>JAOXJJ010000650.1:105884-156637 GCA_025769935.1 Phoenix roebelenii | reverse complement strand
CGCAGGGGATGGGGGCAGTATTAAACCTTAGTCCTCATCCTCTTGTTAGTAATTTTAATGGATATGCTATGAACTTTAAATGGTTAACATGCCCAGCTTTTCTAGCAGTTGAATCTCCTAGTTATTATCTTGCTAGAGCCCCCTAGTAGTGTCAGTTTTCATTTCTTCTTATTTCAGGAAGTTCTCGTAGTGATTTTTAATCCTATAGATTGCTCACTCCAAGTTTTTCATTCAAATTTGATCAGTTTTCTCATAAATCTAACTCATATCCTTTTTTTTGGCAATTGCAGTGCAGAATCTTTCAGATGGCCTAATGTTGGAAAATACAAAGTAGATGTGGTGTCATTTGAATCTCTGGCATTGCCTGAGTTGCAGGTAAACTGGATCATAAGATTTACATGGCACCATATTGTATTGGAACTTTTATGATATACTCATGCACGTGACTGCAAATTTCATGTTGTAATATCAGGTCAAAGAGGGCACAGATCTTTTCATTATTGATGAAGTGGGTAAAATGGAGTTGTTCAGTTCATCTTTTTTCCCTGCTGTTCTGAAAATTCTCGAATCCAATATTCCAATTCTGGCATCCATTCCTATTCCGAAGTTTGGTCGTGACATTCCTGGAGGTACTCGTCTGTATTCGTATGTCAATGGCTTCAATAATTAATCTGCAGTTGCTGAATCTTATATTGTCTGTTTATTGTTGGATTTTTCTTTTGTCTTGCACTTCTTTACCTCTGTCATAAAATATCTCCATCTTGTTCAGTAGTTTTCTGTTACATTTTAGCTCCATAACCAATCACAAGGCTATTGTATATACAGTTCTGTTCAGTTTTTTATGAAGTTGAAGATTCAACATTTCATAGTTCCAGCTTCTACTCGTATCATGGTTGGTTCATTTGAATGTTGTTGTTGGAGCTGCTTTCTGAATTATAACTTACCAAAAGTAAAGAAGCCCCTTTATAATTTTAGAAGTACCTCCTTTTTATTTCTTAGGTTGCTAAATAGTTTAGGTTTATTTGAGATTGATGATGGATATTCGCTTTTAACTAGACTTGGTAGTTGGTACATATGATGTACATGACTAATTTGATAGGAAGGAATACTTGATGAATGGTTGTTAAGAAGGTGTATAGAAACTTCCTTTGTTTCACATCTTTTATTCATGAGGACAAGACTTCTAAAAAGAGAGAGGAAACATGAATAAGATTTAGAACACTGTCTCCAAGAGCCATGCAAGATAATAATATAAGGGAAAAAGGGCAGCCTAGTGCACAAGGCTCCCACCATTTGCAAGGTCTGGGGAGGGTCAAATGTTTATAGTCTTACCCCCTGTATGCAGAGAGGCTATTTCCATATTTCAAACCCATAATAAGGTAATAATTAAGATAATAACAGAAGGAATTGTATGGATATTAATGGTGTAGAAGAGACTATCCCTATTGCTTTCTCTTTTGCTTTCATCGATATCCTTAGAAGAAAAAGGAAGCTGGTGCAACCACATACAAAATTTTCTCATTTTCTTTCAGGATTAAGACTTAAAAATGGTAAATTACATAAAAGATCATTTAAAACATCCATTTTATAGAATTGGGTGCTACTTAAAGTTCATTTCACTTTTCCTTCACCTTATAGGAGAAGAGGTCAGTTTTGCCCTTATCTAATGTCTTCAATACTATTCTAATACAACCTTGGAGTGGGGGCAAAAGTCAATTTTTCCTCATGCTGGAGAACTTATTTTTCTTTAATAATGTTTAGTTTATTAGCTCTAGCAAGTAGTTATTTTTTTGACTAAAAATATGAGGAGGCTCTAGTAATGAAGGTTGATGGAAGCATGTGGTCAATTGCATTTCTTTCCCTTTCCATATTTCTTCTCCCTTACTCACCCGTTCGTACTTCATTGTGAATGTTAGTGGTTAACAGTTGCAGATGATGTGAGGGAATGAAAGCTTCTCCAAGATGGAAAAAATGCGATACCATCATGGACAATGGTGCTTGTTAAGATGGGGCATTTTTAAGGGTGAGAAGGAACTATAGGAAAGGTTAATGTTGAAGATCCAACATTCAAAAATTGAATGTTCAGCAAAGGGTGAAAAGGATTTTCCCCCTCATTGTATATTTGTGTTGAAAAAATGGTACTAAAAATATTACTTGGGGTAGGGTGAAAATTGACTTTTCCTCTAGCCAAAAATTAAGACTTTGAAAGGTGACTGATTCTTAAATTGGACATTGTAAGTGACTTTTTTTTTAAAACTTACCCAAAAGAAATCTGTCAAGAGTTAAACAGAAAATTATAAAAGAATTAAGTTTAATGTTCAAAATAAAAGAAGCAAAGCTCACATATTGTGAAATAAACTGAAGAAGGTGAATAGAAAGCTATTGCTTGAATGTTCAATTACAAACCTGTTCCCATTATTAATATTTATCAAAGACAAAATGGCTTATCTTTCATTTTTTTGGCTTCTCTAGGCAATCTTTCCACCTAATTATCCACTCAAGATAGAAGACAATCCATGTGCTAGATGTAATGAAAAATCATGTTATTTTTGTAGAAATTATTTGAATATATGAATTTGCTGTCATTATCGATCGACAAATGCACAACCTATATCTTTCAATATAATTTGAAAAGAAGAATGTGGAGTTCCCATCTAGGACCATTTATACCATAGATTGATGCCATGTGGATTTTATGTATGTGTAGTTGTTTCCCTTTCTATTTCTTCTATAAGTTTCTCTTTTGTTGCTTTTGTTTTAACACGCTTTTCTTGGGATATTACATTAGCAATGTGGCTATAATGAAGTTTTCGTACCTAGAAACAATCGACATTTTATTTCTTCAAAATTTTTATTTGGATATCATTACATGAATGTTAACTACCATATGAATTTTGATTGCTGAAATTTAGTTTAACATGTCTTGCATTTAACCGATAGCATTAAGTAAAACATGATGTCAAAATTTGTGGGAGAGTGAATTCTAGCAATGACTTATTTTCGTAGCTTTACTTGGACACGGCAGTTTTAGGGATATTTGTTCTGCCCCACAGGGACACGACATGATACGGTAGACACGCTGGATATACCGTGGACACACCTCCGTGCTCATAAAGTCTTATGGGTTTCTGATATCAAAAGGAGATCAAAGAGAGGGGTTCCATCTCACTTCCTTTTAGTCCTCGATGAAGCCATGGAATAAAGAAAATGAAAAAAAAAAACACATAAGAAGGAAAAATAGCTTAGGTACGTTTCTTGAGAGAGTTTATATGCACTTTCGAGCGGCAAGGACTTCTCCTCTTGCTGATTTGTTGCAGTATTGTCTCTCAGATAGATCCTAAGTGGAACAAGTAGAAGAGGTCAGAACTCTAAGGCACCATGTTTCAAAGGTCTAAGCGAAATACGCTGGCTGATTTTTTGCTTGATTTTCCTCTTGGATATAGCCGAAGGGGAATTGAGAAGAGGATCTGAAGAGGTCGGAACCCTGAGGCACTGTGTAATGTGTTACGTAGAGTTTTTAAGAGATGCCAAAGCAAAATATATGAGGCTTTTTTAGTGACTGAACTAATAGAGTAGCTTATGGGACTAGGTGATAGCCCAAACTAAGTTATGGGCCACATCCAAGCACGTGGCCTTTTTACCACTAAAGATAAACTAGTCCAATTTTCAAAAACAGATACCAGTCCAAATATTTAAAATTATATATATATATATATATATATATAGAGAGAGAGAGAGAGAGAGAGAGAGAGAGCTGTGTCCATGCATCCAAGTTTTCAAACATTGCCATGTTGGATACTCCAGGACACTTGGACAGTTGACACCTGTGTCCCATGTGCTGGTAACATTGCCTATTTATAAGCGCAGTTCTCAGTACTGGGCCATAACAGGCATATTGACTCATACTAGCAAGGAGCCATTAATTGGCACAGACCTATACTGAGTGTCAGTACCAAGAACTGGACCATATTGACACTATATTTATTGGGTACTAGTACTGTAAACCTTGTTCTATAGATTTGCTTGATTGTTCTATCTTCCTACTTCACCTAGAATCTTGCCCTATAGCCTACTTCAGATTTTGGGAAAGGCTACTTTAAGTAAAGTAACAGGCATGATTGTTTTTCTTTTAGCTCCTTATATGATGTAATACCCTGTTAGTAAATGTTATCAAAATTTAATATAGTTGCCTTAGCTCTAGGTTGCACCAGGATTATGTATATTAAAGGGTTGACTCAGGTCATCACTGCTAAGCTGCCCAATGAACTATAACCGTGTTCAAGGGTGGTTGTGAGCTTCTTGGGACAATGACCATGGCCACTTAAGCTCTGTAATAAATCGAAGTTTCTTATGTGTTTCCCGCTATTTATTACATATTGTGTGCTCTTATTTTTCTTCTTTCGATCCTGATGAGCCAGTTTCTGAGGTATGCTCCGCATTATATTCTTGTGTTTGAAAGTTGATGCTGGTCATGCCTGATATGTAACTCTTGCTTATTGGTCCATGCGATTTTCTATGTATTGTTTTTCTTATTCATGTGACGCGAATGATGTCTTCACAATTTGCAGTTGCAAGGTTGAGGAATCATCCCGGAGCTGTTGTGTTCACACTAAACACAGGGAACAGAGATGCAATCAAAGAAAATATCTATAACTTGTTGGTCACCTTGTTGTCAAAGCATTGATACCATTAATTGCCCGATGCCTGAAATCAAACTGCTGTATATTTTGGAATATCATGTTTGCTATCCATTTGTCCCCTTGTTAATTTTGGATAGCTGTTCCATAAATTAACAAAATTCCTATCTTTTTGCTGATAAAGGAAAGGTTCTATCAAGTCAATAACTCAGTGATCATTGACATGCATAACTGATGCTATTTGTTGATTGCAGGCATCCAGTCACTTTTGTGTGATCGTTCCTGATAATTATTTGCAATGCTAAACGTCTGAGTGAAGGTGCTGATTGATCATATGGACTGAATTATTATTGCCAAACTCATGTACTCTGATTGCATTATTGATTGAATCTGCAGCATGATTCCCCAAGTTAACAGGCGTAAAGGCGTGTCTGCTCTTATGTGATAGAGATCCAACTGATGTGATAATTTGTTAGTTTTTTTTTTCAATATATAAATAGAACCTAGTATTTATGCACGCACTCCTCTAATTTTTAGAAAAGAAAGGCCTCTAACTTTTATGCCTGAAATTGCTGGCTGTCATATCATTTGATTGTGAGCTTCATCAGAAGCTATCTTTGTTGTGAAACAGTTAGGAAAAAAAGTTCTCGATTTTTAGCCGGAGGGACCATCACATCAAGTTGTCTGTAGTCATGAGAGATCCTTCCCTAATTCTGTTTCATCTAAATCTGGGAGAGGTTGTTCAAGAGGATAAATATATGTAGGAATACTAGGACTTGGGTTGAATTGTGTGAAGGGTGTATACATACCCCTGTGAGATAGATTATTACTAAGATATTAAATCAAGTTGCTGGCATATCCTAAATTTCAATAATGTCAATAGTTTATATTTTTATTTTGTAAATTATAAAATTTATTTTTTTTTAATTTTGTGTTAGGATTCGCCGTATCGAGCCAAACCGGACAATATGCCCCATACAGTACTATATCAGTTACTATTATGGGAGGCATAAAGCTGAAAATTAGATCATAACCTTGCTTATCTAAAAGAAACATAATTTAACTTGAATTGGAACCAAAATGATTCTGAATTTGTAAATAAGTTCGAACTGAAACAGTGGCTTGATTTTGATGAATCTTTTTATGTGGCCTTACATGCTTTAATTGTATGATACTTGTACTTATGCTTTGATATATATTATAATGCATTAATACTTGCTGAAACTCATCAACATTAGCTCCTTATTTGATTTTGGTTCTATAAAGCTTCTCATATCCTTAAAATGAATATGATCTGATACTTTAAATTACGTGTTCTCTATATCATGATACTTCAAATCTTAATGATTTAAGATGAGCTGCAATATACACATCTCAAATTATTAATCTAATAGTTTCATTAAAAACCTTTTACAAGTTCTGAAACTTTAAGAAAATGATTAATTGAGAGGGGGAAAGAAAACTTAAGGGAAAGAGATCATAATGGAACTTAATTTCATAAATGAAAGACTTCTACAAAAAGGGGGAGAAGAATAATAAATATATAAATAAATAAAAAATAACCCTAATTCCCTCCAATAAGCCTCATCTAAAATTTATTCTGATACTCTTTGAAGCTTGTTGTCTGGTTGATACATCATGTGCATGAACAAAATTGCAACTCTAATATTTGATGTTTTTAGCACCACTAAAATTGATCTTAAATAGCTCTAATTTAATGAAAAAGGGGGGTGGGGTGGGGGGAGAAAGTTAACTATTACTAAGTCTGATTTTTTTTGGAAACTCTTGAACCCCAAGATACATCAAAATTGAATGATCAAAAGCTCTAAGTTTGATTTTTCATCTTTAAGTTCTTCAATTATCTTGAATAATGATTGGAACAAGTTTGAAGTTGCTATAATTCTCTTAATATTTTATAAATTTTAGAATGCAACTTTTTGATGCTGTTAGAAAGGAGGAGAGAGTAGGTTGAGTGTATGCTTAATTGAATATATATTAGCCTGGGTTAATCTGAATATTTTATAAAGGATTCATAAAGTATGTTCTTAAGGCATATATTTCTTTACTTCATATTTTGCATAAATGAATTAATTTTGCACAAATCGTAGAAACACAATATGCTTTATTTTGCATATATTTAAAGTTTTGTCATCATCAAACAGGAAGAGATTGTTGACCCAATGGATTGATTTTGATGAGTACAAAATATCTGAGTATAATACTAATGATTTTGTGTTCTTAGAGTAGTTAAATTTGTTTTATAGAGAGCTCAATATGTTTGAAAAGTTAGAGAAGCATGAAAAAGTTTTTTGAAGAGTTTTAGAAATTTCTATAATAGATGAGTCGACCCTAGGGTATTTCACGTCAACTCTTAAAGATCACAAGTCGACCCCTGAGATCACAAATTAACCCCTGAATGGCCACATACAGAAAACAAAAAGCAGTCAAAAATATCTCTTTCATGACTTGACCCTGAAGATTACAAGTCGATCTGTCTACGCTTGATATTCAAGTCAACTCTTAAAGATCACAAGTCGACCCCTGAGATCACAAATTAACCCCTGAATGGCCACAAACAGAAAACAAAAAGCAGTCAAAAAATCTCTTTCATGACTTGACCCTGAAGATTACAAGTCGACCCCTGAGATCACGAATCGACCTGTCTACGCTTGATAACAGTAACGACTAGTTTTTCTGCGAAACCAGAATGACCATATTTACTTCCAACGGCTAGTTTCTTTTCTCCAACAACTAGAAACAACTTTTCAATATTTTTTAAGCTATAAATACCTCCAAATTGAATCAGAGAAGATGATGGATTAAGGAGATTAAGTGGATGAGGTAAAGAAAAAGGAATACAAGTGAACGCCACTTTTTAGGCTTCAACTTAAGGATCAATCTGAGAAGTAATTATTCAAAACCTCCTACTTCAGCGTGAGCTTCCAAACATCCATAGAGAGAGCTTCAACTACCAATTATTGAATTCATCACAAGATCAAGAGCGAGTGAGGAAGGAAAAAGAGAACAAGTTGAATTCTGCTCACTAAGATCCCAACATTTAAAGCAAATTGAGCACGAACTACAACAAAAAAATCCAACATTTATAAAGATCATTGTATATGTATTTAGTACACAAGCTTAGAGAATCTTGTGTGGGGTTTTTGGTATGTTTAATGCCATGAAAATCAACTGGCTTGTAAGATTTTGCTGTACCCATGAAACAACTAGGTTGCGGTCGATCACCCTAAAAAATTAACTAAGTTTTGCGAATCAACAAAGAATTCTTAAGGGTTGAAACTCAGGATTGGTTTAGTTGTATTGGTAAAATAGCTTGGTTTTGGTTGATTGCCAGAAAAAATCACGTAAGTTTGGTTGTATGCCCAGAAAACAATTGTGATGTAATCTTGCTTATAGATTATAGTGAAATTTCTAAGGAAGATTTTTTGGAGAGTGGATGTAGATACAGGGTTGGCACTGAACAACTATAAAATTATAGTATTTATATTGTTATCCTTGTTCTTATCTTTTGCATTTATTTATCATTTTACTGTGCATACTTATGTTTAAATTAGTTTAACTTTATCATTATTTAAGTTTGTAAAAAGTTTTGAAAAGTCCAATTCACCCCCTCTCTCTTGGGTTGTCATTTTAGGAAACACACACCCCTATATATATACAACATATGTTATTGAGAGAGAGAGAGAGAGAGAGAGAGAGAGAGAGAGAGAGAGAGAGAGAGAGAGAAATATGTTATTTTAGATTCTGTCGGTGAAAATTTGTGATTAATATATAAGAAAATAATATGGTTAAGGAGTTAGTATATTATCCACTTGTGTCTCTCTCATCTACGATTTCTCTTAGACAACCCAAATCGGTTGGACTCTATTTAAAAGAAAATCTCCAACATCTTTCATCCACATCCTGACCCACTGGATCTTTTTAAAATTAATAAACAAATAAAAATATTGAAATATTTTTTCCAATTCATGTGTTTGATCTCTCTTATTCTTAATACTTGAACTTATACATACTCGGTAGCTATTGTGTATATATTTATTATACACACATTCATGCTAATATAAAAGAAATATAATAAGAAATAAAGTCACCTATAAAAATATAGAGATGGTACCAACTGAGGATTAATTGAGAAAATGATTTAAACCGTCAAACATGTACAATGTAGGCTAAAAGATGCACCAGTGTAAAGAAGTAATTCTATATATATATAAGGAAAGATAGAGATAAATCGAAACTTATATGAGATTAAATAGCAAGGAAGAACGTAATATCACTGCATCTTTTAAAAAATATAGTCCTAAATAAAGTAAAATGGAGGATAAAAAATCATTCAACCAATCCCAACTAATTTGGGATTAGGGCTTATTTAAGTTAAGTTGCATGCATACATACGCACACAAATACATACACATATATATGTATGTAAAAAAGAAAAAAACATTCATAAAAAATAGGAGGCTATGAAATATAAAAGGCTATGAAAATAACATAGTTTACATTTTATACATTAATATTATTTTTTACAAGTTCCTTGTTAGTCATTTTTGCATAGACTATAATCCATACGTTTTAATATTAATATAAATAGACTAAGAAATTGACCTCCTCATTATCAAAGGTACCGAGAGAGTATCTAAAGCATATTTAGGAAATATCCAGTGTATTTTATGAATTTTACAAAAAAGAATATCTCCCGCAAGTATCGAATATGTATTCAAGAAGTATCTGACAAATTTAGATATCCAAAATGGATACAATACGAATGTAGCATGTGATTTGAAAGCACAAGGGCTCGTTTATCTGAAGACTTACATCATATTACATAGGGAGTGCTTCAAAGTTAATTGGGATGTATGGGATCATTGGTTTCCATCAAGATTTCATATGTTGGTTTTTATATCTCATGCATTTAACGGCTACCTCAGCAACTAATCAACCAGCAAAATTTGGTAGGTCGTTTACGGTCTTGCCAGCTATCGTAGTATAGCTGATTAGAGACTTATCTTTTTGCTCATAAAGAGAAAAAAAAACTATTTATTTTTCTTTACACCTGCCAGCCATTCATCCATTACATTGTTGAAATACAAACTGTGGACTGCACCATGATATAAAAATTAAAACTAGGACACAGTGCTAAGTAAAAAGTGCAGCCAATTAATTCCATGGACAACATAGTTACAGAACACTCGTAGCTTGTTCAAATATTACACAAGGCAGAAGTAAAACTGCATACCAGAGGGAGGACTTCGAACGTACAAGTCAAAGATTGATGTGGAAGAGGCCCGTCTTAAATCATACATAGAGACAACATGGAGATATACAAAACAAGACTGCAGTTATTTACTCCTTTCGCGCTGTGCAGCTTGTAACACTTTATTTGCCAATGATGAGAATGACTGAGCATTGTTCTCCATCTCTGATGTCCGGTCGCTAATGGCCTGCTTAAAAAGTCAGAGTTTAATGTTCTAAATTTCTGCTGAAACGCAACATGGTGGTGGCAAAATGAGACTTGATAATATATATATATATATAAATCCTCTATTGGTTAAAGTAACATCAGATGGAAATCTTGCACCTAGTCTTGCTGAAAACAACAAAAGAGATAACAACTAAGTAGCCCTAACATTTTGGAAAGTTACAGTGAAGCTAGATGCACTTTGGAAGCGGCAATTGTACCACATAAACCATGTCAACTATCACAATCTAGGAGCATGGTTCTAGATGCCCGTAAGATTAGAATACAAGATGGAAAATAATGACAATAGATTACATTTCTGTTGGAATGGAGTTTGCTAGCATACAAGGATGAATTTTGTTAATGGTTCAATAGGGCACAACATTAGTCATATGAATGTCAAACTGTGTTGATATGGGCTAAGCTATCATCAATCTTCTTCCACTTGACGTTGTGGTGCAACTTAGGCCAGTGTTTTTTAAAACACAGTTTTTAAGTTTTAGAATGACCTTTGCTTGCATCATCTAACTTGGAGAATGATGGTTGCTTTAAGTAAATGATGCACTTCTATGACTAGAGATGATAAAATTGTACGGTCCATATAACGTTTCCTAAAAAATGAAGCCAATTGATAAGATGTTACCAAAAGTTGCTTTTTGATAATGAAATATCAAACATAACACTTCCAAAGATTGGAGATGAATAATATTAACATATGTATGCATGCTCTACACACATCATATATGAACAAGAAATGCAGGAGAACCATAGAATAACTCATGAAAATATCAACCGCTAATGATAATATTTAGAAAATGAAACATAGGACTATCAAGCATATGTACCATATGATGGTCAATGGTGAGCATTAAGATGTAGACTTTTCTTAGAAGGCACTACGTAAATATAACTACGGACTTTCAAATAGGATTTACATCATTTAAAGAAGAGCATTAATGGTTTAGTTTCACAACTTCGGCCGCATTTGATTAGGTTAAAGGAATGTTAAATGGAATAAAGGCCCCTTCACTCCATCTATTCCACTTTAGCCAGCTAAACATCAAAGCTGTGATCCATTTCTTGTAAGGGTGAAATGGGTATTTTGAAAGGAAGTAAAGCTGCTTCTTCCATGTAACCCCAATAAACTATTCTATTCTACCTGATGAAGTAATTTACTTTACTTCGAAGTAAAGGGGGTTATGAGTAACTTCACCCATTTACTCCAAATTCACTGATTTTGCAACTAGACACTTAGTAATAGCCCAAGAGTCAAATGTTCTGGATCAGCTTAGATAGTGTTTTTCCCTCTATACTTTTTGCATAATACATGCTAGTTGATCATAAGTTAGTTCCTTTCTGGAGGCTTTTAAATTTAGTCCATAAGTATCAATTTACAACACTATTTTCTCATATTAGAGTTGAAAATTGATCCGAGCTGGCTCGAGGCCTCTCAAATTGGGCAGCTTCTTGGTCAGGCTTCGGGCCTGGCCTGAAAGGGTTCGGGATTAGGTTCAAGATCAGATTATATAGCTCAAACAAAAACCAGCCCGGCCCAAGCCGGCTCAAAGCCTGACTTTAGATCCTGCTGGCCCCTAAACTGAAACCTAACCCACCATACCTCGCCCCAGCCTGCCCCACCCCTCTCACACTGCCTCCCAAACTCTCTCTCTCGGCTTGGGCCCTCTCTAACTCTCTCTCTCCTCCCAATGCCCATCCCCCTCCCCCCACCCTACCAATCTCCTCCACTTCTCTCTCTCTCTCTGCGCGTGCGTGTGCGTGTTTTTGCTCCCCTTTGTCTCTAACAAGGCAAAAGGGAGGACACCAGCCCTACAACAACCTGCTTCCATGTCATTGCCTTCACTGCCCAGCTGGCCCCACTTAACCGAGCCTGCACCGCCGCCATAGCATCCATCCGCTAGAGCGTCCACCAAATTCATTGCCATCAAGGCGACCTCAAAGAAGCTAAAGAAGATTGCAGAAGACAAGGCAGGGTTGGACTTGGGGTTCCGATTGGCCTTGATTCAGGTCGGGGGGCTGTTTCGGCTTTGGGCTGGGCTCAGGTTGGGCCCAAGCCTGAACTTTCAAAAAGCTTTCGGGCTTAAGCCAGCTTTAAGCTTAAAAAGAAATTCTAGGCTGAGCCTAGGCTGCATGAAGACCTGAATGAACCCAATCCAATTCCAGCCCTACCTTATATTCTACATGGAAGAAACAACATAAATTATACAAGAGAGCATGATGATCAAGATCTTTGCATTGATCTTACTAATTATACTATGGCAAAGAAGATGAAAGAAGCACACTAGTTCTCCTTATTCTTCTTTGGGTTAAACTAGTCTTTTTTAAGCTATTCAAGTATTATACTTCCTCCAATATTTTAAGTATTGGCTTCAACTGAGCACCCCCTGATGCAGAATCAATATGAAAACAAGTGCTAGTACCCAATACCTAGTCCAATCAGACAAAATTGGTCCAAATCTTCTAGCATCTATTGATATAGACCGGCACCTACTAGTTTGCACTAGTATTACTCAAAACAAAATGGACAAGATTCTTTGACTACAGTCAAAGAAAGAATAAGGTTCTCTAATTCTTTTCTTAGAGAGGATGGGGGGGTGGGGGGAACTAAGTGGATGACCCCATTATCTCCTAGATTTGATCAAAGAATCAGCACTTTTAAGCGCAATAGCCAATCTATTACGGTAAAATGCCATCCCTTCCTGTTTTTTTTTTTTTTTGATTTTTGATAAAAAGGCTGAGAAAATAGAAAATAAGGAAAAATCACGGCCAAATAAGAAAAAATTCTCATTTTGCCATGATTTCATGACATGTTGTAAATCTACAATGGATTTACATGGTGGCATAATTTTCTTAAAAGCACTTTCAATCATGGTACGCCATACCGGTCCGAATCGAACGGTATAGAGCGTACCATACCGTACCGGTTCGGAGCGTACCGTACCGGTTCAGTACCGATGGCTACCATACCGTACCGACACTGTGCTAGTGTGGCAACGGTACGGGGTCCGATACCGAGACGGCAAACTTTACTTTCAATTTTACAAAATATATTTATTTTTGGATTGAAAATTAAATTTAAGATTAAAAAATACTTTTAGAAAAGGCATGCACATGCTATCATCTTTTGGTGGCAATTAGACTAACTTTGGGCTTGTTTAAGGCCACTCAAACCTATACCCGAAATTAGCATATTAACCCGATCAAAGCAACTTTCTTTTAGGGTAATAATACATGTAATGTACATATGTTTAGCGACAATAACCCTAAACAAATTTAATCTTCATAATTTGATTGCAATCCACCAGCTATTAATGTCACATGCCTACAAGATAGGAGAGGGCCTAGGATTGTTTGAGCATGTGAGTAGAAAATGATATCGATGATGTTGCATGCCGAGTGGCCTCTTGGACATGTCAAAATATGATTGGTACCAATGTTCCTCACATGTCAGATCTATCAATGATCAAACAACTAGAGTGGTCATTCTTCATACTCTGAGTACTAAGGTCGGTGGTACTATCTCATACCGTCCGGTTCGAGGCATACTGAGCCATACTAAGGCAAAACTAACATGCATCTGTTCCTCAGTTCAAGAAACCGATGAGAGAGGGAGAGAGAGAAGGAAAGAGGAAAAGAGAGAGAGGAAGAGGGAGAGGGAGGAAGAGGGCAGCGGAGGGAGGGAGGCAGAGGAAGGGAGAGAGAGGGCTCCTCCGTGGTGCTGGAATAGGGGTGGAGCCTCTATTTCAAACAAGGGCTCCACCCCCATTCTGGCACCACGGAGGAGAGAGGGCTTCAAAAGCCCTCTCTCTCCTTCCCTTTGCCTCTCTCTCTTCACCGTCCTCTCCCTCCTTTCCTCTCCCTCTCTCTTTTCCTCTCTCATTCTTCTTCTCCCCCTTTCTTTGTTGGTATGTGCTGGAATGGCACAACACAATACCATACCGCCAGCCTTCCAACATAAGGGTCGGTTCCGATACTGAAACATGACTGCCACCTTTGAGTTGGGACTTGGAATTGACAAGCCCTAGACTATAAACATGACCTAGACGTCCATGAGATCCAAAGACACTATAAGGAACTAGAAGTGAGCTGCATGTTATTTACTTACTATAATTGAAGTGTTTATGACTTTGTTATTCGTGTTATGATTTGGTAATTCATGCTACATTTAAAATTATTCTTATTATCGTCAAAATTAATGTAATTAAAGTAGAGAATAAATTTAAAATTGTCAGTTCTAGTCATACAAGCTAGTATAGGTACCAAATCTAGTACATAAAACCTTGACATCACCTATGTTCTTCATGATCATTTTTTCTTTTAACAAATTGTGCTAGGTTTTTCAGCAAATTTCAGTTCCTAGGTCTCAGCTTGATCAAATTTGGATGGACCCTTATATACTAACTTCATAAAATAATGAAACACAACTTGTTCCATTTGACTAGCTTTCCATAAGGAAGCTTCACAAGCAATATAAGGCTTCAATAAACTACACAAAGAGTAACCATGCTTTCATGGATTCCAATAAGCCTAGAACAAAAGGCCATGAATTTACCTAATATAGTTCCTTGTAGAAATATTTCTTTCAGTCCTGTTTGAGATGCTCTAATAAATATATGTTTGTTTCGTTGGTGGTAGACAATCAGCATTAGAAGTCACTTAAGCCCATTAGCGTCTTACGTTTGAGATGATCAAATAAGACTACCAAGGAGATTCAAAATGGGACATTTTACCTGAAACTTCCTTACATTCTCCCTTAGCTTGCTCTCAGCTATCTTTGGAACACTTGCCTCCTGATCCAGAAAGAAAATGCAGCTCATGTATTTCATATTATGAACATTTAAATTGTAAAAAGGAAATTGGAATGCATAAAGGATCTAAAATGCTGATACAAGCTACATTAAGAGAATCGGCTCGTGTATCATTTAAAAAGAATGCATAACTGCAATTTAAGTGAACAACAGTATGAACTATAACATAATATAAATAGTTTGAAGCAGAATGAAATTTAGTGTGCAAGATTTGTAGCGGCATTGGGAGTTTTACCTTGTGAAACTGTAAGGCCATTTAAAAAACACAGATAAAATAGTGCTGGTCATGGGCACAGATAAAATAGATGGAGGGATGGCATTAGGTCAACTATGAAAAGGCATCAGAATTAGCCTATACATATATGCATAGCAAATGATAGTTCACAAAACCAACCCCATATCAATTGAAAAATGTTTATGTTGAAAGAAACCAATTACTTTCATACAAAGAGGGCCAACAATTGACGACTTTCGTACTCCAGGAATTTTAATTATAATCAGTGCGAGGAGCGCTTCTGCACATAATTTATATTAATAAGTGAGCTTATGATACAGTTTTGAGAGAGACTGTTTCATAAACAATGATGAAGAAAGTGATATTTTCCAGGGATACCTATGTTTGAAGGTGTGTCTTCTTCGCAATTATGCGTTAGAACTAATATCGATATTCAAAAGAAATACAATTTTATCATAGACGATAGATTGCTGGTACATAAGAGAAAGGTGAACAACCAAAGGAACTAGCAAAGGCACTTTTGACGGTTTCATGCCTAACAACTAGCTGCGCCTGTATAATTATATATAGTGAAACTTATTAGTATCAGTAATCTGGATAGAAGAACACATTTAGATTTGGTGGAGATCTACTCAATTAATCAACTTCACCAGCATAGCTCTATTCAACCAAACACTAGAGAGCTAAGGATTTTTCAGACATGAGAAAGCTAAGATGAAGTGATATTGCACCTCTTCAATTTTGTGCAATCATGTATATGTATACCATCAAGCCTTTGAATAAAACTTATATATAAGTTAGGGATAACAGTATCTTATGGATTAGTAAATCAGATCTCTATTTGTGGAGCTGAGAAGTTGAGGAAACTGTGCCATAAGATGAGGAAGAATGAAGTTAGAAGCAAGTACACCATTTGGAGAAGCACTAATTATAAGGACTTGGGTAGGTGTTTATTTAATCCAATATCCATTGGGCGGCGGAGAGGTCTAGGGTACTTAAGTAGAGCCAAGGACCCTAATTAATAACTTTTGGCTAGCTCTTTTTGGATGAGCTTCTGGGTTGTTACAAATGACATAAGAGGTGACCCACCCCACAACCTATATAGCTAGAGGGCTCTGCAACATGGGTCCTTTGTGGCTGATCACATGCCGGTCATGGTGTTTCCCTATTAGGGATGACAGGATTTAAATGGGGGAAGCGTGTGAGGATCCATGCAGGTGTGTATATAATCCCACATCAATTGTGTGCTGGGGAGGTCTTGGGTATGTAAGCAAGGTTGTTCTCCCTAACTAATAATTTGTGGCTAGCTATTTTTGGATGAGGTCTGGGTTTTTTCACTAACTGAAGAGCAAGTGAAGAATAATGATTGAAATGATGTGTAGGATAGGTTGGAGACCAAGATTTGCCGTCTTTGTATCGGATCTCGTACCAGTGCCACACTAGCACAGTGTCGGTACAGTACAGTACGAAATTTTTTTTGGCGTATCGAATGTCGATACATTCTCTGTATCGAGTACCAGTACTGAATCGGTATGGTACAGTACACTCCGTATCAGCTCAAACGGCCCAGCGAACCATGCTGGAGATAGTTTTAATTACAAGAGACAAGACGTAGGATGAAGGGTCCTTGCTTCGTAAAGAGGGATAAACTGATAAGAAGCTGGATGAAAACAGTAAAGCGTCGTTTAAAAATATTTCGAAAAACTTTGCTAAAGGAAAAAATAGAATTTATAACAGTAGTAATGGGGTATAAAATATTGTTTATGCCTTTTTTTATAGGCAATTGGTTATACTGAAGAAGAAATGAGGCGCAAGAGTAAAAAGCATAAATGTGCAATAGCACCTCTTTTTAAAAACTGTATTTAGTGAATGTGCTTTGAGAAGCTAATTAAAAACAAATATGATAAAAGTACCAAAATAGAAAATGGTAATTCAATTAACTAAAGCTGTTAGTGATCTAATCATTGTAAAAATAGGATGTAAACAATATCCTTTAAACTGGGTTGATGCTATCCAATCCAAACACATGGACTAAGATGGCTGGAGGTACAGGACTTAAAAGTGCGATAGGAAGATTTTTCTTTACTTACATTGCTTACAGAAAATCCATACTTCTTCTTGATTTGATCAATTTCGCTAACACTCTCATCTTCATGATTGTAATTCCCTGAGCTCACCTTTTCATCTCTCTTGGGCTTCAATTTACCTACATTTCACAAAGTAAGTCCACATAAAGACCAACCAACCATTGAAGTAATTAACAAAATTAAGAAAATCAAACTCAGAAAAGGACCTCCTACAATTATATACAGTAGTTTTCCCTGTGTTCTTTTTTGGTAAGCAAAATAGTAAGCACATCCTGCCTAAAGTGTTTTATTCAAAAATTTAGTGTTTTTAAAGAAAAAAATGGTGTACAAAAGTTAAACTGAAAAAAGAGGTACTAGCAAAAAAAAGACAATCAAATGTGACTGGAAATTAAACTGACAAAGACAATGAAGAATACTGGATATAAACAAATTGAAATATTAGCATACTACAAACCCTTGAGGGCCTGAAATTTCTTGCCCAACTTCTGCTTATTTAAAACTGCAAAGCTTCGTCCTTTATGTTGCACTTTAGTATCATCAAGGTCAATATCATCTTCAAAAACAGAAAACAGAAATGACTTAGATATGGATATCATTGCCCTTCACAAAGCACAACAAAAGAGAGATAGTGATGTTTACCTATATCCAGCTCAACATCTTCACCATCTTTTGTTAAGCTATCTCTTCTCTCAACATCTGGGGAGAAATTAGCTGTTGAAAATATGGCAGAGAGTTCTTCAGAGGTACTTGCACTGGGGACTTCAGCCTCAATTTCTTGACTGTGTTTTGTCTTATTCCCTTTCAGGTCTTTGACAATCATGCCAATTACTCCCTGAATGCCATTACCTCTTAGGCATAGAACTGTAGAGATAACAACATCTTCTGTCAAGTTGTATATATTACCTTTTTCTTTTCTTTGTGGGTCTTTGTTAAGTAGGAAATTCCTTCTCGTAGGGCAACAACATCTTTCTCATATACCTGGTTAATATACTCCAGATTCCTGACAAGAATTAGAGAGAGCTTTAGGTGGCCAAAAGGAGAGACTTTGATTCAGTTCATCCAAGTCTTGAAGCTTTCTAAGCCTAGAGTGATCTTGGTATGGTTTCTCCCAATTTGCATGAACTTAAAGTAAATGACCAATAAAGTATATAGCCAACAATAATTTTAGTAAATAATACCTTGATTCATAAAGTTAACTCCCTATATATGGGATATAACTCATTGGTTACAACTTAGAAGTTTAGGTACAGTTACGTTACAAACCATTCAATGGATGCTTAAGTCAAAAATTTACTATGATATTGAATATACTGAAAGAAATATCACTTCTTTTCTTTATTTTTTCTTTTCTCAACAAAAGCTTTTTTTAATACAGTCAGTATAAAATTTATTAAGTCATTAGTGAATTGGACAAGTTAAAAGACACCATAAATAAGAAAGAAAATAAATAAAGCACTATAAACGTATGCAGAAGAGACCAATAAAGAGCTTTACTTAGAGTACCTGTAGAAGTCCTGAGATAAAATTGTGAAAAAGAAAATCTCCTGATCTCCATTAACCTAAATCATATACAGAAATGTCATAAATATGCTTGTCATGCATTCACTAGAACTTTTGATTAGTAATCTATCATTTGGTCTTACCATGACAAGTTCTCCATCAGATGAACTGCAAAGTGCATTTGGATTCAGATTTGACTTCTGTAACGAATTTGTGGAACCTAGTATTGATGCCTCCTTTAAGAGGGTTAGATCTGGGAGGGATCTGAAATATCATAATGGGGATATTTAGTTAAATGTCCATAGCTCAACCTAGAAGTAACTTGGTCCATGATAAATGAAAAGAAGAAAAAGACAAGAAAATAAATGTAAAACAGTAAGTTTTGCAAGAAAATTTGGCACTCAAAGGATGCAACAAGTACACATACAAGCAAAGCTGTAAAACCATTAGTAGAATGTGAGAATCTTCTGCAAAGCTTCATGAAAATCAGAAATAAGAATCTACAAGTTACATCATTCTTTGTGACCATTGTTTTGAAAGGAAAGGGAACTAAAGAGAATATTAGGGCCTGTTTGGTATTGTCGTTATTCTTGTGTTTTTATTTCTCTACAAATTAGTGAAATACCACAAGGAGATTGATGTAGAAGATAGCATTTATATGAAACTTCTGCTCATGGTTTGCTGAACTATGCCAAACCAGCCGGTTTCAGACATACTGTACCGGACCAGTTGGCTACTAACACGGTTTGGTAACATCAGTTCCGTTTATACTCGCTTGCTCGAACCCAAGCACCTTTGCATTTTTTTCATTTGATCGCAGCTTCGCCCATCCCCCTCCTCGAAACCCTATCCCCGTCCTTGGCACTTGCCGCCACCACAGAGGACTAGTAAGTCTCTCTCCTTCTCTCTATGCCCTCGACGATGACGGCCTCTCCCTCTCTCCCTCCCTTTCTCTCTCCCTCTCTCTTCCCCTCGACGACAACTGCCTCTCGACCCTCTCCCTCTCTCTTCCCCCCGACGACAATTGCCTCTTGACCCTATCCCTCTCTCTTCCTCTGTCGGCCTCTCTCTCACCCCCTCCCTCTCCATCCCTTCCTCCCTCTCTTTTTCTTTTCCTCTCTCTCCTCCCTCCCCCGTCCCTCTCTGACTCTCCTTATTACGATACACCTTAGAATAGCACAATATGGATCCGTACCATGCCAAATCAATCGCCAGCCGGTATATTCTCTAGTACTAGTTCGGCGAACCTTGCTTCTGTTTTAACTCTTTGTTAAAAGCAACAAAATCTCTACTTCCAAAAGCTCTAAAGATTTTACAAACATTTTTTTTAAAAAAGAAGGTGTCATCATACATGTTCTTCAGTCTCTTGGGTTTTAGCAAGCAAAAGTAGAAAACAAAGCAATACCAAAAAGGGTCCTTGTATAATTGCCAACACATCAGACTTTGGAACTAATTACCACCATGCAAATGTCAAATAATGTATGTATTTAAGTCCAGCCTTTCCATATGATCAATAAGACATCCTATTAATTAAAAAATGGAAGTGCAGAAATTGTAGGCACAAATTTGGAAGAAAACACAGAGACCGGAAGAAAACCTAAGCAATGGCTCAATACGCAATGGGACTGTGAGCCTTAAACAACCGATCTTCATGGTTATTCACTGGCAATATATTAGTAATATGTGTTACCTATGAAATTTCTTCACAAGCCAATCTGTGGTTACATCTTCCTTCTACTTTCTTCAAAATTATTCCCACATCCATTACAACAGCATGGCATTCTTTCGCAACAATGGCCATGCTTCAAATATGGGCATGGTTTGTATGAAAGCATTTTAACTGTTCCATCCTGATGCATTGACATACCAAATGCTTGTCTACAGAAAAACATGAAAAGGTTTAGCCTCGTCAGAATGTCACCAGGAGTTCCAGGATATGAGACATCCTATGTTGGCAGGTCATGTCACCAAAAATCACCATCAAAGTTTTCTAGATTTTCCACCTAGTCACCACTTTCCTTCCTCTACCGTAATTCCCTTCTAAATTTGCCCATCAATACTTTGTGCTGTCATATTATCATCCTTCAAAAATCTCACTAGTCATTCTAGTAAATCTGCAGAATCATTCCTCCTGTGCCATTAAGCCAGTGGGTACCAGCCTGTACTGCCCCACATGCTAGTTCAGCAAAGCTTGGTACCAACCAATACCAAGCCAAGAGACTTCATTCTTTTTTTTTCCTGCTTTTTCTTCCATTATTTCTCAAGTGGTTCAAGAACAACAATCAGCACCCATACATGCCTTTGTTTTTTATTATAAGACATAGTTTGTTGGTTCTATTATTTATTTTTTACTCAAACAAACACCTTAAGAGCTTTGGACAGAAGTTTAGAGCAGTTTAAAGTAAAAAAACAATCCAACAAATTTATGTATCTTCCTGAGCTCATGCATGTGATGACACTGACCTGGCATATTATGTGGCACTTAAATCCTTGTATAAAACACATGCCTGGGAGAAAATAACAACAACAACAACCACAACCAAAAGTCCACCACAAGATACCTGTCAAGGTGATAACCCAAGGTCCCAAATGTTTACTTTGATGTGAGATTGCCCATTATAAGTTAAACCCAATTTTTATATCAATAATACCTATCTGCACAAGGTCTACCAGAATATATTTATTTAATGATATAAATTAACAAGAACAACACTTAGCATCATGTTGTTTCCTCTGTTATGCTGCTTTTATACTTCACACTTTCTATCAAATGATATAAGAGCATGGTCAAATGCCAAAACCTGTTTTCAGATAAAAAATCCTTTGTCAACCAATTTATCCACATAAGAGATCATGGATCGCCTATAACCTTAAACATAGTCAACAAACCTAATTCCATCCACTTAAGATTGGTGGTGAACTGATGGATCTCCTAATTCATAGATAATATTCAAGTTTCAATTGACACTACAGACAAGACCAGCAAATTTAGGCTGAGAGTCGAACATTTCTTAATGCATGACATTTAGTTCAAGATTGCTAAATTAAGTACTTTTATTTGCTTTGCCCAAATACAAGCCTTGAAATGATTTAATGCTGCCAAGGAAACCTAGTATTATGGAAGTAGATCAAGGTTTTATGTGTCATGAGAGATATAAGTCCCTCTTCTAGATTCATTAGTAGATAGTTCAATGCAGGCAGGAAAATCTGCTCATTCCAAACTGGAGATAGCTACATTCTTCATGTGCAGACAATTTAGCCCATGTACATGTGCAACTCTCACCAATGAAAACAATTATAGATTTCTACATGTAAAGCACCTATCTCTGGAGCATCATCTTCAATTAAAGCACAGTAAATATAACAGATACTAATGGGAAAACTCCACCTTATCTCTATTTTGCCGCTGTCAAAGACAAGTATTAGTCCAACATCAGATGAAGGTCCATGGAGAACTGAAGCAAAACAACACGTTCCACTTAATTTTTTCTTGCAACATAACTTCTTAATCCCCTGAGATCACACAAAATTTAGGGCAATAAAATTTTAAGCTCCAGTTGCTCAACCTATTAAAATTGTTAACACACAAAAATAATAATTACCTGAATTGCATGACTCAAAGAATATAAACGCACAGTATTTTCAGAACAAAGCAACAGTAGCGACTGCTTTGGTGCTGTCTCTTCAAAAGAACTTTCTTTACTTACATGCTGGCCATCTGATATCCACATTCCATCAGGAGATGCATCTGGCCCATTTTTCAGATACCATCCATCAGGTACTTTTTTGCATTTTCCAGCCACTTATGTTATAGTATAATGATAGTGGATTTTAAGAACATGGGGAAAAAAGGCTTCTAACTTACCTAGTATTTCCATCAACAAAGCTCTAGAGGGTCTCTTGGTATGAATATAATTAATGCTGAGTGCATTTCCTGTATCTTCTTCAAGAGGGAAAACTGATGAATCTCTCAGCCCTACAAACAGTACATTCTTCTCAGAGCCGTCTTGGCAATACTTTTTAAACTGCAAAGAGATGATGCCACTATAATGTTGACTTGGGATTTGCTTCTGATATAAAACACTGGTTCCTTCCTCATCAATTACCGATACCTGGAAGATATAAATTATAAAATAAATAAAATGAAATAATTTTTTTATAATATATGGCATGATACAGAAAAGATGAAAGAGGTGTATTGGATTAGTCAGAATATAAACTAGTTTGAATAGAACTAGTTTTTCAAAAATAAATATGACTAGCATAAACAATCATGAAAAAAAAAAAGGAGGTAGATCTCAACTTCCACATCAACTTTGCCTTCTGTCATTTCGCCTAATTTTTCGCGAATTGAAAGATGCTCGGTCAAAATATTTTCTGAAAAAAAACTTTCAGTTTGGATAGCCCGTTCTGGGGCTCAAATGATGGAATTTCGGTCCATTTTAACCTTCCAAAAGGTTGATGCTAAGTCATAAATCTCGAAAAGTTACCCATTTTTTTTTAAAAAAAAGTTCTTAATCAGACATCATATTATCAAATCATGGCCTCCAAAAGGTTGGCTCATGACTTGGCTTTCCAATGTGGCGGATCTAACTCCTGGACCCTATCCAGCCTTACTCATAGTGGCCAAAGTGGCCCATATTGATTTTGGTGATGCTCCTGGATCAACTTATACAATGCCAAAGAACCCAAATAATATGTTTCGACTAGCCTTTTAGGGTGAGGTCCTAGTTTTTATAAATTGTACATAAAATTTCTTCGAACTTTTGAATTATGTGGTGAGATAACTATTGCACATACTTTAAATGGCATAGTCAACTTTAGGTGTAAAAGAAACATCTGCATTTATCTCCTATTTTTCAAAATGGAGCTAGATACATTTGCTATTTGTGGTGTGATAATGCTGTCATTTTAACCCAACACTCATATCCATAAGGAATTATCAAAAGTTATAGATCAAATAATCTACTTATATTTGAATAATTATAGAATCCCTCCACAGCCCTATAAACCCAAAATGGCTTCACCTTTGTTTCATTCTTCCTAAACAACATCATATCATCAAAAGTAGATACACACCAAGAGTTTTCTCCTCCATGTTAGCCAGTTGTGTGAGATGTAGACATGAAGGGTTTAATACTGATTGTTGTAGTAGGTTTGCTATAACTAGAAATCATTTTGCCTTTATGAATTTTATCTCCATGATCCCTATTGGGTAAGGAAGAAGATCTCTACGTTTAGGATTCAATCTTTGGAATTAAAAAGCTTTAAAAGTTAGGGCTTCATAATTTCAAGCATATTATTTTGTATTTCACATATAACACATAAATAGTAAAAAATATGCATAATCCTCTTCACAAATTTTCCCTTGAATGCTATGCAATGATTAATCTATCTGTTCTTCTCTTATGGTGGGTTTCCCTCATTTTACCTCATCAAAAAAGAGTTTGTAATTGAGATGTTTAATTATCAAAATAGGCATAACATAAGTCTAAAAGCGAAAAAAGGTATAGCTAAAACAATATTTGAATATCTAAGCAAGGATTAAATGCCTGGATCATTAAATGAATTAATATAATGTCACTAACCATACATTAGACAATAGGATCATCCTGTATCACTATTTAGATGAAAAGTATTGCCTTCAACAATGTTTAAAATTTAGTTACCAAAAAAAGCAATTTTTAAAATTTAACTTCATGCTGGGGAATATGTAAGTAATAAAAGTTCACTGTACCAACTTAAAAGATATCAGATTATTTGGCCACATCATTGCTACTTGTTTAGAAAAATTCAGATGCAGCATCCTGGCCTTTCTAATGGGAAATCCAAATTTTAAGTATACTCGTGCACCAAGCTTAATAGAATATTCATACTTGACAAAATGAATAGAGATGCTGAACAAGAAGCATGACAAACAGTTGTTAAAAACTAACCAGAAAAACATCTATAGAACTATCATACAACGGGAAATCTGGACAGTCGAGTCTAGCTTTTGGAATCCATGTCATATACATTTTCAAACCAGATGTGTCCGATACTCGATCTTTTGTTCTTTTGAGAGTTTGGTCAAGAATTTAGGTATTAAAATAACTCTGCAAAGAATTATTTTTCTAAAATCCTTAATGTTATCGAGAAGTTTGGATAAGAAACAAGCATATTGGAAGATCCTAACAAATAATATTTTTAAAGTTTTCTTTTATACAATATTTTAAAACTATTTTTAACTAAAATTATTTTTTCTGCATATTGCTGTAAGTCCCATTTTTCCTCTTGCTGAGTCAGACACTTGGACATGTATCTTGTTCATGCATCAGAGTCCATGCAACACTGGAAAGTAGAAGCTCTGATTCAGTTCCATCTCTTACATTCTGAAAGTAACATCCTGGCATAAGAACAAAACTGTTGTCCAAACTTTAACTTTTGATGAGATGTAACTTGAACAAGTATCACAACCAGTAGTATGACTGTATAATTTTACAACCTAGCATTAACAAGATTTTAGGTCTGACTTCAACGTGGTTGTCTTGAACAGATATTGAACTGACATAACAAAACTAGCAGAAAGAGAACAATTAGCAATTCCAGGTACTTATGTTGAAACAGAAGATAGAAACTTATTTACCATTACAAGAAAGAGAACAAACAGAACTTACAAATCCTTTGTCGGTTCCAATAGCAAAATGTTTGGAATCAGGATTTACACCAATGGTTGTTACAGCTCCTTTAAGTTTGACAGTATGAACCATGTAATTGTCTCCTTGCTTTGCTGATGTATCAAAATGGTGCATGCATAACGTTAAAAGGTTATTCCATCAAAAAGTTATAAAGAAACCTTCTAAGCTCTAGAATAATGGAAAAAAAAAAAATCTTTGAAGGAGTTCCTTATTCCCTTTTGTTTCATGCAGCAAAAAAAGAGATCAAAAAGGATCATTTTCTGGATGCATATAAATTTTGAATTATGCTCATGACAGCACTAGTTTGTTACAACAGGATATATGTCATGATCAAGTATCCAATTGCAAAAGGATGAGTAAAACATGCCACAGTAAGAGTCCTTGCATAATAGCAATGTAATGCTTAGCACACCATTTTGTGCATCAATAAAGAGCATTCCTTACGTATTAATACTAGGAGCTTTGAAATTCTAGGCCTAACAAAAGTTAGCATGGTAATTTCATTTCCAAGATGACTATTGTTTGAAAACATGAAATGATTAGTCTAGAGTTTCATGCATTAAAAAATTTTCAGTTTGTAAACATAGCCTAGATGCTAGTACTAACTGTCTTGACTCTAGAGTCTAGACAATCACAATCTTGGGTTAATATCAACTCAAGGGAGCAGTTGGGTGTCTCAACAATACGGGAACAGCTTCATGTCTAAAAGATCCATATATCATGAAATAGAAGCATCATATATTCACTGAAAAGAAATTTAGTACAAAGAGTATGATGCTCAGTTTTGCTAATGTAGAATTCATTTAGAAGGTAAGTTATCAATTCTTTAATTTCTTTCTTGAGTCTAGGTGGTTTACAGATCTGTAATCTTCATTTCATGATTCTCCCAGTATTCAACTCCTAAGCCAAGTTTGCCTGCATCCTCCATTGGAGGTTACACGGCTTCACAAGCTATTGTAGTGTATTATATTGGAGTCTCCATGCAGCCTATTTCAATGGATGACTAGGATAAAATACTAATCCTTACATCTTGTTAAGATTTATCAAATTTCTAGATGCTAAGCCAAAATTAGTTAAATAACCCTCAAATATAACAAAAAGGCAAAGACTGGTGAAAAAGATAAGAATACAATGTGAAACCTAGGTTGTTTATCAGAGGAAAGAACAATAGATAAAAGGTTTGTTATTATACAAATTAATGAATTTTAGCAATTGTTCTTTCTTAAAATAGTCCAACGGAACCGACTATAATTTGAAAGAAATGCAAATACTCAAGACAACCTATTTGATCTTTCAGTAATAAATGCCCAAAAGAATACCTTGTAGAAAGGAAAAAATATTTTCCGAAGCCAGTTGCTCTTTTTTGAATATGATGATACGAACCTGTAAAATAGCAAGATGAATACATGCAGACTATAATGCCCTTGTCAAAATCATTAGCCCAAACTAGTTTTCTTATAACCAATAAGGTCATCAACCCACCAGTCCATTCTGATCTCCAGAAACAAGGATATGGGAAGAAACATCAAAATGCAGTGATGTTACTGGCGTAGCACCTGAAGAATTTCCATCTTCACTCTGCTTAAAATTTTGCTGAAGGAAATTAAAAGACAATTTGTCCAATATAATCATATGGTTTTATTATACTGAATGATTTGCTAGCCATATTAGTGGTGATTGTCAGCATACTCTATGTGTTCTACAAATTAATATTTGTAGCTAAGAAATTACCTGCTTTTTTATTGATAAAATTGGAAGTAGAAGGGGGCATGATGCATCCCATATGTTTATAGCTCCATCAAAGTGTCCTGTTATAAGGAGGCTTTTTGTTTTTGAAAATCCACTGAAGCGTGGACTTCCATCCTTCTCCTTCATGCCAATAGAAAGAAGGCAAGAGTATTTCTTGGCAAAAAAAATATGGTCCTACATAGAAAGAAAATAATGCAACTGCATCACCAAGGACAGTGTAATGATCCACCAAATACAAGCAACAAAGTAAACTAATGCAGTTCATAGGTACTACCTCATCCATAGGAACTGATGAAGCAGGGTTGCAAGTATACAGTCTTGCGATGGTGATTCCTGAATCACCAAATGGTAACTTCACCATTAACTGGTTTGGGAGTGTTGGTGATGATTTAGATTGGGACTTTAGCAGATAATGTTCAATCTCTGAATCATTGTAGAGACATAAGCGACCTGATTTTAACAAGAGGACAAGAGCATTTTCGTTGTGTTTATTCTGGTTACTGAAGCATGAAATAAGTTCCATTGCGAGACAAGCTTCAGTCAAAGGAAGCATCAACTTGATTGTACGAGATTCACAGTTATCATTGAGAATTATGACCTACAAGTCATAATAAACTTATTAGGAAAAAAAGAAAAAGGAAAAGAAAAACAAGTGAAAACATCTGCTCAATACATGATGGAATATGAACACAAACACTAAATTTGGGGTAAAAGGACAAGGTAACGACAGCAGGCAGATGTTGCCAATCCTGTAATGGCATACAAAATAACCAGAACTCCAGAAGTCATTAGCCTACTCATTGTTTATTAGATTTGTATAATAAATCATGATCGACTGTAGATTAAAAATATTCTATAAATGTAACAATGTCTAAGCAAGCCAACAATATGTCATAGCATCTAGTATTATGGTCAATATTCTCTGATTTATATTCTGATAGGAAAGCAAAGTAGCAGGAACCATTGCTATTCCACCACTACATAACTAAAATTCCAAATTATGCTAAAAATATATAATGTTATGCTATGGAAATGAATATCCATAAAATGCTACTACAATTTCTGCATAAACAAAATACAGAATATCCTTCATAAGTTGTGTTAAGTCTGATATACATTGTTGACCAATTCCTTGCTGCTTAATCTAACGTGGTAGCAGAGTTCAGGTCGCTAGAGATCAGGAGTTCAAATCCACTCCAGGTCAGGTATTTATATAATTCACCTGGTTGTCATCTTTATTTGTTTTAATTGTTGTCTTGATTAGCTTATCCCTCCACATGCTTGGTCCAAGCCACATGTGATGGAAGGCGTTAGGCATGATATGCATCATTGTCCCATTGCCTATCAGCTTTTGGGCTGAAATGATTCATTTACAAGTTTATGGTAAAAGATAGACATTTATAACGGAAAAAGGAATACTTGAGTGGTGAGACTAGTAACATACTAGTGATATGATGATAATAATTATGACAAACTTGATGGATTCTGACCCATGAAAAGCTAAAGTGTAGCTAGTAGAAAACTAAAAGAAGCAATTTCTGTACCTCTTGTAATATCAAATTTAATAGCAAAATTGCTCTGTTCTATCCTATATATCGTAAAACAACTTTCAAAATTCCATTACTTCCTCACCCTTCAGAAGTTCTTATCGAAATTTCTGTCACAAACTTGCAATAGATATGATAGCAATCCAGTCTAACAGAATGAATAAAACTGAATTTTAATATATTTTAAAATAAAAAATTAAAGTAGAGTTGTGAGATTTACACAACCAACCAAACAAACAAATAACAAGCCAGGTAATGCAGAAGCATGATTCCAAAATAGGGGGCTTCATATATTTATGAAAATAAATTGTGACAAAGTATCAAGTCGGGACTGCTAAAATGGTATCACATATCTTGGTTCATTTTGTGTTCTTCCTATAATACTTTGAGATGTACTAAGATGGTTTAGATAAGAGGCATAGTTAAAAGGTATTAGAATATAGACTTTTACTACTGTATCAGTAGTGAAAATCTGCAATTCAGGGTTTAACCGAAAACATTTGGACCTCCGGGTCATTACTTTGACCCATATGCCCTTTTATCGAGGTTGGTGTAAATTTGATCAAAACTTTGTGCTATGACTCTTTGAGTATGATGGTGTCACCTGAAGATCTAAGATTCCATTTTTGCAGCATGTTCCAGCTAATCATTAGGCCGAAACATTTTTGGATGTTTTATTTTATTTCAGATAGTTTGAGCAAAACATCACAACATCAGAAGAATACAGTATCGAAGTACAGTACAAGAAAACATAAAACTCAGTTATCAGTTTTGAAAAAGCACACAAAAATACCTAAATACATGTATATATGAAAAAAGGCATTTGAGGTAAGTTATTAATTGTATATATTAGGGTGTTTTTTCAAACTAGAAACCACCATAAGTTTATTTAACGAGAAGTGGTCCCTAATGTTTTATTTAAGAGAACAAATGTCTTCCTCAACACGTCAGTGTCAAGTAGGTTTGCAGCACCAAAAAATGTAACTAGAACCAACAATCAGGTGCATTATTTTTCTAAGACTTTGGTTTTAACGTAAAGCCTAGTTGGAAAATAAAATATTGTATTGCTTAAATTGGACTCATCTGTATCACAGGCTCCTTTCATACTTCATACCTAGCTCCTGCACAACTCCATCTATATTACAAAGACAGCCAATGATACCACATTTTTGGTAGAGAAGCTAATGATACCACAGAAAAGTCAGTTTCTAAGATAGGATTAAAATCCTACTGCAATAAACTAGTTTTTATGTCCATTTTAAAAAAATGAACTTCATCCATACTAAAGTCCGCAATCTCGACACTAGGTAATAAGGTCCGCCGTACCGACGTACCGATGGGCGCCGGTACCGGTACCGTACCGAACCGAATCGGTACTGAATTGATTTGGCTGGTTCGGGCCAAAAGCCAAAAAAAATTAGAGCTGATACGGGCCGGTCGGTACAGGCCGGTGCCGACCGGTACGTACCGGTACCGATCAGTACGGATTGCGAATGGTTGGAACTGAAAAATATAGCTGTACCGTACCGATTTTGTCCGGTACCGGTACGTGCCGGTTCTGTCCGATACGGTACGTACCGGCCCGTATCGACAGATACGGCAGACTATGCTAGATATCATATTGGTACATTATTAGTTCGATACGATACGGGTTAGTACATTAAGGTACGTACCCCATACTAAAACAGCTCTAAAGCCATTTTTTCTCACTTTTAATCTTGATATGGGTTAGTACTGGTACACATCTTGGTACACCTTGGTATGCCTCGGTATAGGTCAATATAGGTCTGTATCGAGCCAAATATGCTTTTCATACTGGTTTCTAAGACAATCCCGTCCAGACTATCTGTCTCCTCAGATCATTTCTAAGTCTGGCTAAGCAGCAATAAAACAAAATCAAGTTTTAGAAACATGACTTAATGTTTGTTTCACAATCTTTAATTTTTGACGTGGAGTCAACCATTTTGTATGAATTATTTAATAGCCTTAAACAACAGTTTTGGAAAATTAGATTTATATTTGTTTTGCAAACCATGTCTTTAGATTCCACTTTTTAAAAGTGGGTTTTCGTACACTAGCATTTCTTTATTCAATTATACAACACCATTGGGCTGCATAAGCAAAATTTTAATTGTGATGTTAAATGTAATCAAATCATCATTAGATTTAAAATAAATAAAAAAATTTAATGTTGTAAAATTATTTTCATTAAGATATTTCTTTAAAACTTATAACAACCTTATAATGGTGCAACAACATATTGATGTACCAGCACATAATGGTCCATACTCCGTTCTTGCCATATCGCAGTAAACAAACGTATCATGTGTCTATATAGTACTATACATGTTTGTATCATGTGTCTATAATGGTATGATATCTCGATTCTACTATGCCAGCACCAACAAACGTATCATGTGTCTATATGGTACAATCCATGTTTGTATAGTATCAATTAGGTCTAGTATTTTAAACCTTGAATCTATTAATTCAGCAAGTATAGATTAACATTTGCAATGCCATCTATTAACTTTTTCTTTTTTTCTTGATATAAGTAGCTTCCCATTAATAAAACCAATGCCAATGACCTTTTATACAAATTCTAGTTTTCAATAAACTTTAAAGAAAATTATACTTTGCCCCTTTGACTTTGCCTGAGTTACCCTCCAACCCCTCCATACAAAAATTTTTAATTAGGGCTGTCAAGTTACTTGCTTGACCCAAACTCATCCTTCCATCCATCTCCATTAAGATGGAATCCAAAAATTGCATCGTGTGCCTATCATGTGATGACTTTTAAGGACCAACATATCCTTGGCACAATTTGTTTGGGGTGAAAGCCTATGACAATCGCTGCCCACCTCCCATGCCACCTGTACCTGATCTGCCACTTCATCCTCTTATACATTCCACTAAGGTCTCCCATAAGATTCTCACAGATCTCTACCCACCTCCCATGCCACAACCAAGTAGGAGAAGGATGTGTCCACACCGAACAGTTCCAATACCTTGAAGCAGTAGATGCACAGCATCATCATCTTTGGCAAGCCGATGAACCAGATCCCATTCTAATTCCCGGTCAACTAGTATCCAACCAAGTTGTGAAGACGAGTTCATACTTGCTGTGCAGGGGTAGAGTACAAGTTTGGGAAGGGGTCGAAGAAGTTCATCTAGGAGATAAGGGATGATGAGTGGTGAGAGCCATATTGGGGATTCAGGCGTTGGGTGGGTGGTGGAAGCTCTGCCAAGCAGCGCCCCCCTAGGGAGAGGAAGAGGAGGTCACCAAAGTTGAGGATGCAGCACCATTGGTGACCTAGACAACCCATCTCGGAGGCTAATATATAAATCCATGGGGTAATTCTAAAACCCATGCACATAGGATATAGTGGTGTTTAATGCACTGATATAAATGTATGGAAATTGTTTGAATTCTGAATATTATGCTCAGCAAGTGTTTGATACCATACCAATCACGAATCAAGAATTTGACAACATGGAATTGGATCATTCTATGCACTCTCAAAAAGGTGTTGTGATCGTTGCATTTAAGCTTATTTAAGATGTGCAATGCTGATTTGATTCAAGACCCAATGAGTATGCCTTTGGCATTTTGATATCCGTGACATACACTCCTCATTCGAAGCATGCCTTCTTGACCAAATGCTTGCAAGGAGTGTCCAAGTCCCAATTTTTGAGTGAACTCTATGTCGGTAGAGCTTTGGTTGCTGCTTTTGCTAGATTTGGGTTGCTTGATAGAGCTATATTTTTTAAAGATATTCCTACAAATAAATGTTAGGAAGCTGTATCCAGCTATAAATTCGTTGATGGTTGGAGTGGACAAGCAGAACCTTGGAGCAGTAGAAGTTTTCAGAATAATAAAATATCTGGTTGTGATATAACTGGAGTACAAGGAGCCTATCGATCTGAACCTACTCCAGGAGAGGTGGTACATAAACATAGCGGTGCAAGAGGTGTGTTCCATTTCACTAGAAAAGGGCTCCAACGGCAATAGAAGGAAGCCAACAACCATTTGGCTCACTTGCTTAAGCTAAAAGCTCAGCCTTTGAGGAAATCAATGTGCTTCAACATAGTAGAGTAGCAAAGACTAATACCTTGAGCCTTTTTCTCAATGAGTTTTCTGAATTCATCATAACCCACCGAAAGCAAGCTTTGCTGTGAGACAAGCTTAGCCTTCAGTTCAACCCATGATGTCTGAATACTGCACTATGAAGAAGTTAATGCCTCCTTCAAAACATCAACCAGCAGCAGAGCCTTAACATTGGGTTTCACTTGGTCCTCCAAGCCAAAGTCAAGAATTTTAGGCCTTTTCTCAATGAATCTCACCATAGCCAGTCTCAATGAGCCCAAGCTCTCAAGATGTTTGAGGAAATGCTTGATCACTCCCAACTCATGTCGAGTATCTCCACATACTAAGTGAGAATATCTCCTAGTTCTCTTCTTGCAACTCCAATTTCAATCAGATAGGCAACTGCTGTGCTCATGGTCCCCTCCAATTTGAAGTCAAGCAACTTTAAGTATTGCTGAAGGACCCGAGGGTCGTCACCAAGTTTGATCTCTAACCCTACAAGTACTTCACCATGGGTGTGAGATTGACCACCATGCTCACATGGAGGACTTGTGGGTACCACCCCATGATGGTTGCCTTGCAGATGCCCTTCCCCAAATAATCGAGAATGGGGATCATGTTCTTCTTGACACTACAATCAAGGACAAGGTTGCAATTGTTGATGTCCTCTAATGTGAGGCCGAGGGAATGGAGGAAGTCGACGCACTCCTATATGACATCGACAGTGATGGGGAGCTCAAGGTCATCGAACTTGTCAAGGACAATGCAAAGCCCATGGAGGAACTTGTAGATGTGGGTGCTGTTAGCTGTGCATTTATTCTTCATCTAGAGCAGGTTGGGCCTTGAGCATATAATTCTCCTTGGAAAATATCCGAAAGATGAAATGATCAACTCTGATAAAAAAGACTTCTAATTAGTTCATTGGACTGCTCAAGAGGAAAGACTAGAATTGAGGGATTAGAGTGGAACAATTCTGGTCATGGTTCTTCGTACCGGCCTAAATCGAGCAGTACACGGCATACCTTACCGTACCGATTTGGTACTAGTTCTTTACCGTACCCATTCGATACTTAGTATGGGTGGCGTACCGACGCTCGGTATGCCGAAAAGATCTTATACCGTGCAGACATAGTGCTAGTGTGGCACCGATACGGGATCTGGTACTGAGACGGTGAACCTTGATTTTGGTAAAGGGCTTTCAGCAAAGGTTGAGAGAAAGGGCATTTATGTCATTTAGAATAGTGTTCTAACAATGTTGAATGGCTAATGCATCAAAGGATGACATTGGATCTAACTTGAGGCAGCCAAGTAAAATTTTTTAAACTAGAGGGGTCTGAGGGAAACTCAAGCAAAGTCGAGAGGGTGAAACTGTAATTTTTCCTAATCATTTATTTATAGTTTGTCTCTAAATTAAAAGATGAAATTTATAATAATTTGGGCACATTTTGAACTGCACATATTTATATATACAAAAAGATAAGGGTGGCAATGCTTAACCGTTTAACCTATTTAATTTATTTCAACCCATTGCAAATTGGGTTAGATTACCTATCTAGTAAAATGGTCAGGTTCAGATTTGGATTTTTGCCCTTTTAATAAATAAGTCGGGCACAAGTTGATAGACTTTGTTCTATCCTGTATCTGACCCAGCATGTATCTAGTCCAACCCGACCCAATTGCCACCCCTACAAAAATATTAACACATATCGATATCTTTATAAAGAAATTATTCTTGAATTATCTATGCTTAATAGTTTTAATTTATTGGGCGTGATATAAATTACTGATTCATTCCCTAACAACTTAAGTTTTTAGGGTCAAAAGATTGGTTAATATGGTATAAGAGCTCAAGCTGCCAGAGGTTAAGAGTTCTAATCTTCCATGTCAATGATTTGTTTAATAACTGGTGGCCATCTTGCCCGCATTTCGATCTCCATGTGCATGGTCAAGCTCCAAGTAATAGGGAGTGTTAAGCTTGATATATATTACCAACTCATTCACTAAAAACTTAAGCTTTTGGAGTCAAGTGTTTGGTTAAAATGATCTAGCCCATGTTGATTTTAAAAACCAATTTATGAAAGGACTTTCATTCTTTTTTTATAAAAACCAGAATTTGAAGTCCTAATTCACAAGCTAGATTTTGAAACTGGACTTTTGTGTATTGTTATTGGCTTGAGTTTTGCAGATGGCATCAAGATGGATGATGGAAGTAGGTATAGCATAGAAGAATCGTAGACTTTAGGTTAAAACCAAAGTCTACTTTCTCAAGGCGGATATGGAATTAAAAATTGAAATGAAAAATTGTAACTTGCTAGGCTTGCAGCTCTTGTCACACTTTTTCGCCTCCCAACCTCCTTGACATCATGATGGGAGGAAGACTATTCTGTGAAATAAAATTTTATGAATCACCTTTTAAAAATGTTTTTAAAGGGTGTTATGTTGAAGGGGAAAAAATGTAATATGAACAATAAGTAAACTACATATCTTTTAATATCCATATAATGGAAGATTAATTGAGGTATAAACATAAATGTTAAAAAATGGAACAAATAAAATAGGAAATAATATACAGATTTAGATTCATTTTGGCAACTACAGAAACTACCTATACATACCCAAAACTACCTATAATATACAGATTTAGATTCATTTTGGTCCAGAAAGTTTGCTGCAAATATGCCAAAAAGGTCCCAAAAATCTATTCAACAATTTTGGCTTTAAATCTAATATGCCAAAAGACTTCAAATACTTCAATCTGATGTCCTTTCAAATTTCTACAGTGGTTTGAGTTCTCCCTTATCGAAGGAAAAACATCTTCCAGTTATTCTACTAACCTTGTTAGGTAACATTGCCCATGTTGTTATTATGAGAATAAAATTTGCACTGCAAATTATCTGCATTTCATTGTTCAACAATTGAAAAATTTTCCCTACATTTCCTCTGCTTGAGGATATATATCTGCATGTACATACCCTTATGCCTACCTATTTATAGTTTGCTTTATAAGTCTTATGTGGCCTATACTTACTTGAACATGTTAAGTATGAACCATAAATATATGAAGTACAAATTCTCTTCAAAGCACTTCCATGGAAGTCCATGAAAGGTGTTATGAAAGAGTAGAAGCACCATTGAACACCCAAAATATCTCTAAACTCTAAGGTGGAAATTTTGTAACAAAGAAATCTGCACCAAATCAAGTAATAGAGAATATCATTTGAATCTACGTATTGTAAGTTATGTTCAGCTGGCTTGTGATATTTTGAAGAAAAGAAAAATGCTAAGGGAAAATTTGCTAAATTTTGAGTACATCAATACTTCTTATATGTCATATATCATTAACATTATTTTACAAAAGAACAATTTGATGCAAATCGATTGAACAAATAAGAACATGCATAAATTATATCATGATTAGAAGCTTCAGACCTGAAATGAATGAGAAGATCCATGATCAGAGAACCCATTAACATATAATCGACCTGCCCTTCCATCACCAGCAAACCACCTTAAAGAAACTATAGGGACCTTGTCCATCTTATATCCAAGGTTGAGCTTGAAAAGCGGAACACTTGGAGCAGCATATGACTCTTTTCTGTTTGTCACTGGGGTAGTTTTCTCAGCTGAAATCAGTGGTACGGCCCAAAGAAATATTTCTCCACTATCATATCCAACAACAACTTTACTTCCAATGGCACATGCCCAGCATGCTGAAACTACACTTTTTGGTTCATAGAGTGATTTATGTTGCACATTTCGACCAGCAGTGAATACTACTTTACTTTCTTGTATACCCCATAAGCTCATAACTCCATCTCTAAAAATAATAAGAACCCTGCTTTGCAAAGAACGTTGTAAAAGAGTTTAGACATAGCAAGAAGTTCTTATGCATCCTGATAATACTACAACTAACTGTCAGGAGAAGTTTACAGGAATGTTAGGACTGTAAATCAAAAACTTCATCACCCCAAAATAAAGGTGTTAAAAAAAATGTAACTACCATATTGGATAGTGACAGAAATATATACAACTTCTTTTGTATAAACAAGGTTTGGTTCTTGTTTATATAATAAAACCTTAAGTTTGTAGAGTAATGCCATCCTCACTTGGCAATTAATAGGTGAAACTTTTCCAGCATTAAACCCATCTAAATACTAGGAATATATTCTCCAAGTCACACATCATATTCCTGACTTAAAATGGGTATTGGCAAGATAAAAACAATGAACTTAAAAAGTTAAGGAGATATTTATCCTTTTTTCATTTAAATTATTGCAACTGCTTAAATGATGCTTAACTTGCGAGACTCACAGAAATCAGTGTAATGGCATTAGATGCTAAACAACATTTAAGTTAGTTCCTAGTTAGTCCCTTGAATGCATTCAACAATTTTTCTACAAACAAAATGGAACAAATATACACCACCATGCACGTTAATGGCAACATAAAAGAGCATTTAGTTTGCAAGAGAACAATAACTGACTAGCAACATAAAGAAACACAACAATGTAGAAAGTATTTCTCATTGCACTATTAATAAAACAAGTCTAATGGATTCTGGGGGAGAATCTGATTGCTGAGATGATCGGCAATTTAAATAATTTTCCAATTTTCAGGGAGTCAATTTAAATTATAAGATTTCACTATAGTTAAGCCACATGATTTATTTTGATGCTAGTGATCTTCTAATCATGGAGAATAATTCCATGACATATCCATGGTTTGTAGAGAACCAACATCTCCTACCATCATTCACCTGAATTGCCCTAGGCCTCAGTCCATTAATTGAGATACCCTGATGCAGCATAGGAATTCTAACGTGAGACCACTTGAACACCTGCTTTAATCTAGACCCCAAAAACTATACACCCACCATCATAAATGTACCTACACAGAACACTTGAACATGGATCTTGGAATAACACCTGTGTATGGATCTGTAAAAAGAAATTCTTAGACATTTGAAGGATCTAATACACATGTGACTGAAACATATACTCAAGTCCATGTAGCCAAGCTTTCAATGCACTTCTTCCTATGATGTCATCTCCTTGTTGATCTGAAATTTGGACTAACCAAATGACAACACCCAGTAATCATACTCACTGTCAACAACTATCTCTCCCATAAAATATATGTAAAAATTTGACATGACCTGGCATGTTCTTTGAGAGGTTAAAATCCATAACAACCTACAAGGAAGTTCGTAAAAATTCATAGAAGATGAAATTGTTGAGCCTTCCAGCAGATTAAATTGGCACTAGAATCTAGAGAGAGAGAGAGAGCATTAAGAGAACTGACCTCTTGCTTTCTGCCATTGGCTGTGGTAATGTACATGTGACTGCAGTCTCCTTGGCTGCCTCAGCTGCCATACCGGATAGAATAGCTTTTCAAATCATTTAGTAAAATGGCCTTAATATAGTAGACTAAAGAGAGCCCTTTGGATAACAAATCATTTTTTTTTCCAGACATGTTACAACAACCAAGAATAGTGGTGATTTAAGGTTTATGCCATCATAACCTGATGTTACCACAACATCTGTGGCATTTTCTGTACAAATGCTGTGTCAGCACACTGTGCTTCAATAATTGCCAAATCATGCAAATGACACAATGCAATGCAAATTACTTCCATAAAAGTACAAACTATTTCAAGATCACAGCAAAATAAGTCATTATATCAATGTTGGTGAAACCACAAATTAGCTGAAGACAATTGATATTCAACATTTCCAAAATCTAAGTGCAGAGTAATTTCATCAAAGATCAACCGCATTTATCTGCATACTTAAACTGAGGACATTTAGGCTACCATGTGCAACTGAAGATCCCTCAATTTCATCCACTAAAGTCAACAAGCAAATAAATAGGTTCCCAAGATAAAAGTTCCCATGCATTGTACTACATTTTCACAAAAAATAAAATTCCTCTTTGGATGTAGCAGGTACAGAAGTTGACTTAACAGGAAGGGAATGAAATACAAACATATAAGAAAGCAGAAGACAAATTTTAAGAAAAATTTGAAAAGATATTTTCATAGGCAATGTGAAAATAACGAGAGGAACTGTACAAAAAAGTAATAAACTGATCATCAGGAAGTAAACTACTCAATCCTGAAGCTAAAATGCCAGGATATCCATACTTGGCAGATGATCATTCTCTTAATTGAGATATTGTATAAAAAAAGCATGACCAGATAATAAGTGGGAAAATCTTGCTAAATGTTTACAGAAAATTCCTTCGCCCGGTTGTACAAAGTGCTATTACAACTGAACATTGAAATGGATCCATGAAAGCAGAGTCATGATATTGAATAAATACAGTACTAGCTAAACAAGAAACAGCTAACTGGTAAAGATTTCTTTTGAAGAAAACAAAGTTAACCCATGGCCTTGTCAACATTTTGTTGACCTTGTTCAAAAAGGAAGTTAAGTTCATTAGTAGTCCACATGCTATATAAAATACATACAACTTGACAAATAATAGGCTTGAATATAAAATTTTTCAAGAAAAACAATATCAGGTGCATTTTATATCCACACTAACAAAATATTAATCAATGACCTTATCCCATCAAGTTGAGGTTGGCTACATAAATCTTATTCTCCAATTAGGCCTCCAAATACAAAGTGACTTCCAAATGAATAACACTATTTCCGTCCACGCACTCTCTAGTCTTTTCTGACTTTTTACTTATATATAAAGGGTACCAAAGCCATTTATAACCATCTTAAACTTTTTTCCGACTCTCGATACACCTTCTGATGCTATTCCTAAAAGTATTCTTATGTACATGATTATAATGCAAACCTTTCTAGGTTTGCAAGTTTGGAGATTGAGCATTTAATTGTCCTAGATTCTTCAACAATTTTCCAGAATTTTACAAATATTTTTAAATGATTTTAGTTTATTTTTCTGGTGTTCTGTCATCACACATGGTCCTTCAAATTCTCAAGAAATTTGAGAAACTTTTTTTGACCCTAGCTTTCTTAAAGATCCTCTTAATATGGTTAAACAGATTTACCTTTTGTTTGCCCCTAGGTGGACCTGTAAGAATTTGGGCCACCAGTCGTATGCATGCATGTCTACCCTGTCTCGGTTCAGATTGGGTCTCCCCAAGACCCAATCCATTTACAACCTTGCTCTGTTGTTAAGCCTCGGAGCCATCGCTTACCATCAACACCCGCAATATAGGAGGCAACGATGTTATGAAAATGTCTATATGTGCCTCACCCTATACGAGGGTTTCTTCCTATAATCTCGTTCTCTTTGCAATTTCCATAGCATATGCTTCATCCAAGGATCCTCATTAGTGTTGTACAGTTGTAGTCACATTATGTCAGTGAAGTACAAATCCTCCACGAATCCAACTTTTGTAACACTACAATAAAGTAATATATGTCCAGTTCATTCACATTTTATTGATCCTATCAGAGACAGGAACGTCAGTTTTTCCTAGTTATTAATGAATATAATCAAACAATAATATCATCAACATAAAGAAAATAATTTAGTTTGGGGATCGCATGTTTACTTAAATTTTAGGTAATTTTAGGTTAATTCATTTTCATTTATTAAACTACGTACCTTCCTTTTTATAAAAATCAATTTGATATTCACTTAACCCAAGGCATATCAACTAGCAGCACATCATTTACATATTTTATGCAAGCAGAAGGCAGCTATCCAATATCAGCACTTCAAAAGATCATATACATGTAACATGTAAACAATAGGGTCTCATACGAACAGCATAAAGGTTTGTTACCGCTTACCACAATGAAATCCCGGGTGTGCTCATAAATATACTTCAAAAATTATCTTCTATGAAATATATAATTACCTAAAAAGCATAATTCATAAGGACTCCAGCTTCATTGCTTCTGGAAATGCTAAGCATTCTAAGAATTCATACCCTATTTTACTGCTATTTTTTTATTCAATAAGATTTTTATATTTCTATGGTAACATTTCTTTTCTGTTCTAAAAAAAAAAAAATCCATATAACATATGCATGAAGGCATGTGCTGGTGTACGATTGTAATATGTATGTTCAACTCTTAGAAAGCAAAGAAAAGAAAAACGTTAAGTGCAACAATCCACAAATAAAGAAATGAACAAAAACAGAATGTGGGAAAATATCTCACCATGGGACTTTGAGAAAGGAATTCTATACTGCGTGTAAACTAGATGATTTACAGTATGGTCCAGCTTCAAAACAGATACATTTCCAAGGCAATCCCCAACATATCTAGGTGAAGTACAGAACCAAATTTAGCACATTATAATAACTGGAAGTATTACTTTTAGAAGCAAACCAGATAAATGTGTAAAGCTGGAGAATACTTACATAAAGAAACTTTGTTGCACGACAGAAAATGCAGTAATTTCCTCATTGAAAATATGCACATTACACAATTGTTTCTTATCAATGTCCCACACCTGAAAATTGATTTTGTAATTACAAGGTATTTACATCAATGACGGAACCTGCTAATTGGAACACCTCATTTTTGCGAAGAAACTATGCGCCTGGTATGCAATAAAAAGGGAAACACTAAAATTTATACTGCACCTTATAACATACTGAAAAACATAAAGATCTGCAGTGGCTTCCCAAAACTTAACATGGAAAATGCTAATTTTGAGATTTATCCTATGAATGAACCAAATAACTTAGCAGAAAGTAATTAGGAAAAAAAATCAATAATTAGGAGAATAAAGTAACTATAATGAGATAATACAAGCTTAGACACACACATGGAAGATTATTCATGTTCTCCAGACCCTGGGGATCCACATCATGAGACAAATTATTAGGGAAGGTTGCAAAGAAAACCCATTCAGTAACTCGAATTCATAAATACATCATTTGGGTCCACATTCAAATATAACTCTGGCATGTCTAATCCTACAGTATTTTAGTATTTAGTACACATATAAGACAAATTGAAGGAACCAACATCTGTTAGCACAGCTGGTTGTACCTTCCTCTCCAAGTGAAAAGTTCTCAGGTTTGGTTTAAGGACTTAAGTCCAATTTCCTTACGAATGGCAATGTTAATGCAGGCCCCTTGGGGACTCTGCGCTTTCAATCAAAAGCATAAAATGCTTCGGATGATTTTAGGCATAGTACATTCCCTTTGGCTATATAACCATGTGCTTTCTAGAAATTTAAAACCTTGAGTGGTGGTGAATAACCACCGTAATCTCAAGAAGGCGCTTACATGTGCTTAGAAAAACTGTATGCAGTTAGAACCTTAACCAAAAAGCAGTCCTTCTAGCTCGCATTATAATTCATAAGCCAAAATTGCCTAAATATCAAAATAAATGATGTAAATAATTTGTTTGTCAAAAGAACTTGCCTCGATGTGATTTTGAACAGTTACATTCAAAAGGATGCCTTGATTCTCCATAAACTGAAATAAAAAAAAAAATTATAGCTCCAAAAGAAAAAATGGCAACAATTTAAAAGGAATCATCTTGAACAAATCCATAATAGAATTATAGAAGTGCTAGCTGACATTGTTAACAAACAGAATACATAATGGTCCAGAAATTAGTTATCAAATTACATGCAGCTCATTCTCTTCCTGCACTTACAACTAGTTAACATGTCAGAAACTAAATTCTTTTAACTTAACAGAAACGCAAACAATGACATGCAGTATGTTTAAACAGACTATATATTTTCGGTATTCTATTGAAAGAATATACTTTATATGAACAACTCAAAAAACCAATAGCTTGTCTCCAGAAGAATAAAATATTTCCGTTCTTCAAAAATGCATTATGCTTATGATTCTAAAATATTTAAATCCGCTTAATTTCAAGTATCTAATTCTATGCTGACAATTAACAGACCAATTCGATTATATTTTAAAGTCATCAGCAACAAAAGAAACTCCAAAATTACAGCATATTGTTGAAAACCATCAAAGAAACCGAAGTAACAAAGCGAGATGGAAGTGGACGAACCTGCAAGAACTTGCTGGGGACAGCTTCCTGGGACTGAAGCAGAGCTTGGGTGTTGTCCTTCCCAAATAACTTGATCTGTCCATTTCTGACACCATAAACCACACAAATTACACAGCAAACTAACAGTCAGTTTTCCCAGAAAGGCTAGTCGACGGGCATCAAATGAAATGCGATATATTAAGAGTTTCTTTATTTATTAAAAAAAAAAACTGTGGCTGAAGAAATTAGTAAGAAAAAAAAGGGATTACCTGGTGGAGATAGCGAGAATGTGTTGAATGGGGTCGTAAGCCATGGAGGAGGCTCCGGCGGGGACGCCATAGTGGAAGATGAGGCGGGGGTTCACGTCCTCCTCTCGTATACCGTTGATGCCGCCTCCGATGTGCTGATAAGAGAGGGCGAGAAAATAAACAGTAGAAACATCAATAAATTAATAAAGTGTATGGGACGACCATTCCGCTTCCGTAGCATAGTGGTAGTGCGTTCGCTTCGTAAGCGAAAGGTCGCGAGTTCGATCCTCGCCGGGAGCTTTGTTGGTATAAAAAAAAATTTTGCATAATTTTCGTTCCATATCTGTTTGATTTTTTTTTTTCATTATTTCATTTGATGTTCTAATGGAACTGACTCATTTATCACACTAACTAAAAAGTAGTGAGAAAAAAAAATAAATCAACATTTCGACTTATTATCACACCGTGCCAAGGCATTGCGTTGCTTGCCATTTTGCCTTCTGATCTTAACTGCCGAATGGCCATACATCTGAAAACCATCACATTCACATATTTCGAACCATGCAACTCCCAATCCACATGCAATTCAAGGCTATGCATCTGAAAGCTATCGTCTTCACATATTTCAAACCTTGCAACTCCCAATCCACATGCAATTCGACGCACTCTCTCTCAAACAACTCTAGGTTCTTTCAGTCGAAGTCCGTACTAGAAGGGTGAATCCAAAGACATGGAACATGGAGCTTTGTATCAAGTCTATCCATATCCTAGAAGAAATATATTGAAGTAGCATAAAGTCAAATGAGAGTAATAAGAAAACTAATCTTTTAACTTGCCTACACCCCACCTCACAAACAACCCCCTAAACAAATACTAAACCTGTTTTCTTGGGATTCTTCATCTGGGCCCATGTTAATTTTATAAGCATTGCCTTTCCCTAAAGGAAGATATCATGGATGCCATATATATGATGGCATCATGGTACATAGTGTGCCAATCAGGTACACGTGTAGGCTTCTAAGCACCTACATCATTTCAACTCCCTGGAGACCCCTCTGCCGTCCAAAACAAGCTGAAGGGAAACAAACAATAACTAGATCCTGTCCTTGACCACCATGTGGAAAGGCTTTGGTCGGCACTCAACTAAGTTTGCTCCACTGGACCCACTCACCGGCTATCACTGTTGGTTGGAGGACTCCAAACCCAGCTGCCAGTTAAACTAATAAAATACATATTAAAAAAAAATCTCGTACACCTCATACGACGGATATATCTAAATCTAAACAAATTGACCGGCTGACGTCAATAATTCCAAGCATATCATAAAATGGAGTAACATAAAACTGCATCCATATTAACGAGACCACGACGTCTGGTAGCGCGGCGTTACACGCCGTTTCTCTATCTAATATTAATTTATTAAATATCTCCAATGCCGCGATATTGAGATACGAGAGATCTCCAGGGCCAAGATCTATCTCCTTAGATCACAGTTCAGGTCTCTTGGAGATCGGATAAAATTGGAAGGATCAAGAGATCACAATTTAGAGTATCTGGCTCTGTTAGATTGCGAAATCTAATCATCATGACTGAGAATTGTAGCAAAAGATCCTACGTTTTCCCCTTCTTTTATCTCCATAACTCAACCATTCCGAGAAATAAAAAAAGTTGGAAGAAATGAAGAAAGATAACGATGGGTGAGACGAGGGGAAGAGAAGTTTGGAGGAATGGAAAAATTTTACCTTTTTGGAGGCCTTCTCCACAAGCTTCCTCACGAACATGGTTGAAGATGAAGAGGAGGAGGAGGAGAAGGAGGAGGAGGAGGAGGGGCGAGAGACTTAGATGTGATACTATTGATGTTTTCCTCTTGGCTTTAGTATTATAAAGAAGCGTGGAAGGGAAAAGAAGATTGGAGGGATGGATTGCTTTGAGGTATCCGGAGGAAGGGAAAAGAAACAGACGGGGGTGGGGTTGGAGTTGGGAGCGGTTTGGATTTAGTTTTAAATTGAGAGAGAGAGAGAGTGAGAATTAATGAGGACACGTGGTGTTGATCCAAAGATGTTTCTGATTGTGATGGTCAAGGTCACGACGGCCCCGTGGCAAGTGACAACCGGACGAGGCAGCCAACCAAGGAACGACACGTCCAGCCAAAAAAAAAAAAAAAAGTTAGCAACTCCACTTGAGATGCCTCCATTAGCAGCTATTTTGTCTAATTGAAAACAAAGAACGAAAATAAAAATAAAAAATAAATTAGAAAAAGTTAATACTATATATGTTGATTTTATCTATACATAAAATTTTAAAAATTAATAATACTGTGCTGAGAAAATTAAGTGCTTAGTAAGAGAGAATGAAGACTATTATATCAAGGGCATCATACAAGGTGAGATGAGATATGTACATCATATGAAAATGTTATAAGAGATTGGTTATATAATTATAGATATAATTATAATGATATAAGATATACTATAATAATTGAGATCGGTCAACTATACAACAACATAAGAAGATATATGACAAGTAATTTTTCTTTGCACATCCTTATTTATTTTTTTCATCATAAGAAAATATATGCTATAATTTATTTCCTTATATGCCATTATTTTTTCTCTTTATTATAAGAGAATATACCCCATTATTTATTTCCTTTATCATAAGAAAATATATGGCATTATTCGTTTCCTTTAGAATAGGAGTAAATCTTAGTGAAATTATCATGCGCGTTGATGAAGCATATTTGATGGTATTAATGGGTGATATGCTATCATGCTCCCTCAAGCAAAACAGTATATGAGTGATGTGAAGCTAAGATCAAAGTTTAGTAAATCTTGTTGCGATAAGACCCATGGTAAATATATTAGCTAATTGATCAATTGTACCAACAGCGCAAATATGAAAGTCACCATGTATAACTTGCTCATGAATAGAGTAATAGTCCACTTCGACATATTTGGTACGAGCATAATAAATTGGACTAAAAGCAAGAGATATAACACTAATATTATTACTAAAAAGAGTTGATGGTGAAGAGAGGAAAACACCAAGATCCTTCAATAATATATGAATCCATGATAATTCAACTACAATATGAGCCAAGGAGCAATATTGGATTCAATAATAGACTCGGCAACAATAGAAAGATTAAGTTGGGACCAAAGAACTAAGTTGTGGGTTCAATAATATGTAGGGTAGACCTGTATGATGTTGGAAGAGAGTATTCGGTATTAGTGAAAATCTTGGACTTGAATATTCCTGATTTAGAATAGGTTTACAAATGATGAATGATTTGGGGCATTAATGAAGTTTGAGTGAGTATAGTAGAGTTGGAGAGAACTAGAGCTATAGAAGTAGAGTAGGAGGATTTTGTCTAAAAAGATTGTTGTCCATCGCCATCGATTCTCTTGTCATGTAGAAAATGGGAATCAATAGAGTTCCTTTATCTCTTCTATCATGAATAAATAAATGATAAAGGGTAAAGTAAAAGAAAGGAAAACAAAAAAAAGAAATTTGCAATATCTCCTCACCATCAATATCATCAAAGTATTGGTGACTCTAGAATGATATGACATTGATGATGCTAGAAATATATAGCATATAGTGAGGTGGAGGGCATCGTCTTTTGGATGGATCTAAAAATTGTCAAAAGGGTAGGGTACTCTATACATCAAAATCATTAATTAAGATATTAAGAAGTTCTTCCATGTTCAACCTTCTTTGCTATGTAGGGTGTCGAGAAGAAGATAAAATGAAAGGCACATGGGATTGAAAGAGAAGTCTAAAGACCCAAAGTCAACAAGGTTGGAAAGGCTTTTTTTTCTTGGATAGAGAAGGAATCCAAAAATTTTAATAGCCAAGGAAAAATTTAAAAAAAGCACACACGCGTACCTCTTAATATTGGTAGCCCTGGAAAGATGGTGATGCGTATTGGGGGTTGTCTATGACAATAAGGTGAGAGGCGCCAAAATCTCTCACCTAATATGTTGCGAAGTTGTTCTTTTTCAACTATTTTGAACAATGGTTTTCTTCTTCTATTATTTGCTATATACGAGTTCCGTATGGAGTTAGAAGGCTTTTAAGATATGTACATCTATATCTATTCTTCAATTACTGGAGATTGCACACTGGATTTGGGTGCATGGCCAAACATCTTAGATGTGTCCCTAATACAAGTTTAAAACTATAAGGGCTAATGAACAACCAATAAGAAGGCTAACATGATAAATTCAGGTATATCCCTTGAATTGTCAACATAGTGTTCGTCAGGTTATAGTTCTCTAATATAGTTAAAAGTATCATTATACTCCTATCTTTGCAATAACTTACAGAAACATTTTCAAGTATGTACTTTTTTATATATGCATGCACCTATTACCAATGTTTGTACATTGAAAAACACAAATATGCTTATTTATCTAGAATAAGAACATAATGCCCCAAGGGAAGAGAGATCACATGAATCTAATGATAGAGGCGGCATCAAAGAAAGAAAGAGAGATGGAAATGGAGAGGGAAAGAGGGGTCGGGTTCCTTCTCCATGGCCTATGGCATGGCCATAGGTAGGCAGAGGATCCACCTTGCCGGCCTCAGATGGCCGAGAGTGAGACAAGAACCACCAGCCAAGAGGCAGCAATAGAGATGGCGACAACCAATTGGATTGAGTGATAAAAAAGGGAGGAGCAAGAAACTGATCATTCAATTAAGATCTTAAACGACGTCGATCGAGTGGCAGACCCCTACAAGCATATAGGCAGCCAAGAAGAGGCAACCATGAGATATCCGTGCCTCTCAAATCTGGAAAAAGGTGATCCCATGGCTACAGGCAAGTCTTGATCATAAAATAAGATCGTGGTAAAAAGCATTCAAGTCTGCTGCCTGGTGGACGATGAGGTTGCTGAAGATGCTAGTAGCACAAATGGTGGTTAGAAGAGAAAAGCTAGATGCATAGGCCTAGTTTCATAGTGACAGAGGATGCCCTATCTATTTAGTTTTAGTTTTAAGAAAATAGGGTATACCGTATCTCAACATCGAGCCACTAGGTTAAGCTTATGATCACCCATCGGCTATCGCTAAGCAGCAAGATCCAGTAAGCATGTCGATCAACAGACCACCATGGGGGGGAGCAATATAAATAGGGATCTGCCAAGCTTACTTGACCTTGAAGGAGGCTAGGATCTAGAAGCAGAGGAGGAGATTCGGTTTCTCCTTAGATTCTAGAAGACAGAAACAAGGGGCGCCAATGCTAGTCGAATGTTGAGAAGGTGGAATAAGGAGGAGGGTCGAAGAAGGGCTATTATGGTAAATAAAGATTAGAGGAGAAAGCTAGAGAATAAATAGAGAAAATGAGGCAGGAATTTTAGGCATTTTTGCATGCCACCGCCAATTGATATGCCACTCAATGGCGGACCTGAGATCCTTCCGAAAGTCCCACAGCGATCACCAAAGCTAGCTTGAACCTTCCTAACCTGGGTGAGCAAGGATCCCACCGCTTGATTGAGAAATGGATCCTGCCCTATTTAGCAAGTTCTCGCTTAGTTAACCTAGCTAAGTTAAGATGTGAATTCCAGGGCTGGGTATTACATTCTCCTCTTCTCAAAAAATTTCATTCTTGAAATCAATAAACTTAGACCTTCAAAAATTGAAGAGATACTCGATCCACTTCCCAATAATGAGGGAGCTGTCTTCTTGGGCAATGCTTGTCAGGCTGGTAGAGCACTTGCTCTCGGCCCATAGGCTTTACCCCATCCCTTTGGTTGATGTTGTGGCCATGTACACTGAGTTGTGGCAGCATTCTTCGGTTTGGTCGAGATCATTCCAAAATGAGGGACTCTTGTCACATCATGCCTAGGTTGCCTCCCCCTCCCCCACCCAAACTATCTTGGTGCTGCTCAATTTTGTGCATCAGTCTTCCATGGTGGCCTTTCAGTATCTCGTGTTTAGAGGTGCTTCATTGTTGGTGGCCTTAACCAGCCTTTGCATGTGCCCAGGCCAGAAGACTCTGTGTGTAGATGATGGGTGTGAGCGTGATGTGGTCATCCCTGTGTTAGCGTGTGAGCTATTTTCTTGGGCAATGTTCATCGGTCTGGCCGGGTTCTCGCTCCTGTCCCTTACTACCCATCTCATCCCTTTCAGCCAAAGTTGCATTCATGTGCACATAGAGTCATGGCGGTGTTCATTGATTTAGACAAGCTCGCTCTTGGTCGAGGGACTCCCATCATGTCGTGCTCGGCTGCCTCACCACCCCCCACCCTAACCATCATTGGTGTTGTTTGGTTCTGTGCATCTGTCTTCCTTGGTGGCCTTTCGGCATCTCGTGCTCTACCTAATGACAACCCCTCCTTCATGCATACGTGGGCCGGATAGCTCCATGCACCGAGAATGGGTATGAGGTATGATACAGATGTGGTTATGCTGGTGCGTGAGTGGTGACAGATTTGCATCCATTGGCGAGCTCCTTGTCCTGTTGCAACCAATTGTTGGTGGGTGCATCCCTTCACTCATGCTTGTGTGGCCTAGCCCCTTTTAGAGACTTGTTGACATCCCATGTGCCCCTTTTGCCTCCCCTACCTTTGCCATGGCGAGGGTTGGCCCTCTTGCAATCCAAAAAACATAGCTTATTTGCCCAATAAATACTCAATTCACCTCCTATGAAAAATCTTGTTACAACTTTTTTTTCTCTCTAAATGATAAGGTTCGATGGACTTCTCACAACGTTGTAGGTGGCAGATCGCTCATGTTGCCACTATTCAAACACTTCACCATATCATTCAATTAGTAGGAGCGATAGATAGTGTGTATAGAGGTAAGAATATAGTTAATATGAACTGATGAGTTGCGATTACTAAAAAAATTTCATTGAAAACCAACAATTGCGATGATCTATCACCATTATGATGAAATTTTCAAAGATTACTTGAGCCTATCGACCAAGGCTGTAGACTTGTTAAATATATTAGTGTAGTCTAAGGGCAGCACAAACCTATTATTCTCTCAAAATTTCGGAACCTAAGCGGCCATAGTCCCTCTAAGAAGCTAGCTGCAGAGGGTTGCCTCTTCATAGCTTGTTAGCAAACCGAGGTCTCATTTGCTAATGGAATTAACTATCCATGAAATCAAGAAAGAACTCTCACTTTGTCAATCCTTGCTATGGCTAGGCTTGATAAGTTTTCTCGTATTGTCAATTTCTTTAAGTTTCAGCCTTGCGACCATACTCTCCCCATAACCCAAAAGCTTTGATTTCTTATAAGGTGCCTGTGGATCCCGAAATCAACATCTGCCGATTCCTGGTTGGCATTGTTTAGATTAAGACAATATCTGATCGTCTTTAAGCCCTTGACTTTCGTTCTTGATTAATCTTGGCAAATGCTTTCATAGAAGTTCGTCTTTTATAAATCAAAAAATTCACCTTTGACAATGAAATATGAATGCCCTTGACTGTACCTCTTAATCATTATTCCGGTCCTATAGGCCAACGCAATAGGATTGAAATCTTGTGATATTATCCTATGCTAATGTACCCAAAGTGTGGGTTTGCTTTGAGCACTTTAATTTCTTCAAAATAATGGTGCTGGAGGCGCAACCCATCCAAATAAAGAGAGAATCAAAGCACATCGTGGGGCAAACCGATCGGCCCAGCCCAAGATCAAACTACCAATTTAAATATATGCTATTTGAAGCAAATAAGTATATTGTCACTCTTTCTAGATAGCAACTTTTTCAACTGCTTGC
>JAOXJJ010000650.1:69109-105784 GCA_025769935.1 Phoenix roebelenii | reverse complement strand
CAATTTAAATATATGCTATTTGAAGCAAATAAGTATATTGTCACTCTTTCTAGATAGCAACTTTTTCAACTGCTTGCCATCTAATCTCTTTTCATCTTTTTACTTCTAACCATTTCTTTTGCCCAGCAACCCTTTAATTACATATGTGGACAATCCAATCATGTCTAATTCAAATACATGTATTAGAAGCGGGTCCTGCTTTGTTGTGCACCCGAGATCATTAGCAACATATGCGCTGCACATGTAATGAACCTGTTCATGAAAAAACTTCATTTTGAATATATATTTTATTCAGAAAAGGCATCTACTCTTTGCTAACTAAGTGTTTCTTTTTTTTTTTATTTGTACAAAACCAAGTGAAATTATTTGAACCTCCTCTCCGACAACAGTTCAATGACGTTAAAATTGAGCATCTAAAAGATGCTTTTCTTTTTTCGATGAAATCTCAAAATTACCTCTCATCAATGAGACTTCATCAAGATGATCAAAAAATTGTTTGGCTGAAGAAACATGATCAGAGCTGAAAAAGGTTGACACCTTTCAAATTTGGTTGGGAATCAAACATGGCCTCAGCTTTTCAGCATGTACTTTCATGTGGTCCGAACCTCCTTCAGCTTTCAAAAGGCTATAGACTGGAATCTTGGGCTCACTTACAAGTTACACACCTAGGGTCCGTCCTGGCAATCTTGGGCTTAAATCCAAAACAAGCTCGAATAAGCGTGTTCCGAGCCACGACGACCCACGAGTAGCCCCAGAGCACGACGGTACGGTGCTGCTCCCTCAATCGTATCCACCGCTGGATTATAATCCAAGGCTGAAAACAACGGAGTCGAGTTAAATCGCTCATACCCGGCGCCCTTTCTTTTCCTTTCTCAATCTCATTCTATTCCTCTCTCTCTCCTCGCGGCGCTGTTCCTCCCAAAGGTGGTGCTCTTCCTCCCAAGGGTGAGATCCCTAATCTCTATTTTCTCCTAAATATAGAGCTCCGATGATCTCGTGTAGAAGTTTGAAATATTGATGGATCTCGTGTTATATGTTGTTCGTATACGTATCTTGATTTGTTTCTTATATCTGGAGGATCTTATAACGCCGTTACTTTATTTTTCTCCGTTTAATCTGATTTCAATCTGCCTCGTAGGTTTTCCGGTAACTATGTTGTTCGTAGGTTTACCGGTTCATTTGCAGTCATACTCGTAAATCCCTCACCTGCTCCATATCAAGTGTCTTTTATTCAGAATGGGGCCGTAGATTGTGTTATCAATTGATAAACCTTTTTCTTGCATTGTTTATGGATCACGATGCAAAGTGATTTTTGAGTATCAAGAATGTTAGAATGATACCTGGTGCTTCATCTTATGCAACTAAAGAGAAAACTTAGGAAATGGGAAGTAGAACTAAGAATTTAGTTGGGTTTTTTTACATTTGTCAAAAAACAATTTTGAATAGAAAGTATGCTAGCAAGGAATGCTGAACCGGCCTATACCGGCCGGTTCAGCCCGTACCGAACCGGACCGGTTTCTATACCGGCCTGTACCGGCTAGGCCAAATTTTTTTGAGATTTTGGATGTGTGAACCAGACAGAACCAGTGGTACTGGTTTGGTACTAGTTCAAACCGATCCGAACCGGTCCGGTGGCTAACGGGTACGCCTACCGGTACCGGTTCGACGATCCTTGTATTCAAAGTTGGAAGGTAGACAAGATTGGTATAGATGATAGAAATCCCCTTCCTTTGTCATCTCTCTTGATATCTCATCTCTCTTGATGTCTCAGACTCGCGCTCCCTTTCGATATCCTCTTCATCATGCAGAAAAATTGATGGCCATTCTTCTCCATCCATGGGCTAACCTGCTCATAGATTTTAGGTATCTGTCTTTGAGAGTATTTGCAATGGGTCGAACTCATGTCCTGTACCCATACCTGGTTTATCGTGTTGACATGGGTATGCCTTGGATTAGGTGGCAAGTCCAGGTTTCATGGTGCTTCTTAGTTGCACGAGCTTAAATGGCGTAACCAATTAGATAGATTTCTTGTGTACTAAATAGCCTTGTAGGTGTCATGACAAGCCTCTCATTTGCCAAGCGGTACATCTATTGGATTTGGGTGCCAAATCAATAGTAGTGTGTACAGTTTGGGTCAGTTTAGACTCTAAACTTTAGAGGTATTTTTGAAACCAAACAAACTCAAATCAGTTTTCTAAAAGTGGAACAAAAAATGAAGTGTCCTAAACTCCTAATACTAAAATTGGTTCAAATCAACCGAAAAAATTCAGTTTGGTTCACTTCAGTTTGTCGGGTTGGAAGAGGAAGAGAGGAGAGGGAAAGAGGGAGGGAGAATAGACATGCTTCACCATTTGTGGGGGATTTAGCGGTCGACAACCTCTCCCATCACTCCATCGTGCTCCCCCTCTTCTTGGGAGATGAATCCAAGCCCATCCTCCAGTGCGGGAGAAAGTCGAAAGGGGGTGACAGAGCATATTTGCCAAAGGTGGGTGACCATGAGTAGGAGCTCCATCCTTGGATGGTGCGAGGCTCGAACATGAAGCGCGAGTCCAGGACTTGGAGGTGAAGCAGCAGCAGCATGTGCATCTTCATCTTCGCTGCCACCTACACGCATGCTATCGATAGCAGCTACATCAGCCACCTGCTCCTCTGCCCCTGCGTCACATTCCATATTTAACCCTAAATCAAACATTAAAAAAAAATCACACCATCACGATACCATGACTTTAGATTTTGATGATAGCATAAAGTCATACCAAGAGGCTATGCGAGGAGAGAAATTGGTTGAGGTAGTTGACGGAAAGGTACACTATCATTGGTCGGAACCAAATTCTTGAACCCCTCAATTTTTGCCACCATATCCACCAACATCTCCCTCTCTAGCCTCGATATCAACACCCCCTCCCTCACCACCAAAACCAAATTCCATCGGTTCATGCACCCAACCAAGTACTGCAATGACCTCCTCACCTTGATCCTCTCCCTCCATAGGTGGTAGTGGTCCTCCAGACCAATCCTTACGCGAACCTTGCCATCGGCCTCGGGCTCGGAGGTGGCATCTTGGACTGGTTATGAGAGCTCATGGAGGTGGTCAACATCGGGGTCACCATTAGCAGCGGTGACCATTCAGGGTGTGGTGGCATATTAAAAATGCTCAAAAACCATATTGCATCAAATCCTAAACAAAATTTGAGGAAAGCACCAAAACCTTGACCCAAGATTTGCTTAAGAGAGCAAGGAGACAGATAGATAGATCAGTCAATAATAAAAATGCTCAAGAAGCCATATGCATCAAATCCTAAACAAAAATTGAGGAAATCACCAAAACCCTAACCCTAGATCTGCTTAAGGGAGCAAGGAGATAAATCGATTAATAATAAAAATGCTCAAGAAGCCATATTGCGTCAAATTCTAAACAAAAAATGAGGAAAGCACCAAAACCCTAACCCTAGATTTGCTTAAGAGAGCAAGGCCATAGATAGATTGATAATAAAAAATGAAGGGAGAGAAGAACAAGCCAAGAACTTGATATAAACAATCAACAAAAAAGAAGAAATTGGGATTTATTACCTCTGGGTCGGCATCTCTAGTGATCTTCTCGAAGAATGTTTGAATCCGTGGAAGGAAATGAGAGCTGGTGGATGCTTGTAATTTCTCTGATGGAATTTGGACCAAGCAGGCTTCTGATTGTTTCCAGGTCGAACCAAGGTGGTGGGCACATTTGCTGCCTGATTCGGTTCGCCTAAGGACATACTATATGGGGATAACATGGGTATCAAGGCATGGCAAGGAGAGAAGATTGAGAAGCGACAACGATGTGGCCTCGGTTGGGGAACCCATGGTTCCCACAGTTTGGATGCCTCAATCATCTCGGGGCAAAGATTTTACAATGCTTCGTACAAGGATGGGTTAGAAGACCTGCAGTAGTGGGTGTGTGCCCCCTCGAGATCACCAAAAACAAATTGGTGCCTGGCCGTATGGCACCATGCCCTTGTATTGTTTCAGCTGTGGTATACTAAATATGCTATCCTTGTATCCGTTTCCTACAACTACAAGTATGATATAGTGAAGACTATAAATATGTCCATGTTTGATGGAAATGTCTGACTTTGTTTCAACCACCTTGAAGTTGGGAGTTGCTGTCAGGTTAAATAATAAACTATAACTAAGGAGTTCAGCTGCTAATGTATGAAGTCGTAAAGAAGCTACTTTGCAGATCTCTTATTTGGGTTTTCTTTTTGTTAATATAAGGCCGATAGGCTCTAGGTCATGCTTCTTTGTCTTCAATCCCTATTTACTGGATATCAAAGTTCGAAGTTCCTTCTTGGGTGATCAAAAGGCTGGATAAACTGAGTAGAAGTTTTGTAGGGAGGAAAGATTCCATGAGGGGTGGTGCTTGTCTTCTTAGCTGGCAACTTTTTTGTAAACAGAAAATTCAAGAAGGCTTGAGGGAGGATTTATGGTGGTGCAGCTTCCAAAATTTAGATATCAAACCTTTGGAAGAATCTTATCAACTATATGTACTACACAAGAAGGAATCTAAATTCTATCTCCAACCTTTGAGTGCTGAAGCTTTCCCTTCTCGCAGTATGTTTTTTGTAGATCCATTACATTTTTCAACTGGGTGTTGTGTTTATTGTAATTGATGGCTGATTAATCAACTTTCATTCAGTTGGTTAAATGAGGAACCTCGTAAAGTCTATTTTACTACATGATTTCCAAAGAAAGAAATGCGGTAGACTTATATAATCAATAGACTGACCGAAGTGGAATATTGAAATCAGAAATTTGCACTAATTTCAGATCCAGGGTTCTTGCTTGTCATAATCAGGATAAACTATGTAGGCAATGAAATAAAAAAGATTTATTCTCTGTTAAAAATTGCGGTTCCATTCTCAACTTTGGAGCCAACCATTGATTGATTGCTAATCCTTTTTGGAGATTGCAACTTCCAGAGAACGTTGATTACTTGATTTTCTATGTGCTACTCTTAAAAGAAGAAAATTCTCACTCAGGAAGGTATGAAAAAGGATAGTGAAATTTTCCATTACACGTGCTCTGTGTAAACTGGAGGAAGAGTCCACTATGAAATTTTCCATTACACGTGCTCTGTGTCAAATGGAGGAAGAGTCCACTGATCATCTGTTATTATCCTGTTGTTTCTCTGAATCCATTTAAGGGTGTTCTCTTACAAAGATAAATATTGACTGGTTATCAGAATCTCTGTGATTCTGGTTTACATTGGAGACTTATCACAATTAAAAAGGTTTGGATGTTTGGTTGGTTTAACCCTTGCAGCTACTGGATGCTGGTCTGAAGGATTATATTGCTAAGGAGAATTCAACTCTTATAGATTGTAGATGCAAGGCTGCCCCAGTGTTGACATTGGAGTTACTGCCTTTCTGCAGGACATTTGTTAGTTTCTTTGTTTTTTTTTTTTTTTAAGATAAAGGAGGAGGGTGAAACATCCACCCCCCTTCCTTAAAAAATTGGTGAAAAATTAAATAAAGTATGTGAAGACAGGATATTACAACGAGTTAGTTGCATGGAGGTAAAAAAGAAGACAAAAGGGAAGCCACATCCTCATGCTGCCTAAGCCTCTTGGGAATGCAAAGGCTTCGCTACCACATTAAAACACATATTGCGGATTTCAAAATGGCTACAATGGACAATTTGTGCCTTGTAAACATCAAATTATCTCTCCCACCATACTTTTCTACACATAGAAATAAGCTAGTCCAATGGGTGTGATCATTCTTGTGCTAATGCATTGGATTCCTTCAGAACAAGCTTATCCCATGCTAACTTGACTGGTTTCTTGACTCTTCTTCCTCCAAAAAGTTTAGAGACTCAATAGAATGGGTGGTGTTGAGGTAGGTTTTTACGGCAAATCGGATACTTTTGGTAAAGCTAAAATGGAGGGAAATATGAATGCAGACTCTTGAGCATTAGATGCTATGCCAGCAAATTTAGAAGTCATGCAATCATGTGACACTAAAAGGCAAATAGCGTTGAGCTCTATCAATATGATTTTCTTATTTTGCATGATTTTGCAAGATTGTTGATTAAATCGCCAAACCTCAAAGTTCACGGACTTGATTACTAGAAGCCTAAAAGTTGATGCTATAAAAATGCATTTTTTCCTACTTAAATAGTCATAAATGAATTGTGAAATTGTAAACCAATAGTTCTTGATTACTATGAATGTTGGAGAATAACTGAGAGAATCATTGTGCCTAGAAAAGTTTTAAAATTTAACTAACAAGACAATTCTTTGATATTTTCATCTTGCATCAATTTCATCTTTGCACTTGATTTTGTTGTTCAACTTATGATTCTATAAAAGTCAGGATTTTTGATAAATTGAGGGAACTAGTACACATTAGTTTCCATGGGTGGGACATGTGGCTATATTTTAGAAAAAAGACTATAAAGATCTCAACTTTTAGAATTCTCATAATTTGTGAATTAACATTATTTTGCAAGTGCCAGTGTAACACCCAGCCTAGAAGAAACTGGGCCTAATCCACATGACCGGCTCGGATAGCAAAATTAGCTTGGAACCAAAAAAAACGGGCCATCACATTAAAGCATGTGTTTGGGTGGGGGGGATGGACTCCCATCTTCTTTTTCGACTACGTGCGGAAATTTGATACTAAGTAGGGCTTGGGAGCTCGATCCTAGCTCTATTAAACTGCTGGTGTCTCTTCAACCTCCCCCACCAGCTGTCTTAGCCCTTGAGTTGGAGCTCGTCAGTGTCTCTTCCTTCATCCCAATCATCGTCCACCACCGTCGTGGCCTAAGCACAACCGGAAACAACGTACTAATCCCTTAATTCTTTAGTTAATCTTTTTCCATACCCTCCCTAGGCTTTGGATCATGGATTTTGACGGGATTGTCACCGGATTTGGGTGGAAAAGGGGGACCCTGTTTCGATTTTGGATCCCCTGTTTTGAGTTTCTGCAAGATAATGGGAATTGAATAGGCTTTCGGTCGTCGGTCTACGGCCACATCGAGCCTTTTCTCTATAGGTAGTGACCTAGGGCTTTACTCTGGTTCTAGTGGATTTTTTAGCTGCCTAAAGTTGTGCGAATCCTTGGTTTAGGCCCTTGTTTTGGATTCTTATTCGGGCATCGCCAAGTGCTGGTTCCACCATCGTCGAACGATAGACCTCTCGTCGTGGAAAGCCGCCACTGTTTCTGCTTGTTGCTGGTCCTTCGGCTAGTACCATCATGGACATCGCCACCCTCCTTTTTCCTTTTCTTCTTAAGAGAGACTTCCGAGTTGTGTTCGCTCGCTCTCTTTCTTCTCTCTCTCACGATGTTTAGTGGACCCAACATAGGTCCCTCCTATTTTCTCTCTCCCTTACATGTGAACTTTGTCAACTTGGTTGAAACGAGGTCCTATATAGTGCACCGGCTCATGCCTTGATCTTAGCCACACACTCTTAGACCCTACCATCAATAACTCCTATAGTGCCATATAAACTAAAGTATGATTCTTGTTATGTGATTTGCCTAGTTAGATTGTCCAAATCGGACTACCTTAGGAGTTCAGACATCGTCTCTCAGCTAGCACTGTCCTTCCTCCATCTCTACCTCATGTTGTTAAATTACTAGTTCTGTGCGGGGATACTGAGACTCAAGATATTGTTAATCATGGTTAAATTTTGATAGTAACATAATTTTGAATATTAGGCTCCGAGGAAGATTTTCAAAGTTAGTAGATTGACGGTTGGTTGTTTGTGCAAGGTAAGTAATGCAACTCCTTTTTTAGATTTATCGATAAATTATAATTTTTTTAAAATAAATTGTTCATGATATATGAACATGGTGCATAGTATTTTATCATTAAATATGCCTTTTCGGAATATTAAATGATTCATGATCGAACGTATTGATTTTTTTATGGACATGCCTGATTGATTTGGATGTCACATGGTTTTATAAATCTTTTAGTTTGGAACCTGAAATATGATTTTGAGAAAAAGAGTTTGATTCGAGATGAATTAGGACTTGTAGCCGGACTATGTTTTGACATCCTTCTAGCGAGGGTTGTATGTTGGCATTTTGATACTCTACTAGTAGGAGTTATACATTAGCACTTTGATACCTTACCAATGGGGGTTGTATATTGGCAATTTGATACTCTATCAGTGGGGATTGTATGTTGGCACTTCGATGCCTTGCCGATGGTGGTTATATATTGGTACTTTGATACCCTGCTATTGGAAGTTATACAATATCATTTTGACTATTTTTGAGCTCATTATTTGACATAGCCAAAAGGTATCAGCAAGGTCCGCTGTACCGAACTTACCGATGTATCGGTAGGTACTGGTACCTGTACCGGTACTGTACCGGTTTGGCTGGTTCGGGCCAAAGCAAAAAAAATTTGAGGTCGGTACGGGCCGATATCGACTGGTACGGATTACAAATAGTCGGAACCGAAAAATATAGCTATACCGTACCGGTACCAGACGGAACCGGTACGTACCGATCCGTACCGATCGGTACGGCAGACCATGGGTAAGTATGGTTGTAGTTCATAGTTGACGAGATAAACTTGATGTTATGAAAGAGATTGGATTTATGATCAGATTTGATTCATATGTATGATGCTTTTATATTGCTGCATATCTAGATCTAATTTTTGAATTGACACACTTCCATATGCTTATTTTTAGTATATTTTTATTAGTTATAATATTTTCTGATTTATTTAGTTCAAGTGTTCATTGCTGGAGCTGTAAAGCTCATTATTCGATATCTTACTATTTTTACATAATCGAAGGGGTAGCTTGACTCGAGGTTGCGTTAGTTCAGATTAGGGTTTTATTAAAGTTTGATGCAAGACTCTAGAGTATTGTTGGTTTTGTGAAATATTTAACTTTGATTTAGTTATTTAAATTAAAAGTTTGAATGTTAATTATTTAAGTTTATTTTGCTGCTTATTTATGATATCATGTTGAGATGCCTTGTATATTTGTGAGAAGAGTTTTCTATGAGTATGCGGCAGTTGACATGATCCCGGCTCGTGATCTCGGGTTGGGGGCTAATAGGGCAACAGAGCATAAGTGGATGAATCATAAGATGTAGAGTTAGATATATGCTGAATGTAGATGGATAGACACTAAGAAAATTGGGATGTAAATCCATGTTGAATACATAATAAGTTATTTAAGAATTGAGATGTCTTATTCGAGGATTTCTAAATAAAGAAAACATTATATATTCTCTATTTAATATTTTTGAGTTATTTTTTCATTAGGAAGTTATTTAGTGAATTTGGAGAATTTTTAGCGGTTTAATCAGAGTGCACAATGGAAGTATGGTGGTTTGAGTTATTTTGTAGTTAGACAATAATAACTTTGTTATAGAAAGTGTTAGGATGAAAAATCTAACTTTAAAGAGTTACTTGGAGACTACGGGATGATTTAAGGTAGAAGTCCCTCTGATTATTAAAAGACTTAGTTAAAGATATTTCGAGGATGAAATTTTCTTTAGGGGGAGAATGTAACACCCAACCTAGAAGAAATTGGGTCCGGTCCACTTGTCCTGCCTAGATAACAAAATTAGCTCAGAACGAAAAAAACAAGGGCCAGCATGTGAAGCACGTGCTGGGGGTTGGGGGGACGGACTCCCATCGGGACTCATCTTCTTCCCTAACTCCGCAAGGGAGTCTGACACCAAGTAGGGCTTAGGAGCTCCATCCCAGCTTTATTTAAACTGCCATTGTCTCTTCAAACTCTCCCACCAGCCATCATAGTCTAGAGTTGGAGTTCGTTGGTGTCTCTTCCTTCCTCTGTCCCAAGCATCGTCCGCCACCGTCATGGCCTAAGCACCGCCAGAAACAAGGTAATGATCCCTTAATCCTTTAGTTAATCCTCCACACCCTCCTTAGGCTTAAAATCATGGATTTCAGCCATGTTGAGCCTTTTCTTTATGTTCAAGGAGTGACCAAGTGCTTTGTCATCGGTTAAAGTGGTTTTTTTAGCCTCCTATAGTTGTGCAAATCATCGGTTTAGGCTCTTGTTTTGGATTCTTATTCGGGCCTGCCGGCTGCTGTTTCCATTAACGAACCTCTTGTTGTGGAAGGCTGCCATCGCCTCTGCTTGTCGTTGGTCCTCCGGCTTGCACTACTGTGGACATTGCCACACTTCCTCTTCCCTCTCTTTCTTCTCTCTATTCTCTCTCTCTTCTCTTTCTCTCTCATGATGTTTAGTGGACCTTGGTAGTGGGTGTCTGCTGTTTTCTCTCACTTTTATATAAACTTTGTCAACTCGGTTGAAACAAGATCTTGTACTGGTCGTGCAGTGGGTCAACTTATGCCTTAATCTTGGTTGCACCACTATTAGACTCCAATAATTTCTATGGTGTCATATAAACTTGACTATGATTTTTTTTGTGATTTGCCTAGTTATATTGTCCAATTCGGACTACCCCAGGACTGCAGACATCATCTTTTGGCTAGCATTGTCCTTCTTCCTTCTCTACCTTATGTTATTAATTACTAGTCTTGGTTTCGTGCGGGGATGCCGAGACTCAAGATTTTGTTAATCATGGCAAAATTTTGATAGAAACATAATTCTTGAATATTAGGCTTGGAGGAAAATTTTCAAAGTTAGTGGATTGTTGGCTAGTTGTTCATGCAAGGTAAGTAATGCAACTCTTTTTTTAGATTTATCAGTACATTATAAAATATTTTTTTAAATTGAATTGTTTATGATTTATGAACATGATGCATAATATTTTATTATCAAATATGCTTTTTTTTGAATATTAAATGATTCATGGTTGAACAAATTGATTTTAATATGGATTATGTTTGATTGCTTTTGATGTCGCATGGTTTTATGAATTTTTCGGTTTGGAACATCAGATATGTTTTTGAGAAAAAGAGTTTTGATTCAAGATGAATTAGTACTCGTATCCAACTATGTTTTGTTATCTTGCCAGCCGGGGTTGTATATTGGCATTTTGATATCCTACCAATAAGAGTTATATATTGGCATTTCGATACCTTATCAGTAGAAGTTGTATGTTGGTACTTCGATACCTTGCTAGTGGGGTTGTATGTTGGCATTTTGATACTCTGTCAGTTGGAGTTGTATGTTGCCACTTTGATACCTTATTTGTGGAGATTATGCAGTGCTAATTTGACTATTTCTGAGCTCATTATCTAGCCTAGCCACAGGATATAATTGTGGTCATGGTTCATGCTGCCGAGATGAACTTGATGTTTTGAAAGATATTGGACTTGCTTTGCATGTTTGATACTTTTATATTGCTGCATATCTGAATCTGATTTTGAATTGATGCACGTTCATATGCTTATTTTCAATATATTATTATTATTTATATTATTACCTAATTTATCTAGTTAAAATGTTCATTGCTTACCAGGTTGTAGAGCTCATTATTCAATATCTCATTGTTTTTACATAATCAGAGAGCTATTTTGACCCAGGGTTGCATTGTGGGAGAGCGACTAGAGAGAAATTTTGGCATCTTTAGTTCAAATTAGAGTTTTATTAAAGTTTGTAGAACTTCAGAATATTGCCGGTTTCGTGAGATATTTAACTTTGATTTAGTTATTTAAGTTAAAAATTTGAACGTTAATTATTTAAATTTATTCCGTTGCTTGTTTATAATATCATGTTGAGATGCCTTGCATGCTTGTGGAAAATTTTCGATGAGTATGCGGCGGTTGACACGACCCTGGCTCGCAATTTTGGGTTGGGAGCATGATAGCCAGTTTATGATACTTTTCTGTAAAAGACACGCTTGGGAAAATTAGTATGAACCTTTTTAGAGATCATTAGGTCTAGATTCTGTGATTGGCAGAGTCGACTATCTGATAATAATTCAGTTTTTGTGTTTATCTCAATCTTGAGTGGGCTCGCCATTAATGAGATTCACCATTGATCTGATATAGCCATATATACCATTGGTATATGTTGTTAATATGTTTTTCTAATTATTTGAATATGTGTGTGTGTGGGATAGCTTTTAGCAAAACTTTTACATACAATGTCAGAGCCAACCCATCTATTTCATATATTCTCCTGTATTGTTCCCTTCTGCTATTCCTCTTTCACGGAAGTGCTATTTTGTGGACATGGGACAAATTCTGGATTGTGTTACATGTTCATTTCCAATCATTGATGCTTTGGAAATTTTTCACCATCAAGTCCAGCTATGGCTGCCAAATACATTGGAGCTGCGGCGGCATCCTTTGCAATCGTATATGTAGTCGATACTGCTATTGCTGAGAAGAAGATATTTGGAGGTAGATAAAACAAATCTTTATAGAGAACCTGCTTTCATCTTATTGATATAATGCTTAGCTGTTGTGTTTTCTAAAACCAGGCACCACTCCCAAGACTGTTGCTGACAAGGAGTGGTGGAAAGCAACTGATCAGAAGTTCCAGGCCTGGCCTCGAACCGCTGGACCACCAGTTGTCATGAACCCCATCAGCCGTCAGAATTTCATTGTCAAGTTCCATGAAGCTTAGGTGAAGATGAATTGATGCATCTTTATAATTATGTTCCCTAATTTTTCAGCACCATATTTTATTTTGCTGATTTTTTTCCTCAGGATGATGAGAAGGTACGATTTGGAGTCTCTTGCTGGAAAGGCATGCATTCAATAATCTCTGTTCTCTCATGAGGAATGGTTTCCTTCATCATGATCTTCTTTGTAGTTTTGGATTTGTTGAATGAGTTGTCCAACTGAATAAAATTTCATGAAACTTGTTTGGATGTGTTGATTCAACGAAAGATAAAATTTGTGATCTTCTGAACTATTGCTGCATGTTCATCTATGCCCATCTCTTTATAAAGCCTGGATGGAATTGCATTAACCGCTGCAGTCAGGTCTAGGGAACGTGGGTGACATCTTTTGCTTAGGTTGGTTTGGGTGTCAACCTGCTTTATTTGGTTTGGGCCATAGTTCTCACTGTATATCTTTGTGATTTTGTTACTATGATGCCAATTGCAAGATCAAGCATCAATATCATGTGATTTCTTGTTTCTTTCTTTTCCTTTGTTATGCTGTTGTTTTTTTCCCCCACCACACATTGATGGAAGGGTGTTGGAATGCAGACAATTTTGTTTCCAATTAAATCAGCCTACAATTCTGGTGGTCTCGGAAGTGGACGAAAATTCCAGTATATCGACGAATATAGATGCCTGGTTGATGACACAATTTTGCTTCTAACATCTTGGTAAACCAGGTTGGTCTGCTCTGCTTGTTCTTCTAACAAATTGCAGATGAATACTCAAAAGGAGAACATGAAAAATTGGGATAAACAGGCCAATGCATTCCATTCCCTCTTAGCAAAACTATTGCCCTTGCAAATTGGGAATACTTAACCTGACAGGAGGTTTGTATCCGCTACTCTTTAATGTTGCAGGGCCAAAAAATCTAAATAATATCTTTTGGCTAGTCTTTTTTGGTGAGGTCTTGGATTGTTATTTAACCTTCCATCAAAAAATTCATTTAAGCATTGCACAAACATGATACTTGTGCGGTGCGTGGGAGGCAATAAAAATTTAAATAAAATCAAGTATGAGGTGTGTGATAGGAGAATTCAATGGTCAAATTAGATTCAATGTAAATAAAATCAAGTAGTTGAGGGTGTGAAAAACATGGATTAAAAAGAATAATTGTTCATTACCTTTTATTTTGTAAAAGTAGAATTGAGATTGTCACGCAAAACTTGCAAAAAATAGTTGATTATAAGTATTCATACAGTATCTATGGAAAAACCTACTTCTAGCTTCAACAATCAAGTTACAAGCGTCAGATCTTCCAATTTATACCTAGAATATTTCAACCATTCCTATTATAAAAAAATAATAATTAAGAAATAATTTAAAAAATGTAATACTATTTTTTTCAATCGCTTTGATCGCTATAGCACAATTAGCACTTCAACTATAGGTAGCAATAGAAGTGAGGTTTTTTTATTGGTCCCCAATTATCTTTGATCATCATGCCAGTGAATTTAAGTTCGTATTTATGTTGAAATTTTTTATGTATAAAGAAAAATATGAGGAACATTTTTTTTTACATGGCTTCTTGTAAAATTTTTGTGAGTGGGCTTTCTAAACAACTCTAAATTCTATTTTTTTTGAATGGAGGAAAATATGAGCAAAACTTTTCTTTTTTACATGACTTCCCACAATTATTATATAAAGCCCACTAAAATTTGAATTTATTTCAAATTTTTTATACATTTGAAGAAAAGTATAAGGAATGAAATAATTTAGAATGGATAGGAGAGAGAAAACTCAACCCCTCTTGGAAATTTAAGAAAAAATAGAATGAAATATTAGGAAAATTGCATGATGCATGGAAAATAAAATTTTAAAATTAATTTATTGAATAACTAAATGAGAAATTTATGCTATAAATTGGTACAAATAAATTGTAAATAATATTTTGAGTGTTATTATTTTCAATATGAACTTTTTGTGGATGGCTAAATTATTTTAGGAAAAAATTTTCTAGGTGGTGTTTTTTGGGATGCACCATAAAAGGCCAAGTTTTGATAAACATGCCCTATCCGTTTAATAGGTACAGAGATGCCGAAGATGGGCTACTAATATATTAAGGTTAATAAAATTTACTTATTTTTTTATTATTGCTATATTAGGTGGGGATTAATGGTGGTCCTTTGGATGGATGGACCCAAGAGGAGGGCGATATTATGATGTGGGAAAAACCTCATTCCTAATTTTTAATTAGATAATTTTAGAATATTTTTTCTAAAAATACCCATTTTTCTGTGCATCATAATATCTAAAAAGTATCTAATTAAAAATTATTTTCCTTTTAGGAATGAAATTATTTGAAAATTATTCAAAAATTTTTACATGACTTCAAAATAGAAAATTATTATTATTATTATTATTATTATTATTATTATTTTTGTGCGTGGAGGATTTTCCTTCCTTTACGTGACTTTCTAAAATTATTTGAAGAATCCCACTAAAATTCAAATTTATTTCAAACTTTTTTGTGCATGAGGAGAAAAATGTTGGGAACAAAATATTTTTTCCTTTTTTACATGACTTTGAATTTTCTTTCCTTTTTTACACAACTTTCTAATATAATTAATAAGCAAAATATTTTTGTATGTGGATGATTTTTCTTTTTTATATGACTTCATAAAATTTAGGGAGATTGTTTTTAAGAATGAAATAATTTTTTCCTCCTTTTAGACAACTACAAAATGGAATATTTTTTTTCTTTATGTGCATGACTTACTAAATTGATTAAGAAGTGATTTTTTTTTGTGCATGGAGGAAAATGTGAGCATAATATATTTTACATGACTTTTAAAATTAATTAAGAAGACTTGGATTTTTTTATAATTTTCTTTTTAATTTTTTTGAACTTAAATAGCCTTGTGCTTTGCTGTGTCATCCAATTTAAGTGGTGTGCCTTGTGCTCGCTGCACCTGCAATATGAGTCCTTCAAAGCCGTGGGCCCTTGCTAAGGGTTGGAAGGTAAATGGTGTGCTTGGCCATTACTTCACTAGCTTGGATCCTGACTTAAAAGCGTTCAGTCATAATCTGGCATATGGTAGCTTCGTGCCCCTAGCTTTTCAATAAAGTTTGATGACCAATTGTGTGAATCAATGATTTCTCTTGTACTAGATCGAATTACTATAGTGGCACAACGATTAGTATGGTAAAAATTAACTTTTCTCATGATGAGCTAAACCTAGCTCATGTTTCCAATTAGTGGGTAAATAATCCAACACTTGGCCAGTTCTGCCTTTCAGTGATAGAAAGAGCTAACATCAAAGGATCAAAAAGCAACGTTACTATGAATGCTTAGTTGCCACAAGCCACTTATCCCTATCGTATTTTTTTTGACACCTCTAGCTTTTAATCCCGAAAGTCTAACGGATGAACAATCCATTTTTTATGGCTCATATTCGTATGGGAAATCATAAATAAATGAGCTTTTACCATTTTGTTTCCCATGAGACTTCTGTTCTTGTTGAGCTCATCTTAGCGTACTTGAGTTATCTTTTAATAGATATCCCACCCCAACCAAACTCTCCACTTGATAATGTCTTCCGCTTAAATCGGTTCACCAGGGGTGGGCCTTCAAGCCAAAAGGAGGGGCCGGGCTTTGCTTACGACTCACAAATAAGTAAAATAATGTCTAAAGTAGTGGTATTTCACTTGCGCCGGCCGAATTGGCTCCCACTTATCCTACGCTTTCAAGTCATTTCATAAAGTTAGGCTAAAGTCAAGATCAATAAGGTCATCTTTCCCGTTGATTTTGCCAAGCCTATTCTCTTAGTTGTGGTTTGATTGGATAGTTGGAAAAGACAATAGAAAGCTCGTTAATCCATTCATGCATATCACTAAGTAGATGATGAGGCATTTAGCTATGTTAAGAGAGTTATAATTACTCATTATTTACACGTTTTTAGTCGTCTTTCTTCACTTTGATATTCAAAGCGCTGGGAAGAAATCACATAGGGATTGGTCATTAAGTTCTCTCAAAAAACATTAGCAACTCTACTTGAGGTGTCTTGGTTTAGCTGCTACTTTGTCTACTTGCGAACAAAGACTAAAATAAAATAAAAACTAAGTTGGAAAAAAAGATAATATTGTATATGTCCACTTTATCAACGCAATTATTTTTGAAAATCAAATAACACTTCATTGAGAAAATTAACTGCTTGGTAAAGAGAATGCCAATAATATGATATATTAGGGACACCATATTCAATGGAATGAGATATGTACATTATAAAGAAGTTTTATAAGAAACTGGTTATACGATTATAGACATTATTATAGTGATTGGACAAATATATGCTATAATTATGGAGTTGGTCAACTATTCAACATCATGAGGAAATATATGCTATAATTTATTTTTTTGTATGCCATCATAAGAAATTTCGGATTGAAGTTGGAGGAGAAAGAAGAAGATTTCACAAATATGATTTGTTTGATGGGCAGTGGGTACGGACGAGAGCTATCCATGAAGTCACCTAATTTATAAGAAAGGAGGTTCGGCTTGCTCACCCGAGTCAACTCCTATTTTATGTCACAGGTTAACAGGTCTAATAGGTTTGGCTTGGGTTAGGTAGGTAACAAATAAGAAGGCTCAATTTAGACCCAGAAAACATGCAGATTGGGTTGGGTCGGGCCCAAGTTCAATAAATCTAGACTCGACTCAGCAAAGTCGAATAGATCCAATTTTGAAACCCGACCTAACCCTACGAATCTTTAAAATAAGGTTGAATCAAACAGAAATAGTTCAGGTTGGGTCATGGGTCAACCCAACCTATTTGCTGCCTTACGTACTATATGAACTACAAAATAAACTTTCCTTCGGGTAATATGTGCACAAAAAGGTGAAAATCAAAAGGGTAGTTGGTGCCCCATTTCCTCTGGCATTTTATGATGTATTAGAGATTAAATGCCATTGATTTCTAGTGTCCCCACCATGTGATTTACTCAATGACATGTTTCTTTCTATAAGAAAAATGGTCTCACATCCATTTATTTGTTATGGTTGCATGTGGTCTAGTCCTATTTGTGACAACCTCGTGTCTCCCTGCTTAACCATGAAAAATAATTATGAGATGCCTTACCATAGGCTCATACCTTGACTTCTGGGTCTTTGTCTACAAAGGCCAGTGCCATTAAAAGTTGATTTGCTTATGAATACCCCAACCTTCTGAGGGAGAGCACATTTATCTCTTATTTTTGATTCTAGCCTACCATTTTCAATTGTTACATATAAAATGAGATATAATAGGGAATATGCTATGTGAATTACAATTGTATGGTAGTGGCCGGGCTAAATCTATTGTTTCAGGAGTCAATTATATTTTGATAATAATTATTTGTTGATACTAATTTTCATTTAATGAAATTGTTACTAAAAAACCAATATTTTCATGATATTGTACATAATTTTTGTATTCTCTAATTTATAATGAATGGTAAGGGCTGCTGCATTGCTTTAACATTTGGTTTTATTTTGAGAATTTTAGATAATTAAAAGGCAGTCTTGAGATAAATAGTTCAACATTTACCTAAATGCCTCTAACCATGTGAAAGTTAAATACAGATTCTTTTGATTGTGCTGGTTATACCCATGCGAGACTAGTGTGAGTTGCCAATTTATCAAAAAAAAGAAGTTAAATACGGATTTCTAGAGATTGGTAATAAAAGCCAGGTGGTTAACACCTCCTTTTCAATCAAAAAAAAAAGAAAAATGTAAGGGTTATTTCTTTCCATATGTTTAGTTGACAGGCATTTTTTTTTTTTAATGGATAGTCTAGAATAATGTTGTGCCATGGCATTTTGGCTGAATACTGTGCATTGCAACTTACAATCATGGATGGAATCTGAAAGAAGCTTCAAAGCTGTTGTAGTGGACCTGTGGAGGTTAAAGAGATATGCCCATATCACAAAAGCTGATTAGGCCCAGCCTAGCTTTTCCCTTGAACATGAAAGAGATTAGCCTTTGGAAAGGCGGTAACAACATCTCGAACGAAGTCATAGCAGCAGCGGAGCTCCGATTCAAGAAACAAAACTTTCACCTTAATTTCTTTTTTCATATGGATCTGTCACCTTAGAAAAATTCAGCTGTCTTGGGATTTCTTGTGTGCTTTTCACATATTTATCAATGATAGTTGTCTTGTACAATTGCGAAAATCCATCTTATAGAGGGTGCATCTACTCGGATTTTCGACTCATCTTGAATCAAGTCCAGTAGGGTTAGATTCGATCAAGCGGGTTGTTTACTTGGTTAAAATAGGTCAGATCAAGTCCAAATGTGTTGGAATGGAATTTCTTGGAATAGGTCAAGCCGAGCCGAGTCCGTATAGATGTGGTCCACATGCATGTCTGCTTTGATTTTTTTGCATTCCCACTAGAAGTTACAACAAAAAACAGGAGTATTATTTGGAAGCTAGTGTATACCTACACCATGGTAAACAATCAAGGGTCCATTTTGGTTATCCCACTTGCTGCAAAATAAATGAGCAAAACATTCAGGCCTCCCCTCACATAGAGAAGGAAATACAAGGAAGAAAAGTAGTTGGAGTCCAATGATAACGAAAATAATGTCCATATTAAGAAACACATCTTAAATACTGTACATAAGGAATGAGACAAGGGGTTAGAAGTTGCAGCCTCTAAACCTAAGCTTTGATACTATATTTCCTAATCAATTAATTCTAAAAGCTTAAGTTGTTAGGAAAAGGATCGGTAATGTATGTACGGCTTTACACCATATTGCGAGTGCCCTTAGGTTTTCGAGTGCAATTGAGGTCCACCACTTGCTCGAGGAAGGGAAATTGACTATAAAGTTCAAGTGGTTTATCTTGCAAGGATGCCAATAATGCAGATACAACAATGTATAAACCATGTGGACCATCATGTCAGCAGAAACAGTCCATGTGAAATATGTACCTGAACAAGCATCATATCTTGGGAACTAATTCATAGGATTTGTTGGATTCCTCTCCATGTACCATGTCCAATGCACCATACTACTGTAGAAAGTCAATGCAAGATGGTAAATTTCACACTAAGTCAAATTCAAAGTTCACTTGAAGTTAAAAGAGAATGGAACTCATGCATCCAACATAGGTGCAAGACTCTTGTCTAAGACAAACCAAAATTGCTACTAAGATCTTAGAATAACCTAGAAGGAAGGCAATGGTCCTGTATTCTGATTGGTAATGTCATGCAAGATAAATGTCGAAAGTATTTGCTCGGGTGTGGAAATCATCTTTCATGGATAATCAGGGATCTGTCCCCTATTCTTTTTATTCTTGATGTCTCCTTTTTATTTTCCTTCGCATTATACTCATTGTAAAATAAATGCATTCCAAAGCTAATTACAAATTTAGGCCTTGCTTGCATCATTTCTAGTTTCTAGTTTTCATTTTTTTAAAATGCGAAATTGAGACAAAAATAGTATTTTATATCTCAGTTTCTATTTTCACTTTTTTTGAAAACTTCTCCTAAATTTCTAGAAATTGAGGAAACTAAAAAAAATCCGATTTTCTTAGGCATCGTTACTCATTACCACCGGCTCCTAGCCATTGTAAGCTATCATTATCGATCATCAACAACTGGTCGCCGTCACAATCACCAAATATAGTCGAAGTGACTACCAAACATTTTATATTTTAATTTTTTTAAAAAATGATTTTAATTTTTAAGATACCGAAAATGAAGTGATGTTAAACCGACCGTATCTTATATACCAACCATCTTTCCTAAACTATTTACCCTCTTTGTTGACACATACAAGATCTCTTCCTTATGGAAGAAAAAAACCCTAGTAAGCAGAGGATGGTGGGCCACCATATGTGGGACTAATTCCATGCTGCCCAATCAACACACAGATGCCAGCCACACTCTCCTCAGAGAAGCAAGACCAAGTCAACAATTTCCATGCTAAGGAATGAGTGCAGGGAACGAACCAAAGCAACAACTAGAATAAAAGCTACAATAGCCTAAACAGTCCAAACGGCTTGTATCCCCTTTATAAAGTGGCGCCAAATGGAACCACCTCGTGCCCAAAAGCAAACTACCAACCAACTTCCTCGCCCTCGTGAGCTGTAATTGCGCAAAGACCACCCCATCGCAGTCCCCACGGACACAAGGAAAAAAAAAAAAGAAAGCACAAATCCGAATATCTCTTTACTATTTTAGTCTTTTAGATTAAGACGTAAAGGTAATAAAAAAAAAGAAAAGAAGCTCTTTTCCTTGCCCAAAAGAGTTAAATAGTAATTAAAATAAAAAGATTGCGTGGGGAAAGAAACGAAAGCGTTCGCTTTCCGGCTGTTCTTTTCATCAAATGGGTTCTACTACTAGAAGCTCAGCGCTTCCTCCATTCCCACGGTTCCAAGCCGGAAGCCCTAGTCCTCGATCTCACCTTCCACTGCAAGTCTTTATAGGTAGGCTTCTCAAAAGCCGTGGTGGAGGCTCTGAAGAGCGCTCCGTGCGAAATCAGAGCATCTCCAGGTGTTTTTTTTTTTTTTTTGATGCTTGTTCTAGTTAGTCGCATCAAGTTCAGATATTTTATCGAAAACTTTCAAGAATTTTGGGTTCTTTCTCGGTTAAAACGCATTATGTTTTTGGTTGTTTTGTTGTAAAAAGATGATATGATTTATTTTATCACAGCAAGAGATTTGGATGCTTACTCTGTTAATTGACTTTCTTATTTGCTTGCATTTTTCTTTTTTCTTTAAGAAAAAAAACAAATTGCATTCTTTTGCTTTTTCTATTTTTTGGGCTGTCATGTTTACTTGGAATAATGTCTTCTTGGTCGGTGGTTTGGAAGTTTTGTGCTATCCAAATGATTTGTCCTCCATCAGTAGTCATTTAAGGGCAAATCACCAGTGTTATAATTTCTTAATCCTGGGGTTTGGGAACTTGGGACTTTTGCTGCTGCTGCAGAGTGTTGGATTAAAGATGAGTAAGTGGTAATTTGCATTCAAATTGAACACTCTCTCTTTAGCAAAGACTGATTTTCCCATGTTTGATGTCCTGCTCTCGGTTATGTATTTTGATATTTGCATTGGCTTTTGTAGCCTGGCATCGAAAAGTAAGACTGGGAAATTATTTGGATGATGAATTTTGGTGCACTTTCTATCCTAGTCCATACATTTTGTCTATGAATTTGTTTTAAAGTTCTTTCTTTTTTTGTCTCCCTACTGTTGCTAGTTAAGTGGTGGAAAAGGATTCATGTAGCCAATCCCAACTAGTTTGAGAGTAAGGCTTAGTTGAGTTGAGAGAGAGGGTATTGGTTGCTAGTTAAGCACTACAGTAAGCTAAGATAGAGTTAATATAGATTTTTAATATTGATATCTTGCTGCCTTTATGTCAGATTTATGGTCTTCAGCTGATTTCAGAATTGTCATTGTGTGGCAGGGTAGGGCTTCCTTCTGTGATTGTACTTATTCTGGGCACCAGAAAATTCGATCAATCTGCCAAGGAATAGTGTTCATATCTAGAGGAATGATGGGGGGCTTATTGCAGTTTTTTGACTTCAGTCATGCTATCATGTCTCGGAAGTTTTTGATGCATAAGAAGAACAATGACGGTGAGAATAATGTCCGGTTGCATATTAAAAGTTGTTTCGATGAACAAGCATAGGTTCCCAGAAATGAAGATGGTAATGCTAATCCTGCTGTTACAGCTTCCACCAAAACCTTGAAGATAAGGGGAAAAACAAGGACTACAGCTAATATTGCGTCTGCTTAATTCATGCCGCTTTTTCTATCTTCTTGTTCATGCTCATCATCCTGGCTTTGCTTCTTTTCTATTCCTTAACAGTGTTTTTGCACTTTTGCAGGCCTTGAAGCACCTAGGAATAGTTTGGAGTTTCCCAAGGAAGCATCTCATAGTTATCATGACATTCCTGAAGACATTCCAGTTGAGTTAGATATCTCATTTTCTTTTTTAACATCCATTATCAGATTAATGCTACAGATTCCTTGGTACATGTGGAACATTAATAATCTTTTCTTTACATCGCACGATTCTGCTCACTATCATATAGTTTCTTGATGTTGGTCAACAACTATGCTCAAATTGATATAACTCAGTCATTCTTCTTCCTTGCATTTTAATCATATCTAATATCGGGCCTTTGCCGAAACACAGTTGTAAATTACAATCTTCATTTTTGCTTTGTCTTTCATGCATATATTGATTCAATAATCTGATTATTAGCATAACAGCATATTTGATGAAATAGCAAAATTTCCATGAAAACCTTCAGTTGTTATTAACTAATTGTTCATGTACAGAAACTAAAAGATGTCATAATCGACATTTTCTTGTGTGTGTGGGTCCTTCGTAAACTTCTTCAAACCCATTCCTGGTGGTTGATATTGCAGAGTTATTACTTCTGTATTTCTGATGGATTACCCTGAAGGTTGATTCTGCATATCCGTATCTCTCCCATCAATCAGTACATCAGTATTTCTTCAGTCAAAAACTATGCTTAGCTCTTCTTAAGGAAACTTGTATTCACTTTTTTCCTCAATATTGCCACAATGAAGATATATATATATATGGATAAGTTTTAGCTATCTACCAACCAGGCACTTTGATTCGACATAGGGTAATAGTTATTTCTACTGGTCATACTTAGGGTCTGTTTGAGTTGGATTTCCCATAAGATCATGGATTACATAGTCTATTTAAGTAAGGCTCGTACCAATCAAATCCCTCTCCAGCCTAAATCCTTTGGGAGAAAAAAAAGACCTCCATAGGTCTTTTTTTTATATTTATCTTGCAGTCCAATAAGCCCATAGATGGGATTTAGGCCAAGACTAGGATGGGCTTTTAGAAGAAAATGGGCTGGGCAGGCTAACAAGCCCAATTCCTATAGGAAATCTAGCCCAATCCTGCTGGATTTCCTAAACAGGCCCTTAGCTGTTCCAATGTGGTGTTACGTGCACTGAAAATAAATGCTGATGTGTACCTTGCATATGTTTCAGTATTCCTTCCAGGTGAAGCAGCACTCAGCAAAAATGAACTCTTTTTCTAATGGAGCTCCAGTAGAGAAGTTGATAGACCAGGAGATATCTACCAGAAAAAATGACAGATGTAATAGACCCAGCATTGTTGCTCGTTTGATGGGCATGGATACAATGCCATCTGAAATTAAGCCAATGAGCCATGTTAGGGAAAGGAAGGATGAGAAACCAATGCCAAGACAGGAGCCCAATGAAATTGTACCGACTCATAAAACCTCACTTATTGCAACACCCTTCAAGCAAACAAAACAAGAAATACGTCCCTATGACATTGAGCAAGATTTCAGCCGATCCACCAAAAGCCTCAATTTCAGAAAACCACAATCGCGAGAACATCCTCAAGAAGAAGTACTGCAGAAATTCAAGAAAGAATTTGAGGCTTGGCAATCATCCAGAACATGGGAGCATTCAAGAACCCTTGATTTGGGAAATGATATTGAGCAGGTAAATATGCAAGTTCTTGCACAAGGCAATCTCAACAGAGAAAAAATGGCTAGTTTTGTGGATTCTAAAAGAAAATTGTCCTTCAAGGAGACTGCAAAGCCCAAAGATTATATGTCAACAGCTAGACTGAAAAAGGATACACTACATGGAGGTGTTCCAACAAATGAAGGAGTTATGACTAAACGGAGCCAAGCTATCTTAAGAAATGATATTGCTTTGAGGAACAGTGCAAAAACTAATCTTGCACACATACCTCTTGCTAATTTTGATAAAAAAATGGGTAGATCCTCTTCACCTGCAAAGATAGTGATTCTTAAACCATGTTCTGAAAGAAGTGATGATATCGAAGAGTCTTTGGTAAGCTCACGTGACATAATAGAAAAAGAACATAATATGCATGACTTTCTGGAAGAGGTAAGGAAAAGGCTCAATTTTGAAATCCGAGGAAAGTCTAGACATGATACAACAGCCAGATGGACTAATGTTGACACTTACTCCAGCGAGAGATCAATTGACCCAAAACAAATAGCAAGAGACATAGCAAAACAAATAAGAGAGACTGTTGCTAATGACTTCAGGAATACATTGGTTTGGTCAGACTCAACAGGGTCACATAGAAGCAAAGCCCAATTCAATGGACCAAGTTCTCCAGCATTCTTCAAGAGAGACACAGGAAAATTGTCATCAGACAGACAGAAGAATGTCCTAAGAAATGATACAGATATTAAAACTCCTCTGACTGCCAATGGAAGGCCAGGTACTTCAGTCCCAAGGAAGGAAGCTATGAGATTGAGACCAACATATGATCTCCCAAAGAAAGGCAAAAAGGAAATATGTTGGGAAGATAAGAAAGCTCTCACTGAAACAAAAACTAGATGTTTGAGACATGAAAATGAGAAGAGTGTGGCATTTGATTCTGAGGCAGTGTCACCTAGGTACCTTGTCAGATCCCACTCTGCTCCAATATCTGGAACAACTTTTCGGAAGAATCTTTTAGAGGACCAGCATTTATTGACTGGGGCTCACAATTGTAGAAAGCATGACGGATATGCACCTACTTCAGAAGAAGGGAGAAGACGTAAGAAAACTGGCTTTAACTTTAAAAGCAGAGTTTCAAATTTTAAAGGTAAGTTCTTTGGGAAGAAGATCCACTCCATGGATGAAATGGCTCAGGATGATATTCCTTATGTGAAGAGTGTTGCAACCGCACCATCTGGTGTCTTGAATATACGCATCGCACAGGCTAGTGTTATTCTTAAATAACTCAATCATTTAAATCTCATGCAAAGTAATGTGCTTTAGGCAGCTTTTTCCGTTATTAATATAGATTTTGTATGGCCTCAGGAAAACTCTACCGAGGTGCCACCAAGCCCGGTATCAGTGTCCAGCAGCTCGTTTGATGAGATTTGTAGGCCAAGTTATCCAAGTCCGGTTTCCCCATTGGAGGGTCCTTTTGCAGAAGACTGCTCATCACCCCAGGTTTTTGGGGAGCTAAGCTCAGAACTTCCTGGTACATCCAATTTAATTGTTCAATTTACAGAAGACTTGCAATTCTATATATTTATGGTATATGTTGCTATATTTATCTATCTTGTATATCTTTGCTTAAATGTTCTCGTCATACTACTTTATTTATCCTCTGATATGCTAGATGCATTTAAAGAAACATTGACATGCATATGCAAATGTGTCTGGGATATTGGGCCCATCTATACAATGATCTCACATTTAATAAAGATATTCCTTTGTGCTGTTGAGGAGAAGATGAATTCTGAACATCTATTTTGCCGCTTTTTATCAGTGACTATCTTCCTATGAAAAATAATGCTCATAATCGGTAAGTAAATCATGAATTTGGTTCCCCATGAAATGGTCAACATTAGCATGAAAACTGTTTACTAAATTGCTATATGAAAAACAATCTGAAATTATGTTAGACTTAATAACTTATTCGAATTGAATCAATTTGATGGTAGAAAAATGAGATATGTTAATGGTAGTTAATGATTATTGGATTGGTATGTGCTAGCGCTAAGTCTTTTAAAAAATTAGATTCCTCAATATTAATCACCTCTTATGTCAGTTAGATCTGCTTTATGGCTGAATATGACCAATGAAAAGAGAGAGGAAAAAAGGTTTTCACTGGATGCTGGTTCTATAAAGTTCTGCATAAGGTTGTATCAGCAACTTGAATGTGCTCAAGTGAATCCCAAAAATTACTAGCAGCAAGCTGCTGGCGTGAATCTTAAATTTTTTAGGTGCTCTGCACTTGCAAGCGGTGGTTATCTTTTCCTTCGGCATCTGGTGAAGCTGAACTGTGTCAATTAACTTTTCTTTTCAAAGGAAGGACTGTGCAATTGGCATAACATAGCGAGAAGACTGCTGATGAGATACTGTTTGAAACTATAAAGCAGATACTCACAAAGATTTGATAATATTTGGATTGTTTTTAACTCTTACCGTCAAGCAGTTAAGGCAGGTGATAGACTAACATATATATAGCTGACTTGTCAATGTTTCTTACAGTTTTTTCATTCAAGTGATCTTTACAAATATTTTGCTTTAACTATGTATTTTTACTTGTTAACCATGAAAACTTCTCATCACTTCTAGAGATGAAGAATCTGCTGGAACAAGGTGACAATAATGCAACCGAGAAAGTGGCAACTGAGGGAAGGCTGGATGAGGATGAAGCAGTTGAGGCAGAAGACCCTGCAAAAGCTTACATAAGAGATGTCCTTGTCACTGCTGGGCTGTATGAGGGTCAGCGCTATGATCAAGTCTTCTCAAGGTGGATTCCTCTGACAAAACCAATTTCTCAGTGGGTGTTTGAGAAAGTAGAGGAGTTACATGATAAAAATTGGAAGGTGAATGATGGAGAACCTCTACTCCATAATGGTAACGCCAATGTAGGTCACAAGATGCTGTTTGATTTAATTAATGAAGCATTGCCCAGGGTTATTCAAACTACAATGACTAGTTCTACATTCAAGACTTGGATTCTTGGTCCCAAGAGATTGCCACATGGGAAAAAACTGTTGGATGACGTGTGGCGCCAGATGGAAATACACACAAACTCCCAAAGGGATGCTTCTTATTCTCTGGATAACCTTGCAGCCAGGGATCTGAGTATGAATCCTTGGGCTGGTGTATTGCATGACGATATTGATGCAATGGGAATGGAAATGGAATGCATAATTCTAGGGGAGTTGATTGATGAATTTATGTGGGATATATGCTCGTACACATAGGTGGATGAGCTGGTTGCAAGCATGGCACCATATTCAATTTTGCTAGTGATGGCTGTAGGTGTACATACCCCGAACCTTACATCAATGCACTGGGTGTTAATGATGGATAAAACCTTGTCAGATTTGTCAATGGTCAGTCAGTTCCTGTACTGAGATAATATGTATGTAGAGATTAGTATAAAAGAAGATTACAAGATTGAGAGAATAGTTACCAGTACTCAATTGGTGCTAAATAATAAAATGATGTCTAATTCCTTTTAATATTCATTTCTTGTTGATTGAGGATGACCGAATTTTGAAAACACTTTTGGCTGCATCATTATTTGTTGTTATGCAGGTTGCATGTTGAATGGCCATTTCCAGCAGACAAGGTATTGCACTATCAATTATCCATTCATTGACTTCTTGTCCACACTAGGCTGTAAATTTGATCCTATATTTAGATCATTTTGATATTTTTCAATTAAGTACTAAGTGTTATATGCGGCAATGACTGAATCCTGGATGGTGCTCATTTTAGTAGCATGGTTACCTATACGGATAAATTATCATCAATCCTTTCATGTTTGCTTCTTACTCCCTATCTCTAAGTTTCAAGGATCAATTAGATGAAATTACTACCGGTTCATGTTAAGGGTGAGGTTGTGATCTTACATGAACAACATGGCATTTATTTTGGTAACTGAACTATTGTTTCGTAATATTCAGCTACTTTTGTTGCAGCTATTATTCTGAAGCTTCGATATTATCTCCATTCATCATACAATATGTGCTTATCACAACTAATGACATGAATGATTGTTTCCTAAATTTCCAATCCATGCATTCATATTTTGATTTTGTTGTTTGCTTGTGGTAACAGAGCTGTCACTTTCTATCAGATAGATCCACCAAGTCTTTGGTGCAATTATATGGGTTTGATGGCATAGGACTTCTGTCTTTATATCCCTTTCAAACCAGTATTGCTGTTCTAAGGTTTCAATTACTACTATATTACCTTCAGTTTTCTTTTTCATCTACACCTGAATGGTGTAAATCAATGGACATTGTAGTAATATATATTACAAGATTGAAGGTCTTCGTTTTCACTGATTGGAGAGAGATATCTGGTAAATGGTATCATTTAGAGCAGGAGCAGCATTTCCCACATGTAGCAGGATCTTTAGAAACCTGACCCAAAAGCTAAGCGTTATTTTCTAGTCCTGCAGATTATGGAGCAGTAGCTTAATAAAAGATTGAAAATTTGTTAATTATTTGAGGTCAATCGGATGGTTGGTATTCACGATTGACAAGCCGGGTTGATTAAACCTTTCAGTCCTTGTTTGGATGACCTGTTCGTCAGAATTTAAAGCAAGAAAGGGGGACATCTCTGGAGAGAAGGAATCACTCAGATCAGAATTATACAGAAGCCTCACTTTCTGAAAGATAGAGATTATTTGTTCCGGGTGATAATTCTTGATGCAGACTGATAGGAATCAAAGTTTTCTATTATAGTTAAATACTTCCTCACATCGCATAGTTTCTTCTCAAACTCTTGCTTTTTTTCTAAAACCCAGCTGCTTTACAAAGGCCTTGAATAAATACCACCATATGCATCAGTCATCAAAATATCCCGAAGATAACTTGGTAAAATAGAGGAGGTATCTTAACAGCACATAGGAAGTTACCCAGTTAGCCACCCTATTAGCCTCCATGAAAATGCGCTTAACAGCACATGAAGTGATACCTGATTTGAGTCTCTAAATTTTCTGGATGATTAAGCTCTTGATTATCGATTTCTGAGGTGGCCCAGAAGATGACTATTTTAGAGTCATCTTCTAATATGATGTGTTTCGCCCATAAGATGGTAATAGCATACATCAAACCCTCCCATACAGTCCTTACTTCAGCCAATCGGGCTGTTGTAGTGAAGAGGTAAGAATCACCTGCTGCAATGAAGGTTGACCGGGATTTCCAAATGATAAAGCTTGCTCCACCAATTAGACCTGTTCTTCACATAGTCATTGAAGTCAATTTTAAGAAAATTAGGAGGTGGGGGTTCCCAAATAAAGTAAACCATATGGGACACATAACTTGTAGGTGCAAAATCCTAGATTTTCTTAACATCTATCAAACCTTTTGATGACTTAGCCTGCATAAAGCCCGAGGTATAAGGTTCTCAGGATAAAAAAGGACAGACTTGCATTGGCATTCTCAGATAGTCTCTTATTTTTAGCCAACCATCTATGGTAGCAATATAGCACAATAAAACAGCTCCTGATTACCACCGAGTAGTAGCACGGTCGGAATGGGGCTTTGATTCCACCGGAGTGTCCCTTGTTCGAAATGCGCAAGCGTCGATTAAATGTGGGGGCCAGATGCCCTCCGTCTGGTTTGCCCGGTGGAGTCGCTATCTAACCTTCCGGATGCTTAGATGGTGCTGGTGTGACGTACTCACATGTGGGTTTTCCACGGGTCGGGAAGGGTATGAGTAAAATTTGTCTACCCGCATTGAACATTCTTCAGCCGGAAGGGGGGAGGGGCCAGTGGGAGTTGCTACGCAGGTGAGATTGCCCTGATTTGCAACTCTTGTGAGATTGCCCTCTTTAATAAGTTGGAAGTAAGTCTCCAAATTCAAGGCTGGATGGATAGGGATGGACAATATAAAGCATTGCTCTAAATCTGTGCTGCTCTTGGACACTCGAAGAGCAAACGGTCGTAGATTCCTTAGTCTCCATATATAGTACACAATAAGAGAATATGGGAATATCTCTATGGTGGAGTCTTTCTGCATGGGAATCGATCCCAAACCAGCTTTCAAATTATACCGGAGCCTTCTTATGGGCTTACTTTCAGACCCATATTGCATCCCTCTGCCGCTCCATAGAATCCGTAAAAGGTATGTAAAGTTGACTTACTCCGACTTCCTGCCCACTGGTGCCATCCCAAAGGAATCACTAGAGAGAGCACTCGGGAGGTAAGCTCACCTCCAAAGCATTCCTCGTTGAGTCATGCATCCGACCCACATTCTTTCTCGAGCAACTATCAGATCAAGCATCAACTTTATTTCCAAGAGCCTCGTAAAAGACAGTGCGCCAGCGGAACTGTGGGGCTCCAGGGGTTCTCCCATCACCAACCATCCATCTAAATCTAAAAGTAGGCATGGGAGAATATGAACATAAATGAGCAATTCTGGTTTTGGTTTCTTATGATGGCCAGGCTGCACTCATTATACTTCTAATCAATATACTCCAAAAATTTTGAGGCTCTAATGAAAACCTCACCGCATGTCTCCTCATCAGTGCATTCTATCTCACTGATAACGAGTGAATACCCGGGCCATATTGGCCAATTGTCTCTTCCAAATTAAATTTGCCAAAGCATCACGTTCCTCAGGCTTTATTAGTACGAGAATCCATGACGACGTGTATTTAGTCCCATATCAATTATTTGTTCGGTAGATCTTGGATACTTATACAAGATCAAGAAACACAAATAATATTTTCTGCCTATCCTTTTTAGGTAAGGTTCTGAGTTGTTACAAATGGTATCAGAGTAAATCCAGCTTATAACCTATAAAAATAGAGAACACCGCAGTACAGATTCATTGGAGCTAATCATGGGCCAATCATAGTGCTTGTGATTAGATTTGCATTAATTTGAACTCTTAACCTAATAAAGACGTCAGGGCTTAAACGGAGGGAGTATGTAAGAACCCGTGTGAGTGTATGTTTAGTCCTACATCGGTTATTCGTAGGATAGATCTTAGATATTTATATATGATTAAAGAGCTTAAATAATATCTTCTAGTTAGTCTTTTGAGGGAAGGTGTGGATTATTACAATTAGAGTCCGATGCACCACTAACCCACTGAACTGAGATCGGCAGACCAATATAGTGCCACAGCCGAAGTTGCTGGGCTTTTTGCAAGTCATATTATAATACCCATTGATTTGATGCTCCTTGGGGCAATGTTGGAATAGTAACGTGCAGCAACTTCACCAAAGAGTTCCATCAGAGCTTGATAGTCCAAAACTCTATTATGGGGCTAGAAAGATATCCTTTTCTCTCTCTTGACATGCCTGTTGAGTGCACGTATCAAGTGAAATTAAATTTATCTTGCCAAAAAAGGAATTAAATGTAATAAATGATATACAGATTTCTTTTTCCCTAGTATTTATACGTTGGAAGCTAGTGACTTGGATTCGATCATGCCCTCATCCTAATTTTAGCTAAACTTTGCTATTGTTGTAACTTTTTTAACTAAAAGATTTTTCTAGGCAATGCATGGGCTTTTGTGCGTTTACCATTGATTCCTGGTGATTTGGAAGAGACGTATGTTTCCTTTCTCATAGACGCATGTTTCCTTTCTCATAGAAGACTTTTTTATTATTTTTTGTTAAGACATGCGTTTCACACTATTCTAGTGTGAATACATCCAGAAAAATCAAAAAGTAACAATCCCCAAAAGTTCTCGGAGCAAGTGATACGTCGGTCCAGAGCGCCCCACCTGGGTGGTCAGCCATGGAGGTCACCCAGTCTGCAGCCCTGTTCCCCTTCCAGTAGATGTGCCCCGCTGCAAAAAAGCTACTCCCTTTTTGTTAGGCTCCAAATGTCCTGAAGTAGGGGGTGAATACCTACCTCCATAGCCTGCCCTTGGATCCAGCCAATCATCATCATAGATGTAATAACCTAGGACTTCACCCAAAATGGCTAGCTGAAAGTTATTATTTGGGTTTCTTAATCCTGTATAAATATTCAAGATCTACCTAGCGAATAACCGATGTGGGACTAAACACACGTCCGCACAGATCCTCACATACTTTCTCCATTCAAGCTTTGATATCTTCATCAGGCTAATGGTTCAAATCCATTCAAATCTAATTATAAACACCACGATCGGCCCGTAGTCGGCCCCAATGGATCCGTGCTGCAGTGTCTCTTAGTCTACATAGGTTATGGGCCGGGTCCGCTCTGATATCATTTGTAGCAACGCAAGACCTTATCCAAAATGGCTAACCGAAAGGTATTATTTGGATTTCTTGATCATATATAAATACCCAAGATCTACCCAGCGAATAATCGATGTAGGACTAAACACATGCTCGTATAGATCCTCATAGTAGAGTTGCCCTCAATCAGGATGAAGTCTGATCTTAGAATGCATTGAGCATAACTAACACCGACCTAAGTAGCCCTTAGTTCCATTTCTAGAATTGAGGTGTCGAAGATCAAGCTACTGCCAGCTGCTATGAGTCTGAAATCCGAGTTTCTAATCACAAACCCTGCTCCACCTATACTGCCACCATCCCTCATAGTCCTGTCAAAGTGGACCTTAAGAAAATACGAGGTTGGGGGGTCCCAAGTAATGAAACCCTTTGAGCAAGAGCTGAGATAGAATCTAAGGTATCCTAAGCTATCAAAGGTTATCCAAAAGAATATGAGTGGATGATCTCAGCAGCTTGGACCCAAGCTCTTTCCAAAGAAAACCTCAATGGTTGATTGCTCTCCCCAAAAATCGATATATTCCTAGCCAGCCAAATATTATAGGTAATATAGGCAGCCATAACTACTACACATCTGGAGTGCGTCCTGCTAGAGCTATTACTCAAGTACTCAAGGAAGATATCAACTAGGGTCGCCGACTGGAGCACCTCCCCTCATACTTGGAACATTATGCCCAGGGATCGCGACATACTGCACACTCTCTGCTAGTTGCTCCCTAAGCAGCTATGCCACCAAGCTAGTGTCCCACTTGCTCTCTCTAGGCAAGAGTAGGTCACAAACCTGTATGTTATTCACCATCTCAATATTGACTACGTTCGACCATTGCCTTAAAGGAAGGTCAGAAGGTCGTCCACCCAAGTGTCCCTCATAACATTCACAGTTTGACCATCCCAAATTAGCCATCTTGTGTTGTTTATTACCATTAGGCACATGCTCATATCTCTCTCTAGGTCAAGGAGCTAATCTGGCCAACCTAAATTTCTGCAGCTAAGATCCATGAGTCGTATTTAGCCATCATAGAACTCCAGAAGCTATCAGGCTCAAGCAAATGCCTCGCAATATGCCTGGATGCACCCGAAAAGGACCCTCCTGCCTTGGTGGTAGCCCCTCTATCAGTGGTGGTGACTTCGTACCTGTTCAATGAGTGCTACTCCGTACTTCAGCCAAACTTAGGGCATTGCAGACCAATCTAACGGTAGATTGAGGAGTGGGCAACTGGTGCTAGTAGCTGCCATTGGCCTCTAACAAGCTTGGAAAGTGATTTTAATAATTTTATTATTGTCTCCTCCTCATCATCATCATTGCCTCCATTATATTGCGAGTCCCTTTGGTGCCATTGTTTTCTTAGACTATGGCTGCTCTAACCACCTCCTCCACCATTACGTCCGCCGGTACTACCACAGATACAACAACATTGTCTTATTTATATTTTCAAAAATAATTGACTAAAAATTATGTTTTTAAAAATTTAGAAAGGAGCAAAGCTTTTGTTTTTTATTTTAAATATAAAAATGTAAAATGACACCTAAACTTTCAAGGATAGAAATATAAAAAAATATTATAAGATCTAATCAGGTTATAAAATAACTCCACATATAGGGCATAAAGGTAGTGATCGATGTAACTAAGCTGAATTTAATAGAACTTGTATCTAATTAAACTTGTTTGAAAAAATTTTGAACTCAATCTTTAAGATCAGCTTTTTGAGATCTAGTAAAAAACAAAAAACAAAATTTGAGATCATTATTTTGAATTCAATTTGAACTCAATTTCTAACCAAGCCGGTCCAAAGTCAAATTAATTAGCTTTATATTCCTAAATTTAGCTGAAATCAAATCAAGCTTGGTTCAAGCTCGAGTCGTTATTAAATTGATCATAAGAATAAACAAAGATTCAAACTTTTATCCAATTATCAATTGTTCATATATCATATATTGCATATAATGTATTGAAATTTTAAGGAGCCAAGCTTGATCGAGCTGGGTCAATCTTTTAACTTGGCTTGAAACTAATTTTTAACTTGTCTTGCATCCCCTTAATTTTGCAGATTTCAATTTTTTCAAATATAACACCAATAACTGCGAATTTGTAACCATAAATATAAGCTTAGATTTTTCATTCCCACCAAAATACAGCTCTTCTAATCCAGCGAACGGCTAAACCATATTACAACCAAAACCTAAATTTTAAGATCTTATTGAAAAACTTAAAATATAATTGCAAATCGCAAAAAATTAAAAAGATATCACAATTTTTACAAAAAACTAATAAAAATCTTTTGTTCCATCTCATAAAATTTAAGCTGAATGATATTTAATTAGTACAAAACTATCCTTAAATCGATGATCCAATCCAAGAAATATCCAAACAGCTCTTAATATTAAAACAGCGAAGTTCCAAAGATTTAAAATTTGCCTCCTCTATTTCAAGTCCCGGTATCCCAAAGTTTGTTCTTTTTGTCAACCGGTTCCTCTTTAAACTTCTCGCTATCTAATTCTAATCAAATAAATTTCAGAAGATTGGAAGAGAGATGCAAGTCGAGCATCCCGAGTTTCTTTAGCCATTACCACTTAACTGAATTTTCTTATCTGGAAATTAAAAGTTTAGGCTATCAGCAGCCTACCATGATCCCTCCAACACCTGACCTTTCTCCACAAGAAACCAACCATTAAAACAATCAAACCTTGCATACTTTCTCTTTGGAGACGGCAAAGAGTCGAAACCCTTTAACTCACCATGTTACAAGATAAGCCTTAATTATTACATTACACGCATAAAAACAGCCACTCAGACAGCACCTTATTAAACTGCAGCACTAGACTTTAGCACTCCAAAGCTCAAACAAGCGAGAAACCGAGACTGCTCCTCTCAAGCCGCGGCACACGCAGCGCATGAGCAACCAGTCCCACACGTGCAAGCTGACCTCCCGGCACCCGTGCCGGCCACGTTGCTGCCGCACGTGCAAGGGTTACAGCCGCAGTGTTGCCCACACGAGCACAGGTTGTGTCTCACCTCCCCTCCACCCCCTATAGTGGCGGCGGCGGCGGTGGTGCACCTGCCCATTTTCCACCATTTAGTTAATAAAGTCTTTCAATGAAACAAGTACAAAGTAATATAAATCAACGGTCGCGATCATCCTAAGCTAGGATTACGATAAAGGTGGATGGTGGATTTGGACCTGCAAGATACGCCGCCGGGGCAAGGCACCGCGCAGCCGCACGTGTCGTCGCACACCTTAACGGTCCTGGTGTCCGCCATCTCGTTCCTCGGCTATTTCACTTGGTCATGGGCAGTTTTTAAGCTGGTCGGGTGGCGCATCATGCCGACGCGTGGTGTGCCACGTGACAGACTACCTTACACGTGCGAGCAGGAATAGTTGCCATGCAGTCCACGCGTATCCATCTCGCAACACGTGACGAGATAGCGCTGCTCGGTGGCGCCGTCGCGGTGGACGCTGCAACCATGCGAGGCTGCTACAAATCGAATGGTGTATGGCGGCGTACTTGTGTTTGCTCCTTGATTTGTTTGTGCGGGCCAAAACCAAATGGCTGGGGGAGAGTGTCCAAAGAAGGGAACATTTGAAACCATGTAGATGCTGAGCTGGTCTTTATGGAGTCTAGGTTTCACTAAGTTTGATTCGAAATTATTTTGGAGGCTGAATTTTTGAATTCAATTTAATTCAAAAAATTAATGAAAAAATAAATAATATTTAGTAAATAAATATAAATTTAAGAATATTAAATAAACCAGTATTTATATTTATATTTATATATCAAATAAACTAAGAAAATAAAAAAAAATAATTTTTATTGGTAGGGTTACAATTTGAAATTTATTAATATAGTAATTTTAAAACCAATACTTATCTCACATGTGCACTGACAATCTAGATAATTTTAGAAATTTCTTCTCAAAATCCTCAATGACAGAGTATATTATTAGTATCTCCTTGCAATACATTTTTTTATCTAGGCAACTTTACCTCTATATAGATTCAATTTCTACAATTAAAAAATATTGATAAAAAATCAACGATCAAAGATGGAAAAGTATGAGGAAAGATGAGAGAGTAGGGCTGATCAAGGGGAGTTGTCCGACAGCTCTTGTCAGACCAATCAAATCAATTTTATTTGATCAAAGGCCAACCTAAGATATAGGCAGCTCAATAGAAATCAGGTGATCAAATACAGTGGGTCCAACAATATATGTTAGTTCAATCTGGTAAATGGTAATCTAACCGGTCCACTTAGGAATGGAGCCATTGTATAAATAACATTAGAGGAATATTAATGAAGCCGTACTTTGTGCGGTGAGGGCCATTATACTGCAAGGCTATCAAGATGGCTTAGGATCCATTGCTAGGGTAGAAGAAAGAGAAGGAAGGTAGTGAGGGTTCACTAGTGCGGTAACAGTTCATGGCTAGAAGGCCAACGACCA
>JAOXJJ010000650.1:50375-64049 GCA_025769935.1 Phoenix roebelenii | reverse complement strand
TCCCTAACGTGAGTGCTCTAGAATTTGCTAAGAGATTTATGGTCTATAAGGTTACACTTGACTTTAGTCCTGTGTCCTTTTGGGTTCTCCGTACTCTCTCTTCTGGAGTTTCCACTTTCTTGTTTTCGGAGTTGCGAGTCAATTTGTTGTGTTCGTACATGTTACACAATGGATCTTATAAGGTCTACTAGTCCCATAGAGAGATAAAGTTTAATAGCAAGAGAAAGTCTCGTAGAGAGAGAGAAAATCTAGTAGAGAGAGTTCCGAAGAGAGAGAAAGTCCAAGTAGAGAGAAAAATTGAGCAACAAGAGAAAATATAGACAAAAGAAGAGAGAGGAGAGAGGAGAGAGGAGAGAGGAGAGAGAAAGAAGAGAGAGTAGACTCTTTTCTTCTTTCTTAAAAATGGGGAGAGACTGTCTCTCCCACCCCCGACGACAATTGCTGGCCTAGTGATGGCCCTCAGTCGCCGTCATTGCCGCCGGCGACGGCCACTGCAATGGTGGTCGAAGAAAGAAGAGCTTGGCTCGGGTGCTATGGGTCCACAAGGAGGAGATGGGAAGAGGGAGAGGGAGGCTTAGGTGGTGGGGTTGCCGGTATGGTGGCTGCGGCCCATGTGGTACGATGGCACCCTGCGGCGAGGCAGCCGACGACGGTGAAACCCGTAAAAGGAAGCCGAAACAGGATACCCCTATTTCGGAAAGTAAGCTGGTGATCCACCGGCTCGAATCAACGTGAAATCAACTCTAAAACTATGAAAAGAAATAGAAGGAGGCGTTGGGAAGTTATCTTGGTCTGGTGAAGTGTTTCAGTGACCTTTCTTGGCGACTAATTGAGGAGGAAGCTCGGAGAAGAAGAGTTTGAATCGTGGTGTTTCTCAGCGATTTAAGTGGATGAAATCAAAGGAGCGCGGAGGGGGATTAAATAGGTGAAGTCTCCGAGTTCTAGATGAACTCAGATTGCCTTGGATGTCCTCGACTTTTCCGAAAGTGGAAGAATAAGAAGACTTCTATTAGAGTCTTCTTCTCCGCTTCATCGTGCCACAAGGCACAATCAGGCTAAGCCTGCCCCCTTCGGCCGGCCCACAAGCCCACGGGTTGGGCTACGTGGGTTCAGGCTGGGCCTGGCCACTCCAGGTCGGCCCAGGAGCTCCATTTTTTTTTTTTTTTCATTTTGTTTGCGCTAAAAGACTAGGCTGATTAAGTGGACCGGGCCAGTTTACTGGGTCTCACAGTCAGCACAATATCTGACGAGGAATTGAAGGGTGACGGTAGTGTTGTTAAGTAGCTTGTTTCATGGTGCGGCCAACCGTATTGCAAGCAGTCTTCTATGTCATCTTTCACCCCCAAGTCACCGCGTGGGCCTTCACCACTTTCTGTCCTCTCCCAACTTTCCTTGTGCCAACTATGGCAGGTGGAGACTTCCAGCCACTGATGTATCAAAAAAAAAAAAAAAACGTTTAGTCATGGCATGGGCCCTTCACTCTACTTCCTGTTCCTCTCCTCGCTTTCCAAGCATTTATGATTCATAAAATGGCAGGCAAGGGAAACCAATGGCACTTCTACGTTATTAACATCATAATTAACCCGAGAAGGAATCTCTTATACCATAGAAGCAAGTCATGTTTCCAAAGAACATGTTCTTCTTTCTCATCCTTACACTCGCTACAGCATCAGCAGAAGATGCCGATTTTACCTACAATGGATTCGGTGCTGCCAAACTGCGGCTAGATGGCATCGCCGAGATCACACCCAATGGCCTCCTAATGCTCACTGACACCAGACAGCCAGCCAAGGGCCACGCCTTTCTCCCAACTCCCCTCCGTTTTAAGAACTCGACAACTGGTAAAGCCCTCTCCTTCTCAACTTCTTTCATCTTTGCAATGGTCCCTAAGTACCAAGACTTGTTTGGCCATGGAATTGCGTTCGTTCTTGCACAATCGGTAGATCTGTCTTATGCCTTACCTAGTCAATACCTGGGACTCTTCAATTCAAGCAATTCATATTCTTCAAACCAAATTGTGGCCATCGAGTTCGATACAAACATGAACCCTGATTTTGACGATATCGACAATAATCATGTTGGAATTGATGTTAACAGTCCAAAGTCTATTAGTTCCTCGCATGCAGCTTATTACTCAAATGATGACGGAGGTGGGTTCAAGAACCTGAGCCTTGTGAGTGGCAAACCAATACAGGCCTGGATAGAGTACAGTCACTTGGAAGGACTGCTTAATGTAACGTTAGCACCTGTTGATGTAGCCAAACCAGAACTTCCATGCTTGTCTTCAAATGTAACTCTCTCTTCCTTGATCTCAGACTATATGTATGTCGGATTTTCTTCTTCGGTAGGACCATTTATAACATCTCATTACATTCTGGGATGGAGCTTTAAGTTGAATGGAAGGGCTCAAGCACTCAATTTCTCACGTCTTCCATCCCTCCCCCACGCAGAGTCTAAATCGCGCTTAGAGTCTTGGAAGATTGGGTTGCTGATAATCTTGGCAATAATTTTTTTGTTAATAATGATGATTGGCATAATCCTTGTGAATAGTGGGATTAAATTCAGAGAGGTGTTTGAAGATTGGGAGTTAGAATATGGACCCCAGAGGTTCTGCTACAAGGACCTATTCTTGGCCACCAAGGGCTTCAGAGACCAACATCTCTTGGGAGCTGGAGGATTTGGTAAGGTCTACAGTGGTGTGCTTCCAAACACTGACATCCAAGTTGCAGTTAAGCAGGTCTCGCACGAATCAAGACAAGGTATGAGAGAGTTCATTGCAGAGATTGTTAGCATCGGCCGCTTGCGTCACCGGAACTTGGTACAGCTCCTTGGTTATTGCAGGAGAGAAAGGGAGCTCTTGTTGGTCTATGAGTTCATGCCCAATTCTAGTTTGGACAAGTACCTATTTAACCAACCTAAGTCGATGCTTAGCTGGGGACAAAGATTCCAAATAATCAAAGGTGTAGCTTCCGCGCTTTATTATTTGCACGAAGGATGGGAGAAGGTGGTTGTTCACAGAGATATCAAGGCTAGCAACATCTTGCTAGATGATCAGATGAATGGAAGACTAGGTGATTTTGGCCTGGCAAGACTATATGATCATGGAACCGATCCCCAGACCACACATGTAGTTGGAACTTTGGGTTACCTTGCACCGGAGCTCGGGAAGACTGGCAAGGCAACTACAAGCACAGATGTGTTTGCCTTTGGTGAATTTTTGCTTGAGGTCGCTTGTGGAAGAAGGCCCATAGAGATGAGAGCATTAGAGGAAGACATGGTGTTAGTAGATAAAGTTCTGGAGTGCTGGAAGGCAGGGATTATTTTGGAGGCAAGGGATCCTAACTTGGGGAATGAATATATTGTTGAAGAGATGGAGATGGTGCTAAAGCTTGGCCTTCTTTGCTCACACCCTAACTCCAGTTCTAGGCCTCCTATGCGGCTGGTGATGCGAATACTGGAATGCGAAGCTCCCCTTCCAGAGATATCTGAAGATGGTTGGAATGGCGAAATTTCAGCTATGGAAGAGGAAGTTTTTGATGATATTGGCATGTCAGATAGTTGACTGTTAACCGCGTCTGCCTGCTCAGCATCAGCAATGGAATCTGTTCCCTTGACAGGCCGTTGATAGTCGGAAATGCTTGTAAAAGTAATGTTTAAAGTATACGTAGCATCATGTAATGCACAGTATAAATGATTTTTGTTATCATGTAATGCATGGTAGTTTTTTTATTGTAGTGTGGTTGTTGCTAAAATTCAAAACTAAAACAGCAGCAACTAAATGCAGTGCAGTTTGCTGAAAAAAAGAAATCCAGTAGGTAAAGAAAAAATGGAATGTTAAGTTGGAATGGAATTTGCTCTAGTGTAGTATAGAAAAGCTTGCCTAGCAGAAGTCAACCTCAAGGATCTCTGCACCTGTACCTAGATGTATGAGATAATTCAAATATAGATACTTATTTAGATTCCAGTTGCTCTGATGCATGCCCTTACTCTTTCACTTAAATGAATGGGAAGTGGACACTTAAAGGACAGATGCGATAAAATTGGAAGACGAGCAGCTCGAACTCATGGTTTAACAGGATTAGTCTCACCGTCTGAGACCCATTTATTCCTGGTGAAAGATATGAGATTCTTCTTTTTATTTTTCGCTGCTCTTTGTTTCTGGTGTTGTTGAGCGAAGAGGAGGGCTAGAAGCCCAACTAATTTATTTCTCAAGGAAAGAAATACAATAAGAGGATTATCGGAAGAGAAAAAAGAGTAAGCCACTACTGGGAGAAAGTCAAAAAGACCAATTACTTTTAGAATTCTGTCTCTTTCCTGTTAACCAGAATTTTCCTATAATTAAGAATTGACCATCTTTTGAAGGATCACCTCAGCACATGAAATCTTGAGGAAGACATGCAGATGTTCCAAGTGCACCAACAAATTGCGTCAGTATTGTAAGAATCAAGCCAACTAGGCCTGACCTCGGCCAAAGACCCAGCCGGCTTTGATTTAGAATTTGAAAAAAAAAGAGAGAAAAAAAAAAGAAAAATGGAGGAAGAAGAGGGGAGAACTGGGGATCATGATTCCCAATCCGAAATGGCCAAACGGCCGCCATTGAAGCCACCGCGAGGGGGGGGGGGGGGGTATTATGAATTGTTTATTTTGGAATATTTGCTATTTTTCTTAAATAATGCACAGCATGGAAAACTTATGCTTGATCCGGGAAGGTAGTAAAAGGTTAACTTACTGAGCTGTGTTGCTCATATACCTTTGTTTTTATTTTTCTCCCCATGCAAATAAGATCAATAGAGATGAAGGTTAGTCCAGGCTTGGATTTCGCACTAGCAAACTTGGCAATTTGTAGAAGAGTTGTAGTAGTGTATAGCTAATGATGAGTTTGACATTGATGTTGGATTTTCGATGCTCTGTACTCCTTTCTCTTTATTCTGCAATGAAAGTTGGGCACATACTATTTTTCAATAATTTGTTATTATGGGCTTTGTGTTATTGTGGGCAATACCCTAATGTAGCATGGCCATGTCATGCTCCGGATCTAGGGAGCGACAAATTCTGCGCCAGATCCACGGAGTGACAAAATGGTATCAGTGCCACATAATTGATCATGGGTAAAACTTAAAGTTTAGCAATAGGTAGTTAGGTCCCGTTTAGTAGGTTCCGCATAGTTGAATGGAAAATATAGATTTTCTTAATTTTACTATTGGTCAACCTTGGAAATTGATTAATATTAGTATTTTGATAGGTGATAATAAGCAACAGGGATGAGGAAGTTAGGGTTAACACAAACTAGTCTAGAGATTTAGACCTAAAAAAGAGTTTGTTTAGATCTGAGTTTCGCAGCGGATGCATGGTGGAGCAGTAGAAGAAGATTCAGTATTCTTAAGGATTTAAGGCTCGTAAAATTATGAGGATGATTTTTTTTTTCAAGAAGGAAATAAGGTAAGAATTAAGCTAACTGGGCCTGACCCGGACCAAAGCCAGCGGGCCCAGCTGGCTTTGATTCAGAATTTAAAAAAAAAAGAGAGAGAAAAAAGGGAAGAAGAATGGAGGAAGAAGAAGGGAGAACATGGGATCACGATCCCTGTCCGAAATGGCCAAACGACCACCATTGAAGCTACCCAGGGAGAGGGGGGTTTGATTGTTGGAGGCGGTTGCAACTGCCCAACAGTTGGCAAGTACGGCCGACAAGGCCGTTATGGCTGTTTAGCCACCTAGTTCACTCCGGAGGGGGCTTATAAGAACCTCCGACTCCGCCGAGCTCCCGCAACCTCTTCCTCCTTCCTTCCTCCTCCTCCATCTTCCTTCCATTCTACTCTCCCTCCCATCCTTTCTTCCTTGTCTCTTCTCTCTCCTTTCTCCCGATTGAGCTCACGACTGCTTTAATTTGTGCCTGCTAGAAATTGGGGCCGTCGGACGCCATAGGAGCTCAGGTAATGCTCTGGATTTCCTTCCTATGCCATCTTTTTCTTTCCATGACCGAGATCCATCGCCGCTAGCCGAGAAATCGATCGAAAATCGATCGGCAAAAGGATCCTATTTTTACGTTTGTTTTGGTCGAGCTTCTCTTCCTTTTTTCGGCCATTGGCGCTGCCACCTCTGGGCGCCGGACCTCCAATAGAGGACACTGCTTTCTTAGTCTCCTCCATGATGTAGCTACAACCATCAGTGAGCGGCCAATGGCCAGAAGTCAAGGAGAGCCCAATTTTCCTGTTTCATACCTTTTCTTAGGTTTTCTTCATTGGCAGGTCACCGCCGCTAGCCGTCCCCACGGCCCACCTCCCCAGACAATCTGACCGCTGCCACCTGCCATCCTCTCTCCCTCTTCTATTTTGTCGAGGAAGAAGAAAGTAAGAAGAAAGTATGAAAAAAGTATGAAGAAAGAAAAAAAAGAAGAAGAGGAGGAGAGAGAGAATCATCTCTCTTTTTCTCTCTTATTCCTCCCTTCTCTAATTTCTCTTTCCATTTTCTCTCTAGAATGTCCAAGGAATCCGAGTTGACCCTGTAAAGGGCCTAGTTCCACCTTGGTGCCCAATTTGCTTATTGGACCGATCACCCCAGCATTGTTGAATGTTTTTGAAACCTTCATTAATGCGCCATGTTGGTTAACCTTAACCCTAATCAATTCCATGCCCTATGATTCGTTGATCGAGTCACTCAGGTCTGAACCACCTGAAATCATTGAACACTGACACCCGACCAACTATCTCCTTATTTATTTCAAATGGAAATTAATGTCACTTTTAATGTTGTTAAAGGGTTAACTGAATCGCTTAGTGAAACTTAATGGCTTAAGGCAAAAGAGGTAAGTAAATTTTATACTTCTTACTAGTTTTCAAACTTGTAAATAGATCTTGCACTCTTTATGATCATATTTTTCGTGTATAAAATCTACTTGTAGAAATATCATACTTTTCTTAAAATTATGGATCAATATATGTGTTATGAAAATCATGCCTTATTATAAAAAAGAGTTTCATGAATATTTTGATGAAAATAGCTCAGTTATGTATCTGATCATGCTATTTAGTATTTTTCACCTATTTATGTGTATGTTTTAAGAAAAAGATATAAACTTTCTAAAGGCTCTCAGATTGCTATGTATGATCCTTTGCATTAAAGAAATCAGCGCTCGGGGCTAGCATCCATATGAACACTGGCCCCACCAATGGGTATAAAGTTAGCATTCGAACTTGAATCTATGTCGATTACGAAACATTAGCTTTATCATGGGTATAAAGTGACCATAGTATGAATATATGTGAGCACTGTTTTGAACCATGATAGGATTACATGACATAAGGAATGATTTACAAAATTATTTGCAATATAAATGAAACTATGTTTGTGAAAGATGAATGATTTGTTCATGAATAATTTATGACCTATTTTTATTATACCGTATTATGAAATGTTTATTTTGAAATATCTGCTATTTTTCTTAAATGATGGATTGGCATGAAAAATTTATGCTTGATCCGGTAAGGTAGTGAAATATTTACTTACTGAGCTGTGTCGCTCATATACCTCTGTTATTATTTTTCTCCCCAAGCAAAAAAGATCAATAGGGACGAAGGTTGGTCCAGGCTTGAAGTTCGCACTAGGAAGCTAGGCAATATGTAGAAGATTTTAGTAGTGTATAGCTAATGATAGCTTTGGCATTGATGTTGGATTTTAGATGCTCTATACTCCCTTATCTTTGTTTTGCAATGAAAGTTGGACAAATACTATTTTTTCATGATTTGTTATTGTGGGCTTCGTATTATTGTGAGTAATATTGTAATATAGCACGGCCATGTATGCTCTGGATCTCGGGCGTGACAAATTATGCGCCGGATTGGGGAGTAACAAAATGGTATTAGAGCCACATGTTTGATCATGGGTAAAACTTAAGTTTAGCAATGGATAGTTAGGTCTCGTTTTGTAGGTTCTGCATAATTGAATGAGAAAATATAGATTTTCTTAATTTTACTATCGGTCAACCTTGGAAATTGATTAATATTAGTATTTTGATAGGTGATAATGGGTAATGAAGATGAGTAAGTTAGGGTTAATACAAACTAGTCTAGAGTTTTGGACCTCGAAAGAGTTTGTTTTGATCTGAGTTTCGTAGCAGATGTATGGTGGAGTAGTAGAAGAAGATTCAATATTCTTAAGGAATGAAGGTCTGTCAAATTTTGAGGATGAAATTTTTTTTCAAGGAGGGAAGAATGTAAGAATCAGGCCAACTAGGCCTAACCTAGACCAAAGTTGGCAAGCACACCTAGCTTTTATTCAGAATTTGAAAAAGAAAAAGAGAGAGTGAAAAGAGAGAAAGAATGGAGGAATAAGAGGGGAGAACAGGGGATCACGATCCCCTGTCCGAAATGGCCAAACAACCACCATTGAAGCCGACCTTGGGGGTGGGTGATGGGGGTGTTGGGTGGGTGGGTTTCGTTGCGGCCGTTGGAGGTGGTTGCAACCACCCAACTATCGGTAGGTACGACTAGAAGGCCATTATGGCCATTCGGCCGCCTAGTTCACTCTAAAGGGGGGTTATAAAAATGCCCGGCTCCACCGAGCTCCCACATCCTCTTTCTCCTTCCTTCCTCCTCCTCCATCTTCCTTCCCTTCTTCTCTCCCTCCCATCCTTTCTTTCTTGTCTCTTCTCTCTCCTTTCTTCTGATTGAGCTCACGACTGCTCGAATTTGTGCTTGCCGAAAATTGAGGTCGTCGGATACCACTGGAGCCGAGGTAATGCTCTTGACTTCCTTCCTGTGCCATCTTTTTCTTCCCACGATCGAGATCCATGGCTGTTGGCCGAGAAATTAGATGAAAATCGATCGAGAAGAGGCCCCTATTTTTACATCTATTTTGGTCGAGCTTCTATTCCTCTTTTCGGCCATCGGTGCTGTCGCCTCTGGCGCCGAACCTCTGGTAGAGGACATGACCTCTCCGATCTCCTCCACAATAGAGCCATGGCAATCGGTGAGTAGCTAATGGTCAGATTTCAAGGAGAGTCCGATTCTCCAGTCAATGGACACGGTATAACAGGATGAACAGGTCCGAACTCAGCCCACAATGGATACAACCTAACAAGGTGAACAAGGCTCAATAGGTCCTAAAAGCTATACGACCCATAATAGACACGACCTAACAGGATGAAAAGGGCTCGAACTTGGCCCATGATGGACGTGGACCAATAGGGTGAACAGGGCCCAACGGGGCCCAAAAAGACTAAAATTGGCCCAATTTGGCTCACAATGGGCACGACCCAACAAGGCCCAAAATCACTGAACTGGGACAAAATTTGGCCCACTATGGGTACGGCTCAACATGGCCCAAAATGATTGAACTGAGCCCAAATTTGGCCTATAATGGGCATGGCCTAACAGAACCCAAAATGTCTGACCTAGGCCCAAATTTGGCCCACAATGGATGTAATCCAACATGACCCCAATGACTAAATGGGCCAAAATTTGGCCTATAATGGAAACGATCCAACAAAGATGAAACAACTCAATTAAATAAATAGGGCCCAAAAGGACTGAACTGGGGCCAAATTTGGCTGACAATGGCCACGGCCCAATAGGGCCCAAAATGGATGAAGTCGGCCCACCACCCACATAAATTTCTTCATCCTGTTGAACATGGAGGAAGAAGGAAAAGAAAGAAGAGAGGAAGGAGAGGAGAGGAGAGGAGAGGAAAGGGTGTCCGATGGCCTGGCGGTGGCTCAGCCATCGGCTCGTGGAGGCACGGCTGGCAGCAAGGTGGCGCAGCTAGTGAGAAAGGGCCAACTACTTGGCTCGAAATAGAGGAGTGGCCGTGAACACAGAAGAAGCAGAGGAGGGGAAAGAAAGGAGGTTGTGCCCCACTAGCTGCCTCAGAGGCGGCTTCTTTGGCCAATGAAGAGGAAGTCAAGGAGGGGGAACTCATCGGCAGATGGCAGTGACAATGGATCTCGCAGCGGCAGTGGCAGTGGCGATGGCTCTAAGCCGATTCGAAATAGAGGAAAATCGGGCTCACGGAAAGGTTTTCAGATGACGCTCGACCAGGTTGGTATGCTGGCCACTGGATGAGGAGGAGAATGAGGAGAGGGAGGAGAGAAGGCTCGGCGGTGGATCGACATAGGGCAAGAGAAATTTATAGGTGGGTTTTGCCCCATTCACCGCCGCGATTCTTGTGGCGGTTTTGCGAAATCGACAGTCGTTCAAGGGGCCACGAAGATGCTGTGGAACGGCCGTGATGCCTCCACTCCATCTTGCCTAAGGACGACAGAGTATGGGATTGCGATCGTGTTTCCCTATTCTGTTTCTTCTATCTAAATTGGACTGAGGTCAATTGGGCCTGCCGACTTTAATCCAATATGGCCCATCCCGGCCTGGTTTTATAGCTCTCATATTAAAAACAAATATTTTTTCTTGATTTTTTTTATTTTGTTTTGGACATACATATCGGAAATTTTTATGATACAGTAGAGATGGCAGTTGCAAGGAAGGAAGAAAGAAGTGAAAACTCAAAGCATGCCTAAGCTATCTACTTGTCACCTCACGAAAGGGAAGAGATAATATCGTAAAAGCAAGGACCCACATTTGGAGATGCAAGAATGGTGGGTCTGGTGTCCTTAAGGATGACTAAATAATCAGCTTGTTTATTGCAAGCAAAGACTATTAGCCACTACTTTCTGTCGTCTCCTAACTTTCCAAGTGCCAAATATGGTGCAAGAGAAGACTTTTAGTCATAGCATGCGCCCTTCGCTACTTTCTGTCCACTATATTGCAAGGAAAGACTTCTAGAAGAGTACATGCATAATATTGTGCAGTATTAGGGCAGAGAGTAAATCTCCAGAAGTCAACCATCTCCTTCAGCCCGAGCACGGAGTGCCGGGTTAGACAGAAGATCCGAAGGATATTGAAGATGCCAAAACAGGATGAAACCTGGAGCTACCTGGGTTAACTCGTTACAAGTAGAAGGTTGCGGGTGGCTGAGTGCTCCGGTCTGGTATAGCGGGTTCAGAACAGACTAGGAGGTTGGAGGGCATCGTCACTTCCTATGATGGGCAGACTGACGCTGATCTAATCAGTGCTAGCATTCATGCCTATCTACTTTATGGCAAATACAGTGGTTCCGAAGACAATGCTGATGAGAATTGAGCGGCTACTTTGGAGCTTCTTATGGGGGTCATATGGAGGGGGTCATGGGGTGCACTTAGTGGTGTGGGAGAGTATCTGCCTACCATTGAGTGAGGGCGGCCTCGATGTATTATCTCTTCTAGAGCGGCATGAGGCGTTGATTGCCTGACATGTAGTTCGATTCATGCTGGAGTTGCAGGAGTTTTGAAGTTAGACCATGACGGCTAGATATGGTTGGACGGGCCTTTTGGGGTGATCTAGAGTGGGCGCAGATGCTCTTTCATGTGGCGAGAGATCGCGAGATACCTGCAGACAGTTGTGGAGAACACTAGATGATTGATAGGTAATGGGCGGAGCATCGATGTGGCTGGTGACTCGTGGGTGGGCGCCATCCTTTTTGAGACTCTGGCCGACTATGGTTGACATCGAGGTAGTGGAGGGATTGTGGGTATGCGACCTTCTTGACCCTGGCGGGGCAGCTTGGGACTAGGCTAGGTTGGGTCATATATTTAGAATACACCTTGCCAAGAGGGTCCGATCCCTTCCAATACCAGGATGTGTAGGTCCTGACATTTGGGTGTGGAGTACCTCGAGTAGGACCAGAGTCAGGGTGGGGGAGCTTTCCCGGGCGCTCCGGCAGGAGCATGAGTTGGGCCCAGAGTGTGCTTGGATCTGGCACCTGGGCCTTCACTCGAGGGTCGCACTGTTCTTATGGAAGGTAGTTTGGGATCGACTTCCAATGAGAGCAATACTCATTGGACAAGGCTTGAGGATTCCCTCAGAGTGCGGGGTGTGCAGGGTCGATGAGACGGTGGACCATACACTGTTCAGTGTACATGGGCGAGGTTGACATGGCATTTGGTAGGGTTGCTACGCGAGGGTTGGTATCAGGGGGACTAGTTCTTAGGGACCATTCATCGGTGGTCGAGCAACCCTCTGACACGCCAGGAGGCGGCTAGAGCGATTTGCACAGCATACCAAATCTAGCTGGCAAGGAATGCTTGAACTCTCGATGAGCATAGCATGTTGCTAAGGCTCGTAGCAGAGAGCACCTGGTGCAGGTGATAGAGATTAGTCATGCTTTCTTCTTAGACGGGCCTTTGACAGCTCGGGATATCTGGAGTTTCCATTCTACCTTGGTAGCATCCTGTGCGGTGTTCTTCCTCAAGGTCAATTTCGATGGGTCGGTACTGAATGGAGGCACAAAGAGTGGAGCGGGTTTTGTTATTAGGGACCCAAACTTCAGGGTTGTAGCAGCGGGAGGCTATCAGTTCTTCAATTGCATAGTCCCCGATGCGGAGCTAGAGGCAGCCTGGGCGGGTCTTCGACATGCTCAACGTGTGTAATTAGCTAGTTCAGTCATCTTGGAGGGTGACTTGGGCACGATCATCAGTTGGATCCAGGGGGTCCAAGGGTCACTGCCGGTGACCATCCATTGCTTTGTGAAATCTGGATGATGATGAGGGATGGAGGAGTTGTCGAGGCTAAGCATGTATTTAGAGAAGCTAATGGGGCTGCGGACTGGATGACCACCTATATGGCCAACCACGCCGGTAGTACCTGTGGATAGAGAATGGGGAGCTGCGTTGGGAGCTATGTGATATTCTGTTTTCTGACTTTATTGGATGTATCCATGCACGTATTGTATGATTATCCGTCGTAGCAAAAAAAAAAAAAATCTAGTCATCTTCTATGAAAAAAAAAAAAAAATTTCAAGCCCATACATGGACCCTTCACTACTTTTTATCTCTCCAACTTTTCAAGCCCCAACTACATTGCAAGCAAAGTCTTCTAGTCATTGCATGGCTCTTCTACTTTCTATCCCTTCCTAACTTTAAAAAAAGCTTAAAGTCAATACATGGGCCCTTCACTACTTTTTCTCTCCCCATCATTTCAAGCGCCAACTATATTGCAAGCAAAGTCTTCTAATCATTGCATGCCTCTCTATCCTTTCCAAACTTTTCAAATGCTGACTATGTTGCGAGCAAAGACTTTTAGACATCCCATGTACCCTTCTAGTCATTGCAAAAAATTCTAAAAAATAATTATATTGCAAGCAAAGACTTCTAGTCCGCACGTGCTTCATTAAGCATGACTAAATCATTAGCTCGTTTCATCATGTATGTGGCCAAAAGAGACCGATATGTCACAACCTGCATTTTTCATTGTTCTATGTGCACAAAAATGAACAGGAATATTTCTAAGATATTCCGATTAAAAACTCAATACAAGTTAAAACTACTTATAGGTTGGAGGTGCTGCCTCACTCCAATATTGAACCAGGCTTATGTGCATCATAAGTTCAAAAAAGAAAGTAAAAAATTAAGTTTTTCTAGGGCGGAGAAGTTAGGAAGTGATACAATATCATACTTGCATTTAAAAGTCACAAACAAAACTCTGATCATAGTATATGACCGAACACAGTGATTCCAGTCCTAATGGATTTAGGCCCTGTTTGGGGAAGCTTTTGGAGGGCCAAAAAGCGGCCATCCAAAAGTACTTTTAGATAAAAAACTGTGTTTGGTAAATTTTTGGAAAAGCTGTTTCAGCTTTTGCGGAAAGCTGA
>JAOXJJ010000648.1:951114-1000085 GCA_025769935.1 Phoenix roebelenii | reverse complement strand
CCCCCTCTGACTTAGGCATCGGAGGGCCGGCGCCGGAAACCCCGGCCACCGGCTTCTTTGCAGGTCTTCCGGAGGACACCGCCCGCCGACGGATCGCCGCCCGCCGACACGCACCGGAGCTCCTCCCCCTCGGCCGAGTGGTCACCCCCGGATCCAATTTCTGGCAACAGCTTTGATATTCAGATGCATGGTAAGACACTCAACATCAAATTCCATAGAATGCCATAAATTATAGCTTGGTGGTATCAAGTTAGATGCGAGCCGAGTAGCATTATTCTTTACACTCAAATTCGCCGTGAGAAGATCTCTCTCTCCTAGGACATGTGTAATGTTTTTAAGATAAGTTCAATTGGTTTAGACTGCATTTTAACTCTAGACTTTGAGATTCATGCTTGGCTTATGATGCAAGCAAAGCCGGGGGATGAATACTTAATCCCAGCTCCTAAAAGAAAAGGAAGTACAAATGAAGCCACATAGGTGAGTCTACCTGATAGCAAAATCATCAATGACAGCACCAGTACCAGTTTAGTTGTCAAACGCTCTTCACTTCTAAGCGAATTTTTGTATAACCATTCTTTTATTTTGTTAAGAAGGATAATTCACACAGTTCTAATATGAATACATTCAAAAAAGTAAAGGCTGACAAATGCCAGAATGCCCTCGAGGCAAGCATACGATTCGTCCAAAGCATATTATCAAAGTGATGAGCTACAAATGAGACTACTTAATCTGAAGCTTTGTTTGCTTTACGGTAAATGTGCCTTACAATAAAGAAGGTGCTCCTCATTAGTTCCCAGATATTCTGTAACAGGAGATATGCACCCACCTCTCTAGCTTGCCATTAGATCCAAGTAATTATGGTAGCAGAGTCGCCCTCCACAAGGATGAAGCCGACTCTTGGGGTGCGCCGAGCGTAGATGATACCTACCCAAGTGGTCCTCAGTTCCACCCTTGAAATGGAGATGTCGAAGATCGGACTTCTACCTACAGCTATGAGTCCAGAGTCCGGATCTTTAATCACAAATTTTGCTCCGCCTTTGGTGCCATCCACCGATACACAGTGATCGAAATTTTTCTTGAGGAAGCTCGGAGATGAACACTTCTAAGAGATGAACACCATTCCGACTGCTGCAAGAGCTAAAGATGCATTGGGAAGCTATCAAAGATACTCCAACAGCAATTTTAAATAATTATTTTTAATATATATGTATATATATGATATACCATGCGCAATATTAGGTGTCTGAGTTATAATACCATCCTGTTCATTTGGAGAGCTTTAACACGTCATTAGAGTCCCCACACGGGGAGAGCCAGGCCGGCAAATATGGTTACCGTCCGTCAGCGGTGACCCAGGGCCCGATAAACTTCCCCGCGAATAAAAATCCCAAATATCCATGCGGGTCAAACTGATCACCAAAACGAATTCTAATCCGTTGTCTAAATTGATGTGGTCGAATCCCTTCTTGCCACGTTACTGGCGCATAAGTTTCTAGTGAGGCGGTTCCACCTTAGCCCTCACGTTACTCACGCGGCGGTCAAGACTCAAGATACGAATCATCCCATAAAATTAAAAGGTGCGCATGAAAACCTCTAGGCGAGATTTGCTCCAATATCTAATATACAAGATGAAGAGTGAACGGCCAGATCTTGCTAACGCAGAGAGATGTTATGCGGGCGTTTGGAGAGAGAATCTATTCCCTAGTGGCCCGGTGACGGGATCCAAAGACGGTAGAAAAAATATAGAAATAAATGGTCCGTCCGGCGAGAGACGATGGAGACATCCCCACGCTCTCTTCTCGACGCCCTCAGGAAGCTTCTTTCTTTCTATTTTTCTTTCTTCTTTCTTCACGATTAGGGTTTCTGGAGAGAGAGTAGCTCCGATGTCGGTGAGTACTGCTTCTTATTTCTTTCATCAGCTTCGGATCTCTTCTTCTTTCTTGATTGGGTTTTATGAGTTAAGGTTTGGATTCTGCGGCCATACGATCTGCTGCTGATGTTTCGGCTTTAAGAGATTTTTGTTCCAATTATGGGGTTCTTTTGAATCAAGAAAATTGGGAGTCAGCTTGGATCTGTTGAATTTTATTGTGATTGCTGAGCTCTCTGTTATAGCTAGCCTTGATTTGATCTATCAAAAAGTAATGATAGTAGCAGTAGAATTCGTTCTGATTGCGAAGAATAGAGAGAACGAATTTAATTGCGGATGAATGGTAATCGATTTGTACGCGGTGTATTGTTGTTAGAATCATGGGCAAGATTTGAGTGTAAATGCCTCAGCTACTGTGGCTGGTATGATTGATTAAGTTTGCATGCTTAGAATTTTGTTAATTCTTTGTTCTTGCTGATCAAATTCGATCCTTATAGAGCTGGTCGAATTTCATTTGACTATTGTTCGCCATGCTTTGACTCTTTGTGACATATTCATTTAGGCATTCATATTGTCAAAAACCCTAGATTCACTAAATCTTGATTCTCTCCTTTGTCTATGAAGTCAATGAGTTGAAATACAATTTATTATTTTTTTTAAAAAAAGAATGAATGCTGCCTTCTTTTATTATTATTTCCTTTCTCTCGATATAAAGATCTAGTTCTCATGCATTTGAAGGAGGACTTGATTATTGAAGTGGTTGTTATCAAATCTTTGCCAGATATTCTTAACTCCCTGAAACTTATGTGGTGTCAATTATCTTAGTGATGAAAACCCTAGGCTGAGGATATTAACTATTCATGATTCAGTTGTTGAAAGGCAATTTAGAACAAATATTCTCTGTACCTGCAAGTGAAACATTTTGTCTTGAATGATTGAACAGTGTTATTTCAAAATTTGAACTTTAAGTTTGCTTCTCATGGTCATTGTGATTTGTTAAGAGAATATAATGTGGCAAATCTTGCATATAACCCATTAATTATTATTAGGCTATCTGAATATCTTTGAAGTATGTTCTTTCAAATACATGATCAGAACTTCTAGCTGTCGTTCTGAAAACTACTGATCAAGTCTATTTAAATACACCATGAGTTGAAGGAAAGGAACCTTATCAAAGTTGATGTTGCAGAGTTAGAGAGATTGAACAGAAGTACAACCTTGAAGTGCCCCAGAGAGCAACACTCTGCCTAAATCAAATGGATCCGTTCCATCCAGAAGTCTAGAACAGAATGAGTCTTTGAATCTACGGATGACTGTACCAATAGTGCCTTATGTTTCCTTAAAGCCCTATTTGGTTCCTGACTAAACCTGAATTAGGTCCACTTTCTTAGCATTATTCAGGTTTATTTAGCCAAACAACTGTTTGGCACTTGGGTAAAGCTCCAATAGTGAGGGATAATTTTGAGATTTCAGAAAAAAATGAAAAGTACCATGTTGGTACTTATTTGGCTTTAATGAGGGTTAAGCACTGTTTTTAGTGATTCTTTTTTGACTCTTTTCACTTTATATTTGATGAGGATTTATAATTGCAATTCTTTGTACTTGCAAGAAAAATTTCATCAGCTTTGGATCATTTGTTTCTTCTTTTTCAAAAAAATAATGAATAACATTTTTCTTTTCTGGCTATTTTCTTTGTTACCGGAAAAGAAAACATATGACATAGTACTAGTACAAGAATTTACCTATCATACATTTTGATGATTGTTATTTTGTTTGACAACCAGATGCTTATTGCTTCTACATCGGTTTGGTTTATGTGACTTAAACATGTAGCTTTTCCATTGCAGTCCATAAGCTTTAATTACCCCTTCTTTGCAAGAGGCATTTCTGGCATGTTGTGCTCGACCAGGAAAACACCAGTTCTTACTTCACAGTGGGAAAAGTTGCAGACTTTTTGCATGAATTCCTTCTTTGATAACCTCTTTTATCCCTACTTTGATTATTTACTTGTATTAATTCTTGAGATTGTCATGTCCTACATCCTCATTTTCTTTTTCAACACTTTTGATTTATCCCAGATGGGTAATCTAATTATTATCTTGTGAATACTAGCTATTGATCGTCTGACATGTGGTAATGACACAGCATAACAAGCATTCTCATCTTGTCACCTGTATCTTTCTATTGTTGAACAAAATGAAGGGAAAAAAGGAAAAATCAACTGCATTTCAGAGCATCCAGTTAGGTGTTAATTATTTTTTCAACTGCATCTGTTGTTTAAATTTTTAAAATTTCTCCCTGAGCAAGTGCATGCTGTAGCATTTTCTTACCTCTCCTAGTAATATTTTATTGCAAGTCTTTGTATTACCTAATCAAAAGTTGTATGCATCAAAGTTATTTTTCCCCATATATGTGTTAGTCTACTGTCAGAGTGCTGGGGCTACTTTTGTTAATTTGTTGTTACTTACTTTGTTAATTCTCATAGACTGTTATATATTATAAATCTCCATTGACAACAGTAGTTTGTAAATCAAGTTTTCACGAGCCCATATATGTAATATATAACCATATATCTATCAGCATTTGCTAGAAGGTTTTTTTATATTTTTTTACTACTCCACTTAAAGAGATGGAAAGAATTCTGATTGCGATTGTTAGCTTTGGCATGGCAGGTAAGGACTGTGAAGATCAGCAATCTTTCCCTCACTGCATCTGAGCAGGATGTCAAGGAGTTCTTTTCCTTTTCTGGAGACATTGAATATGTTGAGATGCGTAGGTTCGTGTTTACAATTTATCATTTTATCTTAGGTTCTGATGCCATTTTGGTTTCTGCACCTAAACTTTAGTTTTTCTCTCTTAACAGTGGGGATGAATGGTCACAAATTGCATACGTCACTTTCAAAGATTCTGAGGGAGCAGAGACTGCACTACTTCTATCGGTGAATTAACTTCTCAGGGCTATATTGTTTTCATTTCCTTACATGCCATTCATATTTCTTAGATCCATTTTTTTATGAAGTCATCACTATAAAGCCATTTCTTTTTTCCCTCATATGCTTACTTTTTTGTCAACTTTTCTCTTGGATTTGAATTCATTATGTATTAGCTGCTATATTGCTTTACATATTGGAGGCTTCTCATGCATTGAGAGTTTGGGGTGTTTTTCCAATTGCTCGAATTTGTGTTACTATGAAAACAAGAGGGTTTTCGCGATCTTTTGTTTGGCGAAAAATGCAGGATATTAAGCATATACAGAAAGTGAGTAGTTGTTTTGAAGTCAATCAGCATGCTTGTGTTACTCAAAGAACAAAGATATTGATCCTGATATGATATTTGTGATAATTTGTTTCTGTTCTAAAATGTCATTTTTATTGGTGGTACAGGGTGCAACAATAGTTGATCTGTCTGTCATCATTACACCAGCCCCAGATTACCTATTACCTCCTATTGCTTCAGCTCCACCACTGGTAAACTGCATGTTTTTTATTCATAAAACCTATTTTCCCATAATGCCCTGCATACAGCTTCTTAACATGTTGAACAAAATCGTTGTTCAAATTCTCAGTCTAAAGATGCTAAAGCCCCTGGTGGTTCTGGATCTGCTGTTCAAAAGGCTGAAGATGTTGTCACCAGCATGCTTGCCAAGGGTTTTATCTTAGGCAAAGATGCTGTCAGCAAAGCAAAATCTTTTGATGAGAAACACCAACTCACATCCACAGCCGGTGCCAAGGTGGTGTCTTTTGACAAGAAAATTGGTCTTAGCGAGAAGATCAGCATGGGAACCTCAGCTGTCAATGAAAAGGTCAAGGGAATGGATCAGAAATTCCAGGTCTCTGAGAAGACTAAATCAGCCTTTTCTGCTGCCGAGGAGAAAGTTAGCAGTGCAGGTTCAGCAATCATGAAGAACAGGTTTGTATTCACTGGGGCTTCATGGGTGACTGGTGCCTTCAATAAGGTTGCCAAGGCTGCGAGCGATGTCGGGTCAAAGACAAAAGAGAAAGTTGTAGCGCAAGAGCAAAAGAAGGGACTGGAGGGTGAGTTCGCCCAGGTTTCTCTATCTGAGACTGCAAAATCTGCTTCCAGTGAGCATTCTTCCAAGCCTGCACCTGCCCAAGGATTGATTCTTTAATGGTTAAAATTTCTGTAGAAAATATGTGTTGTCTTGCTTACATGATTTCCTTGCTGTTGTGATAAATGTAGAACAGAAACATACTATACCTTGATATTTGTTTGCAAGTGTAATTGATCGCATATGCATGGGAGTTTTGTGCATCTGTGCTTTATGTACCGATCAATACTCTGCTTTCTTGGTTACTGATCAAGTTTTGTTTTTTGTTTTCTTTTGTTTTTGTTTTGTTTTGTTTTGTTTAAGATGATCCCCTCTATTCTCATCCTTACGGTAACTTGTTTCATATATTCCTTCACAGGGCACCTCTTCAAGCAAATTCTTCTCTCTCTCTGGCTGCCATTGTTATGTTTATAAAGGTCATGCAACCTGGTGTTCTTGAGGTGACTACTGGCATGTATTTCTCTAGTGTAGGGTGTTGGCAATGTTCATACCTTTAATTAGAATTGCTTGGCCGACCATTTGAGTATTATCTCTAGAGTAGCTGCAGTTTTATGATTGATGCCTTCACCACATGATGGTAGCAGTGGCAATGGGTCGATTCAATTTGCCTCTAATCAGGTTGGACTAGGTAAATCCATGCCCACAGTATCTGAAGCTACATCGTTGCGATTGATGCTTCCAATCAATTAGGTTGGACAATGTAAACCCATGCCTAATCTACTTAAACATTTAGGAAAATATGAAGTTTTTATTTTGATACATCAGTATATTGAAAACCACCAATCTTTATATCCACAAAATTTATAGATTAAGGATTATAAGAATATATGATTTTAGATTTCTAGATAATTTTAGCAGTATAGATCATGATTAATGATGCCAGTTTTTGATTTGGATGTCTGATTTTGGATTTGGGATAAGTAAAATCTCCCTTCTCTCAAGAGAATAAAGTTCTCTCTCTCTCTCTCTCTATATATATATATATATAAATATAAATACTAAAACTATGTATTAAGTCTATATTTATATTCAATATATATATATATATATATATATATGAATCTAACATGGGATAATCAAAATAAGGAAAATGCTAAAGATCATCCAAACAAATCACTGCTTAGTTCATCAATATGATGCGGAGATCGTTTGCTAGCTAAGATGTAGGTAGGTCTGATTGACGTACGAACCTCACCTTATACCGCACCCTCATTAGCCGGGTAAATTGAGTGGTGATTTAAAAGGCGATTTATCGTAGGACTTTAAAAATAAAAATAGGTTGAAAATACAAAATTTCTGAAAAAAGATTAGAAAAGGAGAGAGAATCTAGTCATCGAAACAAATTAGGGAAACATAAAAAGGTCTAACTAGTGAATGATAAAAAACAAGTAAATGCATCTTTCATGACTCCATGCAGCTAGTTGTTGTATTGCTCTCTTTTATCCAGCAACAACTAGGGCTATAGATGTTGGGTTAAATCAACCCAAGATCTGGCTCGGTCTTGACTTGATTGGACCCAACCCTATCCTTATTTGACAATCTGTTGGTTAGGCCGGGCTTAAAAATTTGGCTCGATCTAATGATGATTTGGATCTAGATTTGTATTTTTCAACTCAACCCGACCTAACTACTAAATCTTCTAGGACTAATTTAGGTCAACAATAAATGGGCTCGATATGTCGTGATGATCCTTATCTGGCATGATAAAAGCTTGGATCATTTCAACCTCTATCTCCTTCACCTTACATATTTTTCCAAATTCATTGAATGAGCTTTATTTAAACTAATTCCTCTTTTTTTCATCTCAACACTACATCTTAATCATCTATTTTTACTTAATTATATTTAAACATTCATATTCCATTGTTCATTTTCATGGAATCTTATTTATAATACCTTTAAGTATATTACTATATATTAAAAATATTAATTTTTAAATTTGAGAATGATCAATTATTTTGATGAAATTAAAAATTTATGAATGAAAATTCAAGTTTAATTGGCTTTTGTTATTTTCTTTGTGAAATTCTCAGTGATTTTGATTTAATTATTAATTATTATATTTTAATAACTAGATGTTTGACTCAAAGTGTAAACCTAACCTAACCTAACTTGAATATTTTAGGTAAGATTTGGATCATACTTGACCCTAACCTGTCTTATATGACCCACTTGGCCTAAAATCGTTTCTAGGGACCCAACACGATTAGATAATAGGTTGGGTCTAAGTTTAAAATCATGACCCCAACATAAAATCAGGTTGGGCCGAGGTTAAGGATGCCCTGGTTCAACTGACCCTTTTGTATCCCTAACAACAATTGTGGGAAAGAGGTTTATCTATATCCCTTCAATCTATCACAATGGAATTGATTACTTTAATTGCTTTGCATGGTTGAGATTTTCTTTGATTTCTTCAGAAACTCTATTAGACTGCCCTATATTAACCTGTCTAAGATTATATTTCTATGGGCTCTTTCTGTCTACAAGCTTGGCTCTCTCCACTGTTAGAACATAAAGATTAGGCCTACCACATTCACTGTTAATGGGATGAAGACCTTGATTTTTTAGATGGTTTCCCTCTTTACCTTTTTCAGCATTTTTGGTATTCCTAACGGATGATTTTTGACCATCTTCAAATAACTTGCGAGTATATCTCTTGAGCTAAACTATCTCAACAATATCTACATTACCTAATCAACAAAAAAGGAAGCTACTAAACAATCATCAAACTTTAGGCCAAGTCAGCCTTGTCAATAGATCCTTCAAGATATTCACCATTTTTTTTTCCGAGTAGATTATTCTCTATCATGCCTCTTCTACTTTACCGATGTAGTTTACCTTCCTTGAGGCACAAATTGAAATGTCAAGAAGCTATAACTTCTAATTTAGGTGAATATAGCGACATAGTAGAAGTCAAAGTTGATATAAGAATCAAAATCTAACTTTTGTATAAATTTAATAATATTTGTATATTTTTTATGTTGAAGATGTTGGTTTTAATGAGGAGAGAAGTCCAACCTAGATTCTAAAAGGATAGACCTCACTAGTATTAGTGGAGGGTAGGGGTGGAAGTGGGTTGGGCTGGGCTAGGCCATGCCCCTATCCGCTCCCAGCTCGAACTTTTTTTTAGGCTTCAGGCCAGGCTTAGGCCTGAAAAATTTTAGATAATCCTAGCCTAAACCCGATTAGGCCTGACCAAATTATCCATTTGGGCCAAAATAGGTTTGGCCCGAACCCAATTGAAGTTTAATATTTTATAATATTGCTTCAAAAAAAAAATAGTTAAAATTTAGACTATCTCCTATAATACAAGTAAATGATGCATAATACATTATTCTTAGCTAAACTTATTTTAATTTATCTTTTACTTTCTCATTATTCTCTCTAAATAACAATATACAAAAATAAATTAATTCAAGCATAAATGCAGACTCTGTTTCGAGCCTTTTCGAGCTCGGGCTCGGGCCGGGCCAGTGACATACTCGAGGCCGGCCTGAGTCCATTTTCAACCCTAGTGGAGGCCTTGTATCACAAACTTAAAAACATTGATAGGAAAAAGTAAAATGAATCTTACCCTATATTTCTCCTAATCCTTGTTTCAATTAAATGTGGAATTATACTTGGATTTGAATAATAACCTCACTAGTATAAATAGAGGAACTATCTAGCAATTTTTACCTATCTCTGATGAAAGAAAAGTTGATTTAGACCCCTACTTTCATAATTATCTTATTTTTCTATTTTTCTCACGAAACGTCTAAGTTGAACATGTTGACAAAAGTTCTTCTTCTGGATGGGATCAAGTTTGCTGTTAGAGACCAACCCCACCACCTGGAACCTAAGTTATGGATAGTAAGCTAACATGACAACTAGAGTAGTTTATGTCCTGAAAGCCAATTGCATGTAAATTATAGACATTGATTGAATTAATATATGGATTTTTCGTTTCCCATGACCCCACGAATGGTACAAAGTATGTGTCAAATATTGGCCATAGAGCTATAAAAGAGTCTATGAGTACTCCAGGATGTTTATGTACGTAGATAGAGTTTTCTACAAGGAGGATTAGATATAATTAAGTACTCAACGTATATTCACAACCATGAGAAAGGTTGGATATTGCATCTTTACAGCTATTGAGGTGGATAATGACTTTGTGGAGCTTCTCTTTCGTAGAGATCAGATGTTGCATTGACACGGGGCTATGCCATCACATTGGCAATCCATCTCACAATCACTATAAAGGGTAGAGATATGAACTAAGTATACAACTTTGCAAGTAGTCCCTTGACTTAAATGATAGGATACCTTTTTGTATTTTGGTGGATAATAAATTTACCGCCAAACCTATGTATCGACAATCATGCTTTGGGCTATATCTTTTATAGAGAGCATAGTAGTTTACTTGGTCTAGATGTGAGGTCGGCCAAGCTGTCTAACATAAAAATCCATCAAAATAACATGGTATCCATATTAAAACAAAGACATGGTCATACATAGGACTAGAAGCTTAAGCAATAACTCTTAAGGATTTTGGAAAATAACTATTTTTATAAAATTATTATGATTAATAATTAAGAATTTTGAAAAGGTTTTCATGCGAGCAGTTTTATAAAAGGATGTATGGTATAATCTAGTGTTCTAATGGACTATGACATCATACAATTAAAGGTTCGATAGCACAATACTCAAAAGTCATATAAATATATGAAATAATGGCAGAATTAAATTATAATAGGACAGTTTGTGCAGAAATAAGAAAATCAACTGGTTTCATCCTACTTAACAAGATGTTAAGAAATATGTTATAGGATTCATGTCCCCATGTGGATATGTTTAATTTTTATAGCATATATTAGTATATTGTCTTAAAAAACTTTTGCAAGTATAGATTGTTTAGCTTGATTATCTCTTCAAGATATAATATTTCATATTCGATGAACCTATCCTTCATTAGACCTGAACCTAATACACATTTGAATTTCTTGAACCCTAGCTAGATCCAATTTGTCACTGGAACAGTATGGAATAAAGTTAGAACTAACCCAACACAATAGCACCCCTAGTCACGATAGTCTATATTATAACAATAGAGATTCAAATCAAAGAAAAATGTTATCTTGAAATTATTGTCACTTAAATTGAAAGAAAACATTTCTTGGCTTTGACATATCTGGTTCTATCTATTTAAGCACATTTCTTTGCATATATAATGCCTAACCAGTTTTGACTACATTGGATGGATTCCAAGGATGCAAGAATAATATTGGGCACATCATGTCATTGTAATATATCTCGCCCGAATGAATTAGTTGGTATGAGAAATATTAGAAATAGTAAACAAAAAAAATAATAAGAGGTAAAAAGGATAGAGAGACTTCCCAACCAGACATTTTCATTTCTCTTCTTTCGAGATCAGGTTATTTTGATCCATCTATAGACTCATACTCCCCTAATAAGGCAAGAAAGCGAAAATTGCAAAGCGAAGTAAGATGGAAAAAGTGCTTCCTTTTTTTTTTAACCAATTTCTAAGAGGGAGAAGGTATTTTAACAATATCTAAGTGTACTACTAATCGGTTATTTGGCCATTTGCGATCAAACAACCTGTATGGAAATAAGGATGACAACTATAAGCCTACATAAGCTACCTAAATATCAATTTGTTTAACCCATCATTGTAGTATAGTGGGTTCAATCCCCGGCAACAGCATTTTCTTTTTTTATGTTTTTCCTTTGCCTATTTGTTATTATAAGAAAGATGTGCAAGGCATGTGATTTATTTAAGAAAAAGTTGGAGGATTAAATGAAAAGTTTTGATCCCACCTATCAAGATTCTTCTAATAAATTTGATAAATGCATTTTTCATTTACTCTTCATACTTTTCTTTGTTTCCTTACAATAATGCGGTCGTATTAATTAGATTTGACTTTGTTTTAGCCGGGCCAACAATAATACCATTTAATCTACAATCAAGGCATAACTTTTTCCTCAGCTTATTTCCCCCTAAAAATCTATCTATTTTGATGCTTCACATAATATCAGTAATATTTCTTTTTCATGCTTGATGTGAGTATCTATTTAGGTCTCCATATTTACTATCACTGCCTTAAAGTTTAAGCGTCTTTGTTTACAACTGCTAATATTCATAAGTTGCCAATTAAAGACTTTTAGTTTAGAGGAAATCATATGGGAAGCCCACCCACCACCTGATTTTATATGGTTTAACGTCGATACCCCTGATATTTACTTTGTTAGAATTGATCATTCTTTCTCTATTTTATACTTAAATTTATGATCAACCAATTTTCATCAATAGAGCCAACTAAATTGGAGAAAAAAATAATATCTTAATTACTAAAACAGCCGATGCAGATAGACCATTTGATGAACCACTATCTCCCATTCATCCATTCGTTGGTTAAGATCAATTTTATTCTAACCTTGTAAGGAGTTGTTAAACCATTTGATGCCTGAATGCCAATTTTATGACCTTCGCTCTCTGTTTTCTCAAAAAGATGATCTGTGATCACTAACTGATTATGTTCCGGGTGGAAATTCCCAACCTATGTTTTTCCTCTTGATTTAAACAGCAATATTCATGGGAGCAACAAGATAAAGCAAACTACATAGTGTCAGCAGGAATATTTATAGGAGTAGCAAGACAGAGCAAACTACACAATCACAAGATTTAAATAGGAAAACACTCAAGATAGAGAAGCTTGTCTTTTAGTAGAGATCATCCTTGTCCAATCCATCGGCCGAATTCTATTGGCCAAATTTCTGTTCCTTGGAAAGGATTCTTGAGTTTCTTTGAGAAAGATGACAATAACATCACAACCCTCCACTCATTCCCAAGCAAAAATAAAGAAACCACCAAAAGGTCCAAAGGTCAAAAAGAGTATTAGGAAGCGTCAAGGGTTCAACAAGAGTCAAAAAAGTGTTCCAAATAACAATAGAACATGAACATATCAAGAAGAGTTGAGAGGTAGTTTGCTTAAGAAAAGCCCATGTGGATTCTCTTTCATCCACCTGTGGGAGAGATCTCAAGAGAGAATTGCCTACGGATGGCAAAAGCAAAAAAAAGATCACAAAAAATAGGTAGTCAAGATTTTGAGGGGCTTTTTCTTTTCAAAATGAAAGAAAAGGTTGATTGGTACTGGATTTGCAAAGAGGAAGCATTAGCCAGAGCTTGTCTGTCAAACTACTCCTCTACCATACCAAACATTCATGAAGATTTGCAAGTAATAATAATAAAAAAAATGCAAACAACGCCTACTGTTCAAATTGCACATATTTTGCATGATAAAATAATATGATGTCATATTCACATCACTCGAGACTTTAAATAAAGTCTGTGAGTACACAATGAAGGATAACACAAGATATGAGCATGTTAGGAAATGTAGAATCACATTGATCAAAGATGAGATGGAGGACAATTAATAGTACAAGGTTCTCTGGGGAAGTCTTGCAAAGAAAGTTCTTAAATGTTTTGCATACTGAGAAACTGAGCAAAGACCAAGAATCATATGGATGATAAAGGAACAGTGCGAGACCATAAAGGTGCATAATTTTCCACTTTATGGCTATTCAACCAATGGAGAATGAAAAGAAGTGATAAAAGATATATCATGAAACTTAAGGGCTGCTTAGTGGATTGGGAGGCTAATCATTTTGGTTTTCAGTTCATGCAACTAAGAAAACAATCTTCAATACAATTTTCAGTTCCAAATATCCTCCTCACCACCATCGGCGTCCATCTCACGAATTTAACGAAAAAAAAATCACCAATAATATGTGCATTATTGGTATAGGAAAACTGAGAGAAAATGTTGTAACTTCAGAGGGGAAACAAAATCATGCTTGGAGCAAAAATTTGAGAAAGAATGATAATAATAACAACAACTATAAAATAATACATCTATCCGTAGCTACATACACTGCATCTCATGCTACCCGATTTGCTCCTCGGAGGTCAAAACCAAATTAACTTCAAAAATGTGTGTCCAGGCTTTTGCACTAATAATCAAAAATAAGGAATTGATGTGTTGGGGGGAAGGATTCCCTTTTCCATGTAATATGCAGAATCAGCATCTGCCAATCGTTTTTGAAACATTCTCCATTCCTTCTTACACCGTTCTCTCACCTGTGAGATTTGCAGCAGACAATATTAACAACAGCAGATTGGTTAGCCCCCAATTCAAGGTCCGCTGCGACCTTGGCACATATATTTCTACTGAAGTTCATGTGGCTGTAAGGGGAAGGGAGGTGTCTCCTAGCCATCAAGGGCCACAGTGATGCATATATAACAAAGGCAAGACTCTAAGAGCAAGAAGGAACATACCCCTTCCCATGGTGCTTTGTACTTCTCTGCTTGCCCCTGCCGAAAACAATGAACAAGATGAGATAAGCTACCTAGAAGGTTCAGTCACCAGCAACAGATGATGTGTTTTACCTACCTGGTTCCCGAGCGAAGGAATCACTTCATGAGCAATCCACTGAGCATCTACAACTCCAATCTTCTCATGAGCCGGCTAAGTTGAGAAAAAATTAGGGAATAGAAACATTTTAGCCAACAGAGGAAAAACTTGAAAGCCAAGAGAATATAAACACAAAGTACAACAAATGAAGAATGCATGCAAGATAGAGAGAACAAAGGTGCAACTCAATCCTCATCAGGAAAAGAAAAAGTAGTAGAAGACGCACCTCATAAAAAATATAGTAATTATCCTCTAAAAATTATCTAATTCATACATCTGATCTCCGCTTGGCATGCAAGTAAATAAGTAATGCACATTCAAATAACGAGCGTACAAAATACCTCCACACATTTTCTAAGCGCAAAATCAAGACCCCAGCCATGAATCAAGTCATTCTGCAGCAGCAAAGTGTGGAATTTAAGTAATGATCAAACAAGGAAATATAGCAATTGACTTGTGAGTGGTGAAGATGATCAACTCCACCTGAATCATATGCCATACACAGCGCCATGCATCCCGAGAGAACACAGTTGCCATTATTTCAACAAATCTGTACAAGAGATTAGATAAAAGACTAAAAGATGCCTTTTGAAATCTAGGACACAAATAGGATGATTGCAATGTTCCTATTTTCTTTAGATCAATAAAGATATATGCTGGATTTTGCAAGAATTATATGTTTCCATCATACACTTAACCAAGTCAGATACATAACAAATGGGATAAAAATAATTATGAATGCTGAAATCCATCTGTGTTGGATAGTGCATCTATTTCCATATCCACCTCCGAATTTGAAACTAAAAGTTAAAAAAAAAAAAAAATATTACTCTCTAAGATAGAACATAATAATACATACATGAGATAGAATTGGTAACATTCTGCTGGACTTGCAGACAGATCACATTAGGATAAGGTCAATATGGGGAAAATGAAAATCTGAATCCTATAAGGTGATACACAACATCTAAAATCATTTTTTTTAGAGGTCAATTTCCTATACATCAAGTTTTCCAAAAGCTATAGTTGCAAATAATAAAATATAATGTTTTAATTTGATTTTCGAATCAGAAGAATCAAAATTGTTGAATGTTGCTCAAATTCTTAATCTGTGTATCTTGCAGTCTAACTTCGCACACTAGCTCTATCGATACTATCCATTTTGGGACAATTTAATTCAGAAGGAACTTCCAAAATGGATGATTTTCAGTCTGTAGGCATTTTGATGTCCACATTTTCAATATATCCATTTCATATTCTCCATTACTTCATTTGTCCCAACCAGATTTGTCCTCAAAATGAATATAGCCAAGTCTGTACATGTATTTATTATCAGATACACAAACATATACCATAGAGTTGGATTATATGGATCTGGTTCGAATTCACAAGAAACGAAGATCACTCAACCAAGGTTTAAAGTACCAGGACGTTACGACTATTGTACAGATCAATAATGTACGGTACCATACCAACACAAATATGCTTTAATGTGCTGGCACAAAAAAAAGTGCTGCACATGTGTTGGTACAGTACGAGTACGCAGGGCTCACCGGTATGATCCGGTATGGCTGGTATGGACTGGTACGCACCAGTAATTAGATTCTTGGAATCGATAAATGTAGGAGAAACAAAATTTAGATTTCATACGCAGCACAAGGTGGCAAATGGGGGTCAGTGCACCAGCCTGGTTGCTCCTCAGTTTCCCTGCAAGTGTAACAAGACATATGTAAAGTAATAATAAAAAATGAAAAGATTGATTTGTTAAAACACAAGTAGCAGCCTATACAGAAAGTCAATTGGTGGCACTAAGGAAAGGTATAGGATAAGCAAACTCATGTAGACATGAAGTGCTGCGAAGCTCACTTGTGGACTTCATGATCATCTCTCCTTTTGGTCATTTTCCATGTCAATCCTCTGTCTGGCTCCAAACCAGGCTGCGAGATTTCCAGCCCATGTTTCTTTACCAGTTTAATATACCTAGAAATCAAGATATCTTAATTCAAGCATGCAGATGCATTACAAAGAACTCACATGCATGCATAACCAACCAGAACTTACTCTTCCGCATCAAAATGCTCAAGTCCTAGGTCTTCATCCCAGATGAATATATATTCATATGGGGCCACAATGTCGGGGTGCAAAAACCGTTTAGCATACCACCTTAAATAAGATTGAGTTAGATTCCGTAACAACGAATTGTCGACGATGCTAAGACACAATAAATAAAGAATTAAATACCATCTGATTCAAATACTAGTTTCTCACCATTTGGCTTGCTTCCTTGCACTCACATGTATAGCCCGCTTTGACCATTCAAATTCATCCCATTCACTAGTCCGGCCATCGTAATGGAACAATAAGATAGTGAAATTTTCGGAGAACTGCATGCAAGATTAACAGGACAAGGACAGGTGAAAATTAAAAATGGATGCTATAATCTTGATTTCGAAAAACCGACCGAGTTTGCAGGTCAGTCCAGGCCTGATTGAAAAGCAGAATTCACTTAATTTAGAAAACAAATGACACAGTCTAGCATCAGGTTTGGAGAATTCCTCTCCTGAGGACTAACTCATTCTTGCATCTTGATGCAAGATAATAAGAGCAGAAACTTATTGTCATTAATTCCAAGTCACGAAATGACAGAGCCTAATTTAAACTATAGTCTTCTAGATACATTAATACGTGCTGATGTTTGTTTTGGCCCTGTCATAATCCCCATCCCTCTTCACCAATAAGCATCACTGAATGTACAAATTGGGAGTCATCAAATGATGAGTTATATTGAAGCTTTCACATTGTACAAGTATCAAATAAGCTAAAACTATATAATTTACACACAAAAAAAATTATCAGATCATCTACTTTAAGTTGATAGGTAGGTACTCCTCTATGTAAACTTTATTTAATTGGTGTTCACTTACTTTTTTGATGGCCGCATCAATATTATCTTTCTGCTCATATCCGACTGTGAATGTTACAAGATACTTCTGTCGGATAACAAGGTCCTGCATATTTCATTAACAAAATTGATTTTTAGAAGAGATAAAGTTAGTATACAGCTTAAGCATTATATATTAGTAAATAATAAATCAATAGTCAAATACAAAAAAGTAAAAAAAAAGGGGGAAAAAGAAAAAGGAAACGTCAACAAATTGGTAGTGGTACTCCTAAGAAGAAAGTAGACACTTCTAATAATGATGAAAGAACAAATCTGCCCAGTAAGGGACCAAAATAAGTATTTATAAGCATGGATACAGAACAAAAAAATGCTAATGAAATTGCCAGATTAAGTGTGAGGGGACCATCTCCCTATGCCACCAAAAGGGAGGAACTATGGGGTCACTTATGACAAGCATAATGTCCAAATTTATTCCAGAAATAGCACGATGTCAATATCGATAAGGATGCGAGTATGATCTTGCTAACTATATCAGTTTGAAAATAATTAATTAACAGGTAATCTACACTAGAAAGAGCATTTTGAGTTTCCTAGATATCAGGCAATCTACTTCAAACACTTTTTTTCTTTTTTCCTCTTTTTTGGAGTAAAGGCATTCAACTTCAAACTCATTACATCAAGACATCTTTCATCACTAATCTTGTTTACTATAGCAGCTCCACTGCAAAATTAACTTCTTAGTTTTGATCCCCTTGAAATCAAAAGAAGATGCTCAAACCCAAATTACCAAGGAGAACCTAACCTCAACAACATATGCTGGTCTCACATGCAGAACTTGTATAGAAACCTAATGCACAACAAATCACATATAAAACACAGTGGAAGATGGAGAAAATAGTGAGTTCCAGATGCAGGAAGATTACCATGCCATGAGCAAGAACAGGCTGGTTCAAGAATGATATCATTTTTATAAGAAAGCAAGTACATGCAACATACCATGTCTTAAAACTTATGCAATACACCCCCATTTTTGGTTGATATACAATCTTGTTTCTTTCTAAAATAGCATAGCAAGTGGGATCCATTTGATAGGGTCCATCTCTCTCTGTTTGTGTGTTTATGCATGCATGCGCATGATCTGGAATCAGGGGGTGGATATAGAAGCATGTTGCAAGAAAGCAATGGATGAAATTGAATACAACCAAACAAACGAGGTGCCTTCTTTCCCTGCATTCCTTTTCTATTTGAAAATTCCAAATATCACTAAGGACATGAGAATGCAATTGAGAAGCAGCTTTAATCAAGCTCTTGCACTGTATATGGTAGAGACGATATATCTGAGAGCAAATATGTTATCATGGGTAATAAACTTCCAGATTTGGTCTATGCACCTGTCTTGTTTCTTTGTAGGATAGTGAATAAAAAGGGATGCATCTAATAGAGAACTACTGATAGGAAGGTGAAATAAAACCAAACAAATTGAGCCCTGCTATGGAACCCTTTTTCCATTTTTTACCTTTTTGATCACACTACTAAGGGGCAATCCGACCATGAGCAGCAATTTTTGTTGGATTCTCATAGTCTATAGTACTAATTCAATTGGACAAAAAGAGAGAAATAATTCAAGAGATTCATATAACTAGTCTATTGGCATATGTGCTAAAACAAATAAGCCAGAAAAAATATTATTTCAATTAATTTCATATTAATCATAAAGTATCATGCTATAACTTTACTATACATTGCATTAAACTTGATTTGGACTATAATTTACTAGCAATTTTAACTTATTAACATTGCTATAAGCAAGGTACATCATACCATACCGAACCAGGCAGTATGGAGCTATTATACCATATCAGTTCGATACCAACATGTGGTACAAGAGGCGTACTAATACCCGATACGTCGAATTAGCTTTCATACTAGGCGCCTCAACATAGTAATAGGGTGGCATTGTTACGAGGCCCATACCAAGGCGGCATACCTTGGTTGTAAGAGTATTTTTTTCAATAAATGTTAGAGAAAAGAAAAGCTACTTAGAAGAGGAGAAACAAAAGAAAACCGAAAAGAAGATAAACGAGAAGAAAAAAGAACAAAAAGAGAGGAGAAAAAAAAGCGGACAAGAGCTTCGACCCAAACAGAGAATGTCCAGCAAAATCATCCTCAACTTAGGCCTCTCTTGGCCCATCCTAAGGCCATCTCATATCCAATCGTATCGTCTCAATTAAATTCAAATATAAAAAACCAAAGATAGATTTTTGATGACCACCAATTCCAAATTTTCATTGGCAATTGGCATAAAGTAGCTAGGTCATTGACAACATCCCATATCGAAGGTGGTTAATCCCACTCCTCTATGGTCTATGCGTTCACCGACACTAATGCAGAGCTCATGACAGGCCTCCCAATCGCTTGATCCTAGACGTTCGCATTCCTATTGTTGCCCTTGCAAGCATCCAAACTAGACTATAGCCTCAACTCCACACCTAAAACAATGCTATCACCATTAGCAAAAAAAATCCTTTTGACGATGACTCCACCCTCGTGCAATCTCTCCTACAGATGTGGTTCGTCCACTCCACCCTTGCGACTCTTGGCCTCGACAGCCAAGTTGTTGTCACCACTGCCTACTCCTTATCTTCTCAAAAACCTCCTTCCCCCACTCAACTGGCACCTACCTCATTGTCCTTCTCTTTACATCTTTCTAGGGAGATTTAAGTCCCATCATTTCTGCATCATATTTGTTATTGATTAGCCTGCCGCACCATGATACCTTTCCTTATTGGCCTTTCATATGCCACCTTTGATGCCAGCATCCAACCTTCTCTCTCTATCATGGCCTAAACGCTCCCCTTCTCATTGCTCGTGAACAATCCCTTCTTATTGTAGTAGTGTCCCCATCGTTTCGCATGGGATCTTAGACTTCGCCACTACCAAGATGCTTGGACACTGGAGAGGGTTCCCCTACCAAGGAGGGAGAGAAGTAGGAGGGGAAGAAAGGAAAAGAGAGAAGAGAAAAGGAGAGATAAGGAGACTGTTGAAGAGAGAAAAGGAGGGGGTTCCCCATTGACAAAAGGCCAAGGAGCCTAGTTTTGAAACAAAGCATCCCTCCCTAGCATAGGCTAGAGAGAAAAGCTGCCCTTTCACAAAATTTTAATAAAGTTGGATGCAGAAGTAGAAAAGAGGCTTATTAATTAAATTGAAGGAATTATTAAGTAAAAATAAATCTGTGAATAAGCTAACTATAAACTAGTTACAGAAAATAGATGAGGGTAGGGTAAATCCTCAAAATAATTTCAAGAAGATAAGCACATATGTCTCTAGAATTAAGAACATGGCTAGGAAAAGTTGTTTCTTGGTGACCTTCATAAAAAACCAAGGCACTCTCAAGGTTCTTGAAAAATCAATATTGCAGGTCTCTCAAGATTCAAGAATCTGCTAGAGGCTTTGGGGACAATTTCCACCGAAAATATTATTCAAGTCATATGGAAAAGTGGGTACGTCCATGATACTTATAAGCCACCACCACATTCCTCACCCCCAAGACTCATAAGAGAGTTTTGAAAGTCTAGACACAAAAAGAGTAGAAAAATATATGTAGGATAAGGCAAGATCAACTTCAGCATAAATAAATGACTGCCCATCAAGTATTTTGCAAAATAAAACCCTTGAAATTGATGAGATGTTGAAACAGTAACCATTAAGCATTCTAGACTTCAATCCTTTCATATCTGGACTCCAATTCAACTGATTCATGATGCTTCTGTATAATAGCTTACTCTTGTCTTCTGTTTCTTTATGAATTTTATTTGGCAAAATGATCTGACTTCTGCCTGCACAGGCTCTCATGTTTGCTATTGATTGTCTTTAAGCAAAATTGCTTATTACATTGGATATCCAGTGAACTGCCACTAGATCCTAAAACATATTTGACTAAAGATATAACATTCAACTGACTAAACAATTGATAAGGGTGAACCTGACATTATATTGACATCAAGCCAGGACAGGAAATTCAACACTTTTTATAGCACCATATTATTATCACCTACTGTTTCTTGAGGAAATGTCAGAATTAGAGGTCAGATTTTCCTTAGCTTTTGATGTGTTTGAGTGCTTTTGCTTTAACAACAGCCTTTTAGCACACTTAAGGTGTAATCCTATATAAAAGATTGGGTAACTGGCTGCCAAGTCAACTGACTTTTTGCCTGATATCAACCCTCTAAAAATTGGTATCAAAACCCTGGAAATGAGACTTTGGCAGACTTTCCATGGAATCAAAATGCTACATTGCATCAAGGATTATGACCATTCTATATGGACCACCTTGTATCAACAAGTTGATGGGGTATCGCTTGTGCTGGCAAATCTTGAGTAGATAAGAAGATGTACATCAGTATGTAGTGTAGTGCCCCATCACAAATGGCCCCCATATTGGGATATTTCAAGGCTTGATTAGCAAGCAGGAGACCCACCTTAATTGATCCAATTCAAGCCTATAAGAACTAGGAAGTACCCTTTGAGATTTCACCAGACATGGAAAGAGTCTATACAAAGATAAAAGTGACAGTTATGGTAGTCTTGTATTTAAACTGTACATAAGCATATTTATGAGAGCATCTTAACATTTAACAGGGATGAATGCATGCAAATTAATCAAAACAATCCAATATAGATTTGGCTGAAACATATCTAAATGTATTCTCATTATAAAACTTTATACGTAATGCTTCAACTGTTAGTACAAGGTAATTTATACAATGATAGATAAAATGTCAAGATCATACACATGCAATTTTACAAACACATTTTTGCATTTCTAGATATTGATAGGATAAATATTAGATAGTAGATTTTTGAAATAACTGAATCAATATCATACTTCAAATGGATGCGTAGCATGACCTTTTAGAAGCTTCAATGGCTTTATTATAATTCTATATTTTAATAATTCCAGACTTTAAATCAGATTAATCAAAACCATAAATCCGATGATTTTGTACATGCAAAATATTTTAAAATTTTGTGATGCTTGTTTCATTACTTGCTTTATTTTCCTATTTAATTCTCTTTATTTTTCTCAATTTTTCTGATTTACCTGTCAAAACCCCAAAACCCAGACTGAAATAGCCGAAACCAAGCTTAATAGGCTACATTGAAAGAGAAATAGAAATCAAGATTTCAAACCTTGGATACTATTATACCATATTATATGAAGACTAAAAGCTCTAAACATCTAATGATAATCCAACTTAATAATATTCTCTTGTATATTTTATAAATGGGTAGTGAAACAAAGGCTTTAAAGCATGGTACGCCGTACCGGCCCAAATCTGACAGTATGGGGCATACCATACTGGTTCGGTACTGGTACATGGTACGGGTGATGTACTAATACTCGATATTCCAAAAAAAATTGTACCCTACCGTACCAATACTATATTAGTGTGGCACGAGTACGGGGTCCGGTACCTAGACAGCAAACCTTGCTTTGAAGTTTACATAACAAAATAAAAGAATAAAAGGCATTTTAATCATGGAAGTGTCGGTGGCATGGAAAGAGGATTAAATAAAAACTAGTGCTCTAAAGAAAGAAAATTTGAGTATTTTGTCATCTTATAAGCCTTTCAATCTGGATATAAATAAAGATTTTCATGCTTGTAAGAGGGGCAACACATGGTTGCTACATCAAGTCATATCAGTCTATGAGAGGCAGTTTGTAGCAGCTGCAAACCTCATTTGGATTGCCCCACAATCTGCGCAGATAAAAATCTGATTCTGATGCAACGATACCTTTCGGTAGGCTTTCTGCACCTCGAGGATTTGTAGGAACATAAATCTGTAAGAACATCACAGAGAATGACTCAATAATAGTACCAGAGGCAAATAACAGAAATCCTACAACAGAAGGTTGGCTGTTGGCAATGAAACATAGGTTGAAAGTATTAAGTATGGTTGACACATGAAGAGGATAAACAAACTATAAAGTGCAGTTACAGCGGATTGAGTATCTCCAAAGCTACATGCAAGTTTTGCCAAAAATTGCTTGTAAAATAACTGGGCTACAAACAGGCATAAAGAGACTGGGATACAAATAGGCATGGTTTGCAATTAATACACAGTCAAATGCCATTGAGATGGCATTATAGTCTCTCTTGTCAATTAAAAACAAAATGTTCAATCCTACCATGAGGAATAGATTACCAAGAATCTCCACATAAACACATATGTCAAGCGCCAAAAAATGGCAATCATATCATATCATATCCATAATATATACAACACAGGTAGGATTGCCCATACACTGCATATCGAGCAACATCTCTTTTTTTTTTTTCCCTTTTGGTAGAATAAGAGCAATGACTCTTTGACCTCGCAGGTATATGTTCCACTTTCTTGTTATGAACCCACGATTGGTCATTTCAAACAACCTTGCCCTTACTCTTTTCTGGTTTTCCTAAGAATTTGAAGACGATGTGAACTTTGGATGTGATGAAAAACAAAATTATGTTATATCAAATATAAGATGAACTCAAGGTAACATATCGTATACGCCTTTCCACAAGTACCCCCTAAAATAACCTTTCTGCAAAGTATGGAGAGTCTTGTCATTAGGAGATCAAGTAAGTATTTCCAAAAACAGGGCAACAATGGAAATGGAAAAGCTACATTTAACAAAAGGTTTAAACATTAATTTATTATAGGAAATGAATCCAAGAAAAGGGTACATGTCTGTGTGTATGCACCTAGTATGTACCTGTGTATGTATGTATGAATGAATCTATATAGAGATATATGCTTCCAAGCAATAGGATTGCCAATAACTATGACTGATTCCAATGTGTCCTGCATTAGCCCTTTGAAGGAGTTGCTTCCTACATAACCTACAGGTGGATAGGGATCACCTTTGTTCCACTCAGTAACTTGATTGAAAATCCAAGTTCCTTTTAAATGAAATGTAAAGGCACTAAAATGCCATTTAAATTATATTATAACAGAATGCTTGACAAATAAGCTATTCACAAACTAATAGAGTTTAATGAACAAGAAGATTAAGTATGCAATTGATTTCAAGAGCAACAGATGAATAGCACCTTATAAATATCAACGGTCGAATTTGAACCAGAATTATCTTTATTTTGATTATTTGCTGAATTCCACGAGTTCCGATCTCCACCATATGATATGGTGCCGGAAGTGAAGAAACGCTGCCAAATTCAGACAAATGTTATATAGCCAGGAAGCAATCACTAGTGAAGTAAATTACCAAAGAATGGTAGCAAAGAGATAAGAAGTCATGGTACCTTGGGTTTGATAACTGGAGGAAAGGAAGTGCCAATCCAGTACCCAATCACAATTCCGACAACTGTTGTTATAATAAGCCTCATACTCTCATTTGATCTGAAACATCCACTTCAAGCCACAAAAGAAGATGGATCTCGTCAAGATACAATGAATAAAAACACAAGCCTTCTGCATAGATAAGCATCAAATCTGTAAAAGAGTAACAAGTGAACACCTGCGGCTGATGTTTCCAAGTTTTGCCATGTTTATTTGCAACTTCGAAATCACAAAGACACAAGAATGCTTGCAACCAGAAGCTGCTCCACATTGTTCAAAAGCTTCATAACTGTCAAATATTAACACAACAAATGCAGAGCTTCAAGACATCAACCAACAAACATGGTTAAGAAGAGGTTTGAATGATACAACGTAGCATTCATCGAGATGATAATAGAAACATGCATGAACATCATTACCATCATCATTGCAGGCCTAAGAGATGAGCATGCAACGTTACGGCGGTGTGTGCATTCATCATTGCGGATGGAGAGAGAGCGAGCGAGAGAGAGAGAGAGATGGAGACCTTAAACAGTGAGATGAAGAGGAAATGACAACGAGGGAGGATGCTATCGGACGGAGATGACGGGGAGGCACGGCGGCGAAGTTTGTCGCTGGGTTGGCGCCGGCGGCGGTCAGAGGAGAATAGACGCCATGGCAAGGGAAGATGCTTGTAGCTAGCGGCAACGATGGTGATCCGAGGCGGCAAAGTTTATACGAAGTCTCCAGGGCTGGCACTGGCGATGATCGGAGGAGAATGGAGAGAGAGAGAGAGAGAGAGAGAAGGGAACGAGAGTTCCGGATCGCGGCTCGAGAGAGAAGGGGGAGGAGGGGAATAACTGCCACGCAATGGGCCCGGAGGCAGTTGGGCCTAAAAATAGAAGGGCCGAGTCCATTTAAAGAAGCCCATTAAGTTGTTACCGAGAACCATAATTATGGATCATGAGCCAGTTCTTATGATTATATAGTATAGAAAAAGAAAAACTCTTCCATTGCATATCAAGAAGAAAAATAGAAGGAAAAAAAAGGTTTTTCCAAAGGAAGCACTAAGCAGCTTGATTCACTGAACTGAAGGACATAATTGCTTTCTTGCAACTCCTTAATGATGAACCGTCGATCACAACTTCGTAATTCGCAAGCTCATCAATATCCACTCTATCTCAAACATCCTAAGCCCTATGGGATAGCCAGTCCTACCTTGAATAGGCATGGAGAGCCAAGGGCCTAATCTTGTATGTGTCAAAAGTTGAACCAACTTGTAGAGTGAAAGACCCCAGCAGATCTCGGCATCACCATCAACGTGCGGATATAGAAATAATTAAGGCATCAATACTGCTATTCCTTACCACTCTCCTCCTTCTCCGGCAATTAAGAGTTGTATAAACTCGAGCGGGTCTCCATTAGATCCAATCATATTTAGATTGAATGATGGAGGTCCCATATCGATGATGTGAGTCGTTGGTTGTGATCTAGTATCTCTATACTTTTTATAAACCAAAAATTTTGTAATTTAAAAACTCCTAATTATATATCAAGTAGTCAAAAAATTGAATAGTCCAAATAACATGAAAGGATGTATAAGTTAGGGGTCTCCAAATTATATGATTTTTGGTATATAAGTAATATTTAGGTATAGTAGATCATATTCAACAGCTTTGATTATTGATGTGGAACCTCCATTGTGTAATATAGATCTGATTGGATTTGACTAGATCCACTTACGTGAAGCGAAGTCTACCTTATATATATATATATACAGAGAGAGACCCTAGGATGATGAATGGGGCTTACAGAAATGAGAAACCTGATTAGTATGGTACATCGCTGACGTGGTGCACATAATGTAGCATATAATTTCTCCTCTGGCAATGATGTTTGCCCACAAACCTATCACCATTAATAACTGATATATCAGTTTTTTTCTTCTATCAATTAATTAGGAGTTCTCGGTTCCCACTGGACACATTTAGGTCTCACATATTTCTTATGATTTGTATTATGAGTATTGAAATATTCTTCCATCATAGCCCATGCCTTCCGGGCTATAACCTGTGCAGCACCTTCTCGTTATCAAAACGCAATGTTCAGGGGATTTCCATAACGTACATAAATCAGTAGAGAATAAACATTGAGTAGTGGATAAACATAGACTCCACTCAAACTTTTGTACTCGCTACAAACGCTGTTCTTCCATTCATTAGGTGGAGTAGTCTTACTCTTTAAAACTGAGATAATTAAGTTTCCATATTTTTTAATGACAAAGATCATGCAAGATTGGCTAGCTGATGATGTAGTTGGCTGCCATGGTCAACCGATGTTCTGCAATTAAATATTTTTTCCCATTACAAGCTAGAGTGGTGCATGGCACTCTGGTGTACTCTTTGTATCACAATGAATGTCCATGTCCAACTAGCAGTATCCAAAGGAACCAAAATTATTGTACCCAATGCGATGTTTAATTGATGATGAGCCCATTTAAGGCATTGACTGCGTAAACTTGCACTAATCGTAGCCATGAATTAATTCTTAGAAACAATATGCACCTCAATTGCTGTAGGTACCAGTATCTGACCATTCCTCATGCCTCTAATGTGATGACTTTTACACACATCAAATTCATTTTTTTCAACTACATATGGGACCGCTATTAATGTATGATGTAGAACAGCTTCCTGACGTTTGAATTGATCAAATTCTCACAGAACCTGTCATTTTTGGTGGCTGATTCAGTAATCACATTTGTTTAAATTCTCTTCCAAGACTTGTCCATTTCTTGTTGTTGGATAAATGCTTTGATATGAAATCCTAATGTAGTTTTTAAGAGCATGCAACCACACCCTTGGTTATCTATATCTTTTCATGTATTTACCTTGGAAGCCCCATGAGAACACCCTATTGCCGGGAAGTCTTGCAAACAAGAATACTTGTCTAAGGTTAATTTAATATTAGATTTAGTAAACAGTTGTATTTATTATAACTTGTAATGAAATGGGCAGGAAAGAACTAGCAAAACTTCCGAGATGGAGAGGCTTATCAGACGTTTGACTCTGTAGAGAAAGTAAGAATGGTTGAGAAGGAAAGGATTACAAAAGCCGAATCAGAAGCTGTGGTATATTGAGGGGACCCCTTTAGTCTCGTCATGTGGCGTTTGATTTTCAACATAAAGGCATGGATTTATTATTTGAGCCATGATCGCGACTGTATTCCTAAATTGTTTCAGACTTAGGGTCTGTCTGTCGGAGATGTAGCTTTTGGCTGAAAATTTTATAATCAGATCAATGAGTACCATGATGCAAATAAATTTAATAAAAAACTTTATATATATATATATATATATATTGCATATAGCTAATGTGAAAAAATAAAATAGAATTAAATATATAATTGTTAAAGCATGTTCCATCAAAAGAAGGGTACACTAACATCTACTAATACCTATCTATATATAAGCATATCATGTATGCTATTACGTATATATTTGAGCCACGAAGCTATCATCATGTGCCACAGTATTTGGTAGGGGCTCAACAAGGAGAAGAGAGCAAAGAATCTAATAGCACAGGAGATGATGACTAAATGGCTCTAATAATGAGAAAATTTAAAAGATTTATAAGAAGGAGGCAAGAAAGAGTGCCTTAGGCTAACAGGGAGCAAAGCAAAGAAAAGGAGCAGTCGCGAGAATGCTATAAATACAAAAAGTAGGGACATTTTGGAGTGGACTACCTATTACTTAAGAAAGCTCCAAAAAAAGCCATGGAAGAAATCAATGGTCGCTACATTGAGTGATGATAATGAATCTATTTTAGAAGAGGAGACCCAATTAGAAATAGTAAATCTATGCCTCATGGTTCATAAGAATGAGATAAGTTCTAAACCTTTAAATGATTTCATCTTTTATGAACTTCAAGAAGCTTTCTATGATCTATTAGATGAATTTAAAAGCTTAGTCAAAAGAATACAAAACTCGGACTGAAAAATCGAATTCTCATAAATAAAAATAAAAATATATTAAAAGTTAAACAAACATTATTGGAAGAAAATCAAAACCTAAGTAAAGAAGTAAATAAACTGAAACCAATTGTTGAAATATTTACTTTAAGTTCTGAAAAATTGAACATGATTTTAGATAGCCAATAAGCTATTTTTGTTAAAGCAATACTTGGATATAATCCTCTATTAAAATAAAAATTATTAAAGAACATATTTGTCAAATCATCAAGCAATCAAACAAGAAAGACAACATGTTATAACTGTACTAAAACCAGACACAATTTTTTTACTTGTAATCATAAAGCAAATAAGTTAGATGGGAAAGTAGCTATTAAGAAAAGATGGGTTCCAAAAAGAACCATAGTAGCTAACCTGTAAGGATCCAAAAGAGCTTGGGTACTTAAGATAATAATTTGAATTCTGTGTTGCAGATGTGTCTAGCAGCCCATGGATCAAATAGAAGATAGTACTTAGATAGTGGGTGCTCCAAACACATGACAGAGGATGAATCACAGTTTATTTTTCTTCAAAAAAAAAGAGGGGTGGTTAACTTTGGCGATAACGACAAAGGAAAGTGTGACACCTAGGCCCTTTTAGAGCTTGATTATGTACTAGGCCAGGTCCATTTGACCGGCCGAGAAGCATACTTCGGCCCAAAAAAAAGAAAACGAACGTGCTGCGCACGTGCGAAGGAGGAAAGAGGACTCCCAATAGGAGTCTTCTTTCTCTCGAATTTGCTGGATGGAATCTAACATCGAGTCAAATTTCGGTTGCAGCCGAACTTTATTTAGAGCTCCTTCTATCCTCCCCATCCTTTCCCACCGGAGAACCAGCGCCAATCGGAGTATGATTGTCAGATTCTTCTCCAATTCCTTCCATGATAGTCAATCATTATTGGCACCATTGTCATGGCCAAGCATTGCTGGAGGCTAGGTGAGAGCTAAAATCTTTTAATTAATCTTTCTTCCGCTCCTTTTCGAGTCATGGATCAAGCATCTCGCAAAATTTTTGGTGGAAAAAGGGTGATGCCATGTTTACCCTATTTTGGTGAGTCAACTTGGCTTCACTTGTTTCTAGCTGGTTTCGCAGCTGGTGCTTGTCGCCAGAGCCTTCCTTTAGTTCCTCGCAGTGGCTGGAAGCAATTGACGGAGTCCTTGCTATCTGTTCCATGGGTTAAGGTGGGCCAAAACTCCTATATTTGATGCTTTTAGGCATCGTCGGCCGCTAGTCACTACTAGCCGCCTATTGGCCAGCCGTGGGTCCTTAACTTGGGCACGATATGCAGCCATCTTCTTTCCTTCCTTCCTTGGTTAGAAAGAGAGAAGAGTGCTTTCTCTCTCTTTCTTCTCTCTTCCCCATCCTTTCTCTCTGCGAAGTTTTTCTCTGGACTCATGGGCCAGACATGTCATTGATGTAGATTGACCTATGCCTTTGACAACCAAATCGAGACTCCTGATTGAATCCGAACTGGAATTCTCTCAATTTTTTATCCTTTCTCGATCTTTATTCCTTCTCTCTTTATTTAGACTTCTCTCTCTATTCTCTCTAGAGATGTTAGGTCTAGCATGACACCTCTCTTTGTGATTCTGAATCCACCTTGGTAAAGGACCTTGATCTATGTTTAGTGGGTGGCACACCAACCCCCATCTCGTCCCTTTTCGGATACTATTAGATTTAGTTACCTCTGATCTCTATTGAACTATCTGTAATCTAGTTCGAATATGATCAGGTGAGTTTTGCCTTGATTGACCAATCGGGGGTGTCGGACACTTTTGCTTGGTCGGCCCTATGAGGATTTTGGAATTGGAGTTTTTATTTTTGGAATGAACATGATGAATTCTGATGAAAATATAATTTTTAAATACTAAGATTTTAGAAGGATTTTTTTTTTGAAATTGATTGGACTGATATTTTGGATTTACTCGCAGAGTAAGTAATGTTTCACATTTTCTAAATTTATAGAAATCATTAAATTATTGTATTCATGACTTCGAGTAGTATTATTCATAATACATAAATTTGATGGATAGTATATTATTATGTAATATATTATTTTGAAATATTATGATGATATATGATCTTATTATGGATATGATTGATTGATTTTGACACCTCATGATTTTAGAACTGAAATATAAAATCTAGAACTATTTGAATTTCGACTTAGCTATGTTGAGGACCCTGCGAATGGAGGTTAATACATTGGCACATGATTTGTCCTGAAAGTTATCTCCAAGATAATTAGCAACATATCGCCAGCAGACCAACGGTCCTGAAGAACTTTATTACAAGATGATGTACAACTCACCACAAGAAGATTAGTCGGTATTATGATCCTACTACAAGATGATGTGGTCATAGCTCAGAATTGATAAGATGAATTAAATATTTAAACAAATTTAAATTCATAAACAGAATTTAATATTTTTAAAAAAATTGATTCATATATTAGTATTGCATATCTTCTTATTTTTTATAAATTATTATCTCTTTGATTGCATGATTTTATTTAGTTAAAGTGATCATTGCTTATTGGGTTGTCTAGCTTATTATACGATTTCTTATTATTTTACAAATTCAGCGAATTAGCCTGATCGAGATTTTTAATACAGGAGAATGATTAATAGAGGCATAACTTATCTTAGATTAGAGTTTATTTAAATTAATGTACTATCCCTAAGTTTTTTTAGAATTGTCAGATATTTAAATGTTGAGCTAGTTATTGAAATAAAGTTTGCATATTATTATTAAATTGTTTTGCTATATATTTATAATATCATGTTGAGATGCTCTGCATGCTTGTGAGAAGGGTTCTCTATGAGTATTTGGCAGTTGACATGACCCCTAATTTGTGAATTCGGATCGAAGGCTTGATAAAAAGATCATTGGAATTGGTAAAATTAGTATCACTCCTTCTACATTTATTGAAAATATATTATTAGTAGATGGTCATAAACATAACCTTCCTAGCATTAGCCAATTATATGATAAAAATTTTAAGGTAACTTTTGAATCTTCTATATGCATTGTTTGTAGTTCCAATAATAATGGCATAAGGTTTACAAGCCATAGGCATGGTTGTTAGGAGAAAGATGGGAATATGCCCAAAATCAAGAAGAGCCCGTAATCTCCAGCAAGTTCAATAACCTGTTGGGGAGGACAATCCTAACGCGGAACTGCAGGATCTTACACCATGCACGAGATGAAAAACAATACGAAACAAATCGCTGTGGAAGACAGTTAACACGACTCACCAGAATTTACCGAGGTTCGACAAAACTTGTCTACTTCCTCAAACCCGCTCGATTCTATTGCAGTAGAACAATTACAATGGAGAACACAATCCCGAGTCAATCACAAACTGATTGTTCAAACAAAGGAGAAACAACCTTCTTCCTTTTCCAGGAGAAAAAAAACTCTTCCCCTCAATCTCTCACGTTCTTAGGTCTTTCTCTCTATCTCGTTGTAACCCTAGCCGTCACAACCTCCTCCTTATGTTATCCCCAGAGTCTTTGGCCACGAATTTATATCCTTGAGATTTTTCCAAAAAACACTCTTACTCTCGTTTCAGCAATTCCGTCCGAGCTGGAGTCGACTTCGGCAAAGTACGAGTCGACTCCCGCACAGTACGAGTTGACTCCAGATTGCGCGAGTCGATTCTCTCAAACGAGACAAAAACATACGAAATCTGAAAAAAATACGAGTCAACTCCGGCACAGCATTAGTCGACTCCGGCACCGTGTGAGTCAACTCTGGCACGGTACGAGTCGACTCCTGAACTGCTGAAACCTGTAGAAGCTTTCTACATCCAAGATTTTGATCCGGAATACATCCATGTGTAATCTGAAACACCTTGGGTCTCCACATACTCCAACAATCTTCCACTTGGAGACCTTAGGTGTGCCTTCTCATAGACTCTGGTTTCTTTGCTCCTACTACAACTGAATCAAAAGGGTACCTCCTCAATATCTTCAAAGAAGACTAGCAGAAGCTGAATTCGCTTTCAGCTTCTCCACCGTGACAACATATATCAACATGTCCGTAGGATTCTTACTGGTGTGGATCTTCTCCAGCCTGACAAGCTTCTGTTCGATCATCGACCTCACGAAGTGATACCATATATCAATATGCTTCGTCTTCGCATGAAAGGCTGAAATTTTCGCTAAATGAATTGCGCTTTGACTGTCGGAGTACAACCTGCAATCCTTCTGCTCCTTCCCAATTTCTTTCATCAAGTTCTGAAGCCATATCAATTCCTTGCATGCCTCTGTGGCTGCCACATATTCAACTTCTATCGTCGATAGTGCAACAATCGGCTGTAACCTGGAGATCCAACTGACATCCCCGCCGCCCAGGGTGAACAAGTACCCAATCGTGCTTCTCCTGCTGTCCAAGTCTTCTGCTATGTCTGAGTCTACAAATTCCTATAGCTGAAACTCAGACCCTCCATAGCATAGTGCCATGCTTTCTATGCCCTTCAGATACCTGAGTATGCACTTGACTATTCTCCAATGCTCCAAATCTGGGCAACTCATGAAGCGACTCACTACTATCACTGCTTGAGCAATGTCTGGTCGTGTACACACTATTGCGTATATCAAGCTTCCCACCGCCGATGCATACGGGATTCTGGACATGTCCTCTGCTTCCTTTCGTGTCTTCGAACTTTTTCCCTTTGAAAACTTGAAATGGGCACCAATCGGTGTGCTAACTGGTTTAGCACCCTCCATGTTGAACTTTCTGAGTACTCGACGAATGTACTCTACCTGAGATAGTCTGAGGATGTGCTTGGACCTATCTCTGGTGATCTGCATGCCAAGGATCTGCTTTGCTGCTCCTAGATCCTTCATTGCAAACTTTCTAGATAGCTCCATTTTCAATTTTGCCATCTCACGTATGCTAGAACCTACAACTAGCATATCATCAACATATAATAGCAAGATAATATAAGATGACCCGAAGTCCTGGAAATAGCAACAATGATCTTCACTGCATCTCTTGTAACTAATTTGAAGCATGAAGCTATCGAACTTGAGATACCACTGTCTGGGTGCTTGCTTCAATCCATACAAGCTCTTCTTAAGCTTACATACTAAGTCACCCTTAACGTATCCCTCAGGTTGCTGCATGTAGATCTCTTCCTCGAGATCACCATGAAGAAAGGTTGTCTTCACATCAAGCTGCTCCAAGTGTAGATCTTCTGCAGCTACCATGCTCAGCACTGTTCGAATAGTGCTTATCTTCACTACAGGAGAAAATATTTCTGTAAAGTCGACACCGGCTCTCTGCTAAAAACCTTTGACAACCAATTTGGCCTTGTATCTTTTCTTACCGTCATGCTCTTCCTTTAGCCTGTAAACCCACTTGTTTGACAGTGCTTTCTTACCTTTGGGTAGATCTACTAGATCCCATGTCTGATTTTGCTCCAATGACTTCATCTCGTCATCCATGGCAAACTCCTACTTCTTCTTGGCGTCAACCTGCAATGCTTCCTGATAGCATTCAAATTCACCACTATCTGTAAAAAGCAAATAGCTAAGAGTCCCGTTATTTCGCTGAGGAGGCTTTTCGTGTGTGGTACGGGTGGATCTTCTTAGCTGTGGAGGAGGTGCCATAACTGTAGTTTCCGTCTCTTGCCCCGACTGAACCTTCTGATCAGAATTTGTAGACTCCTCTTCAAGATCTACAAAATTTGGCTTCTTAGGTTTCTCTTCTGAAACTGGGTTCTTCTGCATCTCGTTCTCGTTGAAGATCACATTTTTGCTTCTGATGATTTTTCTATTTTTTGGATCCCAAAATCTGTATGCAAACTGATGACCACCATATCCAACGAAGATGCATCTTTTTGATTTGGCGTCTAGTTTACCTCTTTCGGTGGAATCCACATGGACGTATGCGGTACAGCCAAAAATCCGTAGGTGCGCCAAATCAATCTTCTTCCCTGTTCGTGCTTCTTCAGGAATCCCAAGTCGTAGCTTCTTAGATGGCCCTCTGTTGATCAAATAGGCAGCAGTACTATCTGCCTCTGCCCAGAATTGCTGTGGCAATCTAGTATGTATCCTCATGCTCCTGGCACACTCGTTGATTGTCCTGTTCATCCTTTCAACAACTCCATTTTGCTGTGGTGTTCCTGGAATAGTTTTCTGCATAATTATTCCAGCCTCTGCATAGTAATTTTTAAATTCTTTGCTGCAGTATTCTCCACCATTGTCGGATCTGAGGCATTTCAACCTCTTCCCTGTCTCGAGTTCAACCGCTACTCGCCATCTCTTGAACACACCAAACACCTCTGATTTGTATCTCAAGAAGAATACCCATAACTTTCTAGTAGCATCATCAATAAAGGTCAGAAAATACTTAGCTCCACCAATTGAAGATACCTGAGCGGGTCCCCACATGTCAGTGTGCACGAGATTAAGCTTTTCCAGCTTTCGAGGCTGACCGTCTTTGCTGAAAGACACATTTTTCTGCTTTCCAAGAACGCAGTCCTCGCAGAAATCTAACTTGACTGCCTTAAGACCTGGCAGCTTGCCCATCTGATGCATAGCCATCATGCCTTGATGGCTCATGTGTCCAAGTTGATGGTGCCACACATTAGCATCCACAACTGCAGCTGCAACAGCAATAGAGTTTTGCATGCCATTTGTGACATAGAGAGTCCCAACCCTTTTGCTACTAGCCATCGTCAGTGAGCCTCTCGAGATCTTCCACTGGTCATCCGTGAAAGTTGTTCTATACCCATCGCTCGCTAACTGTCCAATAGAAATCAAATTTCTTTGTAGCCAAGGTACGTGCCTCACGTCCTTTAGCTCTAGTGAAGTACCATCATTGATCTTCACTTCCGCACTTCCCTTTCCTTCGATATTGCAAGGCTCTCCATCCCCTAAGTAGACTATGCCAAAGTCACCAATCTGATATCCTCTAAAAAATTTTCTTTGGGATGTAGCATGGAAAGACGCGCCTGAGTCTATTACCCAAGACTCATCATCGGTAGATAAAGATAGGACTAAGGCATCGGAATCACTGCCTTCAGCGAGATTGGCCGAATCTTCACTAATTCCTTCAGTGTGTTCGCCATGCATCCCTTTAGGAGCTTTGCAGTCCCTCCTAAAGTGCCCTTTCTTCCCGCAGTTCCAGCATGCTGCCTCCTTGTTCTGAAGTGGTCTAGATCTGCCTTTTCTCGATTTCGAGCCGCTTCGATGGTGACCATCCTTCTTTTGCGATCTACCGTGCTCATATGTATTCAATGCACTCCCTGAAGACTCTACAACACCCGTGGACTTTCTTCTTGCTTTTTCACTCAGAAGCACTCCGATTACGTCATCGAACTTTAGCTTATCCTTCGGTGACGAGTTGCTCACTGCCATCACCAGGCATTCCCAGCTATCCGGTAATCTAGACAGAATCAGCAACACCCAAATCTCATCGTCAAAACTAATTTCTATTGATTCCAACTAAGCCGTGAGTCTGTTGAAGTCGTTGAGATACTCTGCCACACTATCATTGTTCTTCATGCGCAGATTGAACAGCCTCTTCATGAGAAAAACTTTATTTGATGCTGATGGTTTCTCGTACATCTTCGACAATGTTGCCATCAAATCCATCGTCGACTTTTCGTTCTTTATGTTGAACGCAACCTGTGGAGAGAGAGTTAACCTGATTGTGCCAAGCGCCTTCCGATCGAGGATTTCCCAATCTGCGTTGGACATCCTTTCTGGTTTCTGTGCCTTTCCTTTGAGAGGTAAATAAAGATCCTTCTGGTAAAGATAATCCTCTATTTGCATCTTCCAGAACCCGAAGTTCGCACCATTGATCTTCTCCATCTGCATCTTGCCTTCGCTCGTCATGTGTAATGAACCTTGCGCTCTGATGCCAATTGTTGGGAGAAAGATGGGAATATGCCCAAAATCAAGGAGAGCCCGTAATCTCCAACAAGTTTGATATCCTGTTGGGGAGGACAATCCTAACGCAAAACTGCACGATCTAACACCTTGCACGAGATGAAAAATAATAAGAAACAAATCGCTATGGAAGACAGTTAACACGACACACCAGAATTTATCGAGGTTCGACAAAACTTGCCTACTTCCTCAAGCCCGCTCGATTCTATTGCAGTAGAACAATTACAATGGAGAACACAATTTCGAGTCAATCACAAACTGATTGCTCAAACAAAGGAGAAACAACCTTCTTCCTTTTTCAAGAGAAAAAAAAACTCTTCCCCTCAATCTCTCATGTTCTTAGGTCTTTCTCTCTATCTCGTTGTAACCCTAGCCGTCACAACCTCCTCCTTATGTTATCCCCAGAGTCTTTGGCCACAAATTTATATCCTTGAGATTTTCCCAAAAAATACTTTTTACACTCGTTTTAGCAATTCCGTCTGAGCTGGAGTCGACTTCAGCAAAGCACGAGTCGACTCCTGCACAGTACGAGTCAACTCCAGATTGCGCGAGTCGACTCTCTCAGGCGAGACAGAAACATTCAAAATCTGAACAAAATACGAGTCGACTCCGGCACAGTGTGAGTCAACTCTGATATGGTGCAAGTCGACTCATGAACTGCTGAAAACCTGTAGAAGCTTTTTACATCCAAAATTTCGATCCGGAATACATCTATATGTAATCTGAAACACCTTGGATCTCCACACACTCCAACAATGGTAATATATACTTGGTCAACCTAAGCTATTTATCTATGAAAAATATGCAATGCTTGGTTTCCTTGAATGCTAAGATTTGTGGGACTAGTTGGTTGTGGCATGATAGATTAACATGTGCAAGTATAGACCTTATTTCAAAATTAGCTAGAAAAGATCCAGTTATAGGTATGCCAAAACTATGTTTTCAAAAAGATAAAATCTGTGATGCATGTCAACTAGAAAAACAAACTAAAGTTTTTTTCAAATCTAAAAATACAGTTTCAACTTCTAGTCCTTTAGAACTACTGCATATGGATTTATTTGGGCTAACTAGAACTTCAAGTCTAGGTGACAAATGTTTTGATTTTGTCATCATTGATGATTTTTTTAAGATTTTCATGGATTTTATTTTTTGCACATAAAGATGAAGTTTTTCATTTATTTACAAGACTTCATAAAAATATTTCAAATGAAAAGGATGTGAAAGTTCTTAAAATAAGAAGTGATCATAGAACTGTATTTGAAAATCATAACTTTAAGAAATTTTGTAATGAAAATAGAATTGAACATAATTTTTTGGCACCTTAAACACCTTAATAAAATGGGGTGGTAGAAAAAAAAATAGAACTCTTGAGAAAATGGCTAGAACTATATTGTGTAAGAGCCATTTTCCAAAATAATCTTGGGCCAAGGCATTCAACACAGCTAGTTATAATTTAAACAAGGGTTCTATTAGACTTGTTAAATAAAACAACCTACGAGCTCCAAAAAATGAGAAAATCTAAAATTGAATATATTTATATTTTTGAATGCAAATGTTTTGTTCTTAATAATGAAAAGATAAGCTAGAAAAATTTGATGCCAAATCTGATGAAGCTATCTTTCTTCGATACTCTTCATCTAGCAAAGTATATAGAGTATTCAATAAAAGAACTTTAGTAGTAGAAGAGTCTATTTATGTTATATTTGATGAAACTAATGATCTTTTTTCAAGAAAATAAATTTTTTTTGATGATGATGCAGATTTATTAGGCAAGGAAATGAAGGACCTTACCTTGAAGGACATAACTACACAAGATGTAATGGACCATGAAGAAAATGGTAATGATGATCAAGAAGAAGAAGATCAGCCACAATAGCAATCTTAATGTAGAAATCACTTATCTAGATAATGGAGCTATGTTCACAACATCCTAAAAAACTTATAATTGGTGATCCTTTACATGGGGTAAGAGCTACATCATCTATTAGAGATTCATGTAATCATTTAGATTTGTTTCTCAAATTGAACCTAAATCTATAGAAGCTGAACAAGATCATAATTGGTTAATTGCCATGTAGGAAGAATTAAACCAATTTGAAAGAAATAATGTTTGGAAACTTGTAAGTAGACCCAAGGACTATCTCATAACAGAAACTAAATTGGTTTACAAAAACAAATTAAATGAAGATCAAAATGTAATAAGAAGCAAAGCTAGACTTGTTGCTAAAAGTTATAACCAAAAAGAAGACATTGATTTCGATAAAATTTTTACTTCTGTAGCAAGATTAGAAGCCATCAGATCATTACTTACATTTGCTTGCTGCATGATTTTAAATTATTTCAAATGGATGTTAAAAGTACCTTTCTAAATAGTTTTATTGTTGAGAAAGTTTATGTGGAACAACCAACAAGATTTGAAAATCATAAATTTTGAAATCATATCTTTAAATTAAATAAGGCATTGTATAGCTTAAAGCAAACTTCCTAAGCTTGGTATGAAATACTAAGTAAATTTTTTTTAGAAAATAATTTTTGAAGTAAAAATATGGATAAAACTCTTTTTATAGAAAGAAAAGATTATAATACATTAATGGTACAAATATATGTTGATGATATTATATTTGGTGTAACTAATGAAGTTTTATGTCAAAATTTTGCAAAGCTCATATAGAGAGAATTCGAGATAAGCATGATGGGTAAACTTACATTCTTTCTCCGACTCTAAATCTAGCAAACAAGAGATGAAATCTTCAATAGCAAAAGCAAGCATACAGGAGAAATCTTGAAAGAATTTGGCATGAAAAAAGAAAAGCAAATCGGTACACCTATGAGCTCCTCTAGCAAATTAGATAAAGATGAGCATGGTAAAAGTGTTGATTTAAAGCTTTATAGAGACATGATAGAATTTTTATTATATCTAACTGCTAGTAGACTTGATATTATATTTAGTATTTGCTTATGTGCTAGATATCAATCTGGCCCTAAAGAATCATACTTAATTGTAGTTAAGAATATTAAGATACCTAAATTGATCATAAAATCTAGGTTTATGGTACTCTAAACAATCCTTAATCAACCTTGTTGGGTATTTAGATGCAAATTTCGCTAGTTATAAAATTGATAAAAAATCACTAGTAGAACTTGCCAATTATTAGGAGTTAACTTAATCTTATGGTTTAATAAGAAATAAAATTTGGTAGCTTTATCTATAGTTAAGGCTGAATACATAGCAACCGAAAGTTGTTGTGCTCAAATCCTGAGAATTAAGTTTCAACTTGAGGATTATAGTATTAAACTTGATAAAATACTCATAAAATGTGATAATATAAGTACTATTAATTTAACTAAAAAATTTAATACAACACTCAAGAACTAAATATATCGAGATAAGCCATCACTTCATAAGAGATCATGTTCAAAACAATGATGTAGTGATTTATTTTGTTGGTTTAGAAAAACAACTTGCTGATATTTTTACAAAAACTTTAAATGAAGACAAGTTCTATTTAATTAAGAGATAACTTGGAATTTGCAATCTTTTCTATAAAAATCCTTCTGCTTAACTCCTGATTATCATTTTGAATCAATTCAATCTCAATTGCATTTCATTAAAAATCTTGAATTTCCTTTCTTTCTGTGCCGACTCCTAAATTGAGGAGTTGACCTCTTTGAGTAAGGGGGAGCTTTGAGCCGACTTAAGAGTTAACTCAAAGTTCTGTGGCTTTCTAGGTGTTGACTCTCAAGAATTGAGGAGACGACCCCACCACTCATGAGTCGACTCAAAAGTAAATTCGAGCCAACCCTTGTGTCGGGAGACGGATGTTATGTCCAAACTTTTCCAATTCTATTTTATTTTGTCCCTCCCTCATTCCATTCAAACCTCTACTCTACCCTCTTCTCCTCCAAAATTAGTTCATCCTCGACTTAAATTTCTTTCCTTTCAGGTGGATTGGTCTCTCAATGGTTCTCTTGTACCGAAACAACCCACACATCGCTCAAAAATTCTTTGACATCTATAGAGATTCGGCTTTATCTTCTACATTAATAGGGATCTTGATTTATCTTCTAGTAAAGCATGCTTCAGCTCTATATATAAGTCCTGCATTTTTCTCTTTGGTGCTCACCCTTTTTCCTTCTCTTGATCCTCATGCCTTATGATCTCCTTTCATTTATTATGGTGAGACCAATTATCGGCCGAGATAATTTGTTTGTTTACTTTTGACTAGTTAGTTGAATCGGAATACCATAACAAGTCGAGGCGTCATCACAAATGGATTTTGTTGTTGCATTGGAATATCGTTACCACTAGCTTGCTATTTGGTTAAGGGCTCTCATATATGCAAATTGATATTTTCCCAACTGGCCATGAACTATGCCTGAGCCCTTACATTTTTTGGGTTGGTCAGAGGCGATCCTTGAATATTGCCACTCTCATCAACCATGTTCATACCTAAGGCCTAAACCCAATGTATTCATTCTATGTCCATTGTAATCGATGGAGTGTGGTAGGCAAAACATTAGATTACCTCGAAGCTTTGGTGGGCCAAGGATAGTGAGGGACCTTCTAGCCTTAGTCAAAATCCAAGTGAATACCTTCTAACTTTGTGTTTTCTTGCATGCTTCTTTCAGTATAAACATCCCATTATTGGCTTGGGCATCGACATTTTTCATCGTTCGGCCTACCTTTTGGTAGATTTGATCGACGATCTTTAAAACTAGTCAAAAGAGTTAGATTGTATCCTTCGACAAAGAGCCGACCACTATTCACTAAGAATTACAATTTCTGGAGAACCTATGAACTAGCGTCTACAGTTTTCCAAGAAGAGTGGAAAAAACTAAAGAATTGTGAAAGCCTATAGAATAGAATCCATTATCCATTATAGTGAAGCATAATCTTCAGTACCGGCCTATTGTGATATAGAAGGATCACCAGACTCGATGTAGATTACTTTGGCTACTTAAAGCAGGGTTGGACGGGGACTAAAAGCAAATCCGTCACATCGAAAAACTAAGTCACAGGCCAAACTTTCAAATGCCATAACTTGGTCATACGTCTTGCAATTGAGATGATCTTTCTTTCAGAGGCCCTTCAAGGGGCAGCGACCTTAGCAAGCGAGCCCAAATTTCATTATTTGGAGTCCAAAATGGCTAGATCAAATTGATTTTTTTTTTCAGTTAAGACTTGGAGCGTGCATAGCTCTTTATCCGAGAAGAATCATGCAGAGCGATGAACAACAAAGTTGATGTAGAAGGCAGGATCTACCTCTTCGAGATTTTTAGACTTTTCTAGAAGATTTCTACTAGAGATGTTTATTTCAGGAAAATGAGTTCTGCTAGAGTTAGGAGGAGGAATCCGATCCAAATTGTATTAGAGCAGACCTCACATTATTAATAGAGGTTATGTACCTTATTTTTTAATCATTAATGAAAGAAAAGGAGACTTCCTATTTTCGAAATTCTACTATCTTTTTTAGTTATCTTTCGAGATATTCGAGTTGACCGGGTTGAAGAAAATCTTCCTTCTCTCTGATTGAATCATATTGACCAAAATTTTTGTATAATTCCTAGCTATATAAAATAATAATATTATTAATTCCGCTTTCAAATTGAATTTATCATTTTTTTTAATCTTCCAGCTGCTTTTTGTGTAGCATTAAGACCCACACCATCTATAATCCATTTGGAGATTTTAATTCCAAGTATTAGACTGAATCGTCCTTTACTTTGTCAAGGTATCCTCCAACATATGGAATATTTATCTTGTAGAAAATCTTTGAAAGCTTTTTTTTTTTTTTTTTTGGATAAGGCTGTCCCTAGCACATGTACTTAAAATAAACGCCACCGGAAAGTCTAGAAGAAAAATAGATTTTTTCTTCTATGCACATCAATTTACTTACCTTCATCCCTGTCTTTTCAAAAAAAGATATGAATTCTAATTGACCAAGATTTTGCTACTTGTGTTTATGCCTCATTGTTCAAACGTAGTGGTTGTTATCCGTCAAAATCCACTAGTTTGCCAAATGCCAAACCTACTCAGCGAATGTTGATTAGATTTCGTGACATCCCAAAATCATTTACTCAACTACATCTCTGACTGCTTTCATTGTCTCAACGTTTTCGAGTTAATGAGCTGAGAGGGATATGTATGGCTCTATATGCAAGTCAGTTTAGAGATGGGACGTGGGGTTGGATAACTATTCTAATGCAAGAAAAAAAGAAAAAGCAACTAATAGCTCAGGAGCAAGGAAAATTGTAAGGATAAATATGTCTATTTGGTTAAAAAAATTATATTTTTTTCATATACCTCTGCTAGTTACTGATCATGCCAATTCAGATAAAATAAAATTACAAAACAATCCACAACTTTATTTCCATATAGAAATTTCGTTTTATTCCGAGGATAACTTTGCATTGCTCAGAACAACCCCTATAATGTTTCTTATATGCATGAGTGTGACCCTTAACGTCTTCGTTGTCCGTATTAATTTGATAGAATGCACCGTCCAAAAATGAGGCGTTCCTCTATTACTTTAATTCGACAGCAACCTTTTCCAATGAGATTTGTTCATCCAAGTTTATTCTTCCAATAAGATTTGTCACCCAAGTCTATCATGAGAAGGATAGGATCCTCCTTGAAGATAAGATTTTTTTCTTGGTGCAGACCAATAAGCTTATAGATAGAATTTAGATTAAGATTAGGATGAATTTTGAAGAAAAAAAAAAAGGTTGAGCAAGCTAACAAGCTCGATTTCCGTAGAAAATCCAGCTTAATGTTATTGGAAAAAAATCTCATAACGAGGAATCTTCTCCAAAAAATAATTTTTATAATACAGAAGGCATAGCCTGTCCATTTATCAAAATAAGCCTAGATATATTATCCACTGGAAATGGTTAATTGGATTGGGGACAGAAAATTTTTAAATGTCATTGTCTGTTATAATTTGGATTGAGCACGCTCCTGTGTATTCAATTAATATTCACGATAAAGATGCCTATTCAATATTTTAATGTTTGTCAAGTTGCATTTGTTATCGAGGGTCCACTTGTATTATTGCAACCAATGGGCCGTCTCCTGCATCACATGCCTCGACATGTTCACGTAGAAGGATTTCAACTTGGCAATGGCCTTCAATACTTAATGTTTGTCAAGACGTGCCTGCTTCTAAAATGTTTTCTTATCTTTTTTCAGACTTTCAGAAACAAGTCTCAGCAGCTAGCCAATTGTTTTGATTCCATATATTGGTTAGTCGAAACTAAAATCAACCTATTTTGATAGAATTAATGCTCCCATATTGGACTACATCCCAGAAGAATTATATGCAAGTCTTTAGGTCCGTAGAATATAGAAAAACAAGATGTGATGTTGTTTACACTCTACATCTTGGCATCCAAGAATCAACCATACATACGACAATTTTAAAGAAGAATCAGATAGGGCTACTAGAGCTTTAAGCCAAGACGCGTGTATGTTTCTAGACAGCCGATAGAAGGAATAGACCGAGGCAAATGAATCAACTTTCAATATATTCTTAAGTGTTGAAGGCTGCTATCTTATAGGCCGAAGAAAGACAGGGCCAATGCAAGCATATTGGATAAGCCAAGACCAATAAGGTGTGATTCTGACAGCGGGTGCAACGTAATAGTACTAATGAACGAGCATAGTAGCAGGATAGTTGGCATCAATTATCAGAACTACTAGAAGTAAAAGTACAACGTGGTAGCAACCATCAGAATGGACAATTATGATAATTAAGTGAAATTTGTACTTTATAAATGATTCTTCAACAATCCAATCAATGTTATCTTAGCTTACTAGTAGCTGTTATCTTAGAAATAGTGTTAACTTAACTTAGATCTCTACTACCATAGCCCAGGTTACACTCGTGTCTCTATCCAAATCTATCTTCTTCGAATGGTGGTATGACGATAGCAATAGTACTTTAGGATCAAGGTATCTGGAGATCAAAGCATTTAGACCCGAGCTACTTCTGTATTCTTCCTTTCATCACCTTCTCTGTGGCTCCTCTAATACTGCTAGCGGCATGCCCACGTACCTATCTATCTATTGCCACTTCACTTGCCATCTTTTTTTGTTAGCCAACAAATTCTATGGTACATCCGAATGGGACCGGAAGGAAAGACAGATGAGTGGTGTTTATCATTTATAGATTTCTATCATGTTTACTAAGTATTGCCAATCCAGTTTAGCTTAAGCGAACTATGCTAGTGGGCATAGAAGTCTACAATTTTTTAGGGATTCACCATTTGAGACTGAAATCATGAATCTCTATTTTTTTTTTGTGGTCATGAATTAATAATCTTTAAATGCCAAGCAGTGGCTGTAATTACTAAGATAAGCCCTAGCTCACCAAAAGAAATAATCTTGTTTAAATGATTCATTCGCATGACGACGACTTCTTGTTATTTTTTCAAATTTCATCAAACACTTTATTATGATTATAATAAATTAGGAATGCTTGGTGACAGCTGGTCGTCCACAAATTGTAATGGAATATTTTGATAACCTAAGTATGTGATAAATCTTGATGGGCCAAATAAAATATAATGGAATTCCTTTTTCTTTGGTTAAAGCCTGCTCCGTTTAGTTAGTTGTAGGACAAGTCCAAATATGCCCTACTATTCAGGTTTATCCTACCCAACAGAATACCCTGCTGAAGAATACTGCTATTCTGGTCAACTAGCTTTATCCCTTCCCGGTGTTAAAATTATTAAAGAGAGAGCAATGAAATAGTTTTATCCTCTAATTTGAGGCTAAAGATAGCCCTTGCAACAACCCTTTTGCCATTCCTTTTTATTTATCTTACCTTTTTACAACATTGGGATTATTCATGCAATATTGCAGGCCAGTCGTTCCAGAGAGTAGTGGTTGCTGCAACCAAAACAAAAAAACCGAATTATCCCATGAATAAAGAAATCTTTGAGGAATACTTACAAATAAGAATAGCTCTGCCCTCATTTTCTATCCTGCAACCAAATTACCCAAGTTGACTGGACATAGACTGAAGTGATACATATATATAATCCACAAAAATATACCATGGAACCTAATCATACATAAGAATTTCCTACAAGAACGCTCGACGTGAATTTGCACGCAAACATGTCTCTACCTGCTTGCAGCCATCTGATGTCGGATTTCCAGTATAGTTTAGTTGCATGGTGGTGAGTAACGCCCAACAACTTTGCGGTGAGTGTATAGTTTAGTGTCGTTCTCGCATTAATGGCATGAGACGACTCCTCTCGTTTCTTTTCTGTCTCACCTGTTTTCTTGGGCCGGCAGCCATCCCTCTCCTTAAGAGCTTGCGGCTTTGTTAACTTTCCTGTGACTTGCACTCCTCTTGAACTCTTCCCGGACGGCAGAACCATGGACCCGGAGGGGTCCAAGAGTAGTCATGAAGGAGAAGCGAGGAAAGAGAGGAAAGCTCAAAAGATTCCCTTCTTTAAGCTCTTTGCCTTCTCTGATGCACGGGATTACGTCCTTATGGCCTTGGGGTCAGTGAGTGCATGTGTGCATGGGGCCTCCGTGCCTGTCTTCCTCATCTTCTTCGGGAAGCTCATAGATGTTGCTGCAGTTGGCTCCAGCAACCCTGCTTCAGTTTCGCACAAAGTTGGAAAGGTACCAAGAGAGTCAGTCAGGCACAACCCTGGCTCTATTGGCTCCGTCTGTTAATTTGCCCGTTTTAATTATTGGATCGGGTTTTTGATTCAGTTAGGCCATTAAGGGTTGTACTGCTTCCAAAATGCTTCATGGCAGATTTGAAGTTGAGTTATATTAATGATTACATAAAGTTAAAAGATGTCGGAGGGAGAGAGAGAGAGAGATGCAAAAGAGAAGTAGGAAGGCAGAGAAATATGAAGAAAATGCAACGTATCAGCATTAATTGTAGCTCATTTTGTACAAATTAAGTACGATCTTCTGAGATTCTTTTTGAAAAATTATTAAATTTGTTCTTTCTTTTTTGCAGTACGCACTGGATTTTGTTTATTTGGGCATTGGAATACTGGTTTCAGCATGGATAGGTACGTTGTTCATATCTCCTACCATAGAGGTTTTGGAATAAACGATGCTGCCCTGTGCCTCCAAACAACCACATCATTAAATAAATAAATAATAAAAAAAAAGAAGAAGAAAAGAACAGTTTTTATTGCATTGGTTTGAATTCGCGGGAGTTCTTACTATTATTCTTATAGTTACTATTATTATTATTATTATTGTTACCATTATTACAAGAGGGAGTAGGTGAACTCACGTGAGTTTATTGAGTAAATGAAGGACAATACGGTATTGTCAAGGGGCTATCCCTGCACCATTTCTTCATCTTCTGTCTCTTGATTTTGGTGACTGCACTCATGCTACATTGGCATGAGCAGCCGCTGTACCAAAAGAAAAAAAAAAAAAGAGATGTGAAAAGTTAGTGTGAGCTATTTGTAGATGGGGAAGATGGTGATACAAACTTGATAAGATTGAAAAGTCTTCTTAAAATAGTGCGGAATCCAAGGTTGTAGCAGTTGCATTGCTTCCTTAAAAACTGAAAACTAGTCTTCAGGTTTGTTAAGAATGGCTTTTCACATTAGAGGAAGAATAGTGAATCTCCATATAAAGTTGGCAATGCTAGAAAGAAGCATCACTAATTTATCTACTGTATCAAAATTCGCTGATGCATCTTTATAGCATCGGAGACAACGTTTAAAAACATCAACGAGAAAAAATGAAATTTTTCCGATGCTTTTTGGTAAGTATTATTATGTTATGATGCCTAAAAGTATCATTGAAAACCAATAACAAGATGATGCTAATAAGTAATGTTCAAGAGTACCCACACCAATCCTTAATTTATCACAACACCATATTTCTTGCGAACTATGTTGCTTTAAACAGCTACAGATGGCTGCATTCACTGATTTCAAATTTAGAGCCGATCCAAAATTAATCTACTCTAATCAAAACAAAACTACATAAGAACAGGTTTGGATAGAATAATATGACTTGTATAGAAGATGGATTGAAGTTGGATCACTTCCCCCTCTAAACCAGAATTAACCCAAATTAATTCAGAACTTATATGCCATGTATTTCAAACTCCTCTTTGGATGTAAGATACTAATCTTTCTTTAGTAATAAAACTAATATAGCTGGTCATTACTTTATGTTTTTGATTGCAACTTCTTTTTGGTTGTCGATATATCAAATCTTATGTAGAATAGGTTGTTGATAATGTCAATACTAGATATTTATTATAGTTTGGCGTGCAGTATTTTTGACATGATATAACTAAAAAAGCGATAAATTGATAGAATAAATAGTAAACCATATCCAACCAGACTTGAATTGGAAAATGGATTGGACTTGGATTAGATTTTTTAACCTGATTCAAATATAGATTGGATTTTGGAGGTGCCAGTTCTTAACCCAACCTGAGCCACCTGCAGCTCTCTATTACCTTACATTCCTCCATGTAAATGAAAGGTGCAAAATTCCACTACTGATGAGGCTCAATAAGTTTTTCCCCAAAAGAAATGAAATGGACGAAGACCCATCACTATTTATTGAGCTCATAATCAAGTAGGGGCCCAAGAGTTTTGACAACAGATGTTTACCGTCTAGGAAAACCACTTTATCAATGACATTTTTTTTGGAAGGAAAATTTTGAGAAAAAATTTATTAGCAAAGGGGAGAAGTTATAACATGTAAAATCATGTCTAGTATGAAAAGGAAAGGATGTCCCATCCAAACTAACATATCATTATTATTTTTTAAAATATTTCTAATACATTGGTATCATCATATCCTCCATGTTTTGCAGATCATAATTGCCATGCCTTTCACAACGCTTGTTAACTTAGACTAATTCTAAGCTTTACTAACAATTTAGAAGTGCTCACTTATACTGTTGACATTAGTGAATGATATTTTTGAGATACAATAATTCCTTATGAGAAAAATATCTACCCGTCAAAAATCCAAGCCATGGTGAAAAGCAAACAACTTAAACTGTATTCATCGCCGACCTCAGGCAGGATGGAGACTCTAGACCCTAGAACTCGGTGGGAGATGGTTGGGTACATTTTATTTTCACTTTTGTTCTCGGTTGATTGCTATATGGGCTAAAACTGTTAGGCAGCTGGTGACATAAGTTTTGGGCTATGCCTCTCTCTTTTTAGTTCCATTTCCCTCTTTTTTCCTACTTCTCCCCTTCTCTGATTTATTTTATGTCTGTCCATCAATATTTATTTTTCAGCTCAACTGTTGGTGATCAAAAATTGATACATGTAGTAACCATCTCTCATAATGTATACACATACATACATATATATATATATACATATATATACATATATATATATATATATACATATACATATATATATATACATATACATATATATATATCTACAT
>JAOXJJ010000648.1:909121-939027 GCA_025769935.1 Phoenix roebelenii | reverse complement strand
GGAGTGGAGGAGGCAATAGAATGTAACGCCCGAAATCCTCCTCCACTGTTCCTCTTTCCTTCTTTTCTATTTTCTTTTCTTCATTACCGCAATAAGCTAGCAATTCTCACTTTCTTTCTTTCTTTCTTTTCTCTCCTTTTTAATGTGAGCCTATGCGGATGTGTGTTTAATCCCACAACGACTATATTCTGGAGAGATCTTGGTTACTTGTACAAGGCCATAGAACATAAATAATACCTTATTGGCTAGCTTTTTCTAGGTGAAGTCTAGAGTTATTGTAGACTGTATTAGAGTGGACTTTGCCCATAGTCCATATTAACTAGGGTACACTGTACTCGAGCCTTTTGGGTTGTTTACAGGTCGATGGTGGTATTTGTGATAGGATTTGATTAGATTTGGACCCTTACCATAGTGAGAATGCCAATTTTAAATAAGGGGAGTATGTGAAAACCCATACGGGTATGTTTAGTCTCATATCAGTTATGTACTGGGTGCTTGTATAGAGTGAAGGATAATATTCTTTGGCTAGTCATTTTGGATAAGGTCTTGCATCGTTATATATTGACTATTAAATTTTAGTCAAGTAGCAATGCATTTTAGTGTTGAGCATAACTGATCGTACTTGTATCCACTTAGAGCGAAAGAAGGATTTGCTATCCTTTCGCACAAATTTAGATCATCTATTGCTTCCTTTAGGATCTATGCAAGTAGATGAATGATGGAGTTCAGAGTGTTTTGAGATTTATGTGGTGGGTTATCCAACGATGGATGGGCATGAAGGATAGCAAATCCTTCTTCCTCATGAAGGATACAATTGCAATCTGGGCAGAACAGGCACTAAAATAATGAAGGTTTGGTTAGCTAAAATTTTGAAGGCCAAATAGAGACATGTTTTCTTGTTAGTGGACCCTATTAGATTTTTGTTTGATAGACTTTTGAATCTTGTATCATGAATTTATCAGATTGTAGGCGTCATCTATAAATCAATTTTGGAAGCAACCACGTGCCCAACAAATTTACTTTTATGTATATTTGCCATAGAATGAAGATGGTAAAAATGTAGTTAAAACATATGGATCACAATTATAAATTTTAAACAGCAGACTAAGTAAGAAAAATAAATAATTGTTAAAATATCCTTCTATATATTGTAACAAAAAGATATGTGACAAGGAAATTCTAACAATGAAAAATATACAATTGATTTGCATTTGGATCACTAGATATTTGGTTGGGCTGTTTTAATTTTCATAGATATCAAGGTTTATGACACTAATGAGTCATAGATGCATGTTTAGCACGCTTTCTTACTTCTGACGCGAACTTTTGGTTTAACTTCTTTGCAGGCTGGAAACTTCTTGCACTTTATGACCCGTTTCATCGTGGGAACTGCAATTGGATTTTCCTATGTTTGGCAAGTCAGCCTTGTGACCTTGTCTGTAGTCCCCTTGATTGCCATTTTTGGCGGGACGTATGTTTACGTTGCTACTGGTCTTATCGCTAAAGTTCGAAAATCTTATGTTAAGGCTGGAGAAATAGCCGAGGAGGTGGATCTTCTCATCATAAAATTTCTATACATTAATTGCTGACAAGTAAACTATGCTAAACTTCTCTAAGAAATTTTATGGATGCAGGTGATTGGGAATGTTCGCACTGTCCAAGCATTCGTTGGAGAAGAGAAGGCTGTGAAATCATACAAGAACGCACTTTTGGAAACATACAAGTATGGAAAGAAGGCAGGGCTAGCCAAGGGCCTAGGCATTGGATCCGCGTACTTTGTTCTTTTCTGTTCATGGGCGCTAGTTTTATGGTACAGCAGTGTTACCGTCCATAAGGGCATGGCCAATGGAGGAGAGGCATTTGCCACCATGATGAACGTCGTCGTTGCTGGCCTGTAAGTTGTTGGTAATGTTTGTCGTAGTAGTTGGTACCGGACGTAATGCATCATACTGATATGCAATCTTGTACTATACCAATATTCAATATACCTCGCCGTCTCGTACCATATCACGTATCGACACTATCAAAGGATGGTACCGGTATGAAAGCTTGGTACTGAAATGGTGAACCTCGGTTGTTTAACTATTTTTCATTTATAAAATTACTTGATTATGATATATTGAAGCGGTTTGTGGGAGAAATCTTTTCCTTTTTTTTCCTTTTTGAGAAAATAAAGTCCCGGGTGCCACCACCAAGCCCGGGAGCCCTCCCAAATGGAGGGGAACTTTATTTAATATGAAATTGAAATCATTTAAACAATCCCACTAGTTAAATTGTTTTCAACTCTAACTCTGTGTTGATTAATCCTAAAACACTTTAACCTGAGGCATCAAACCTTATTCTGCACATGTGGGTCACATTTATGGGCTTGGACTTTCACCAAAGGTAGCAAACTGCAAATTAATCTTATCCATTTAAATTTGTGAATGTTGTATGATCAATTCTGTATGTGGTCTTAACATTTTGATTGGTATTAATTCCTGCTCGGAGAACCTAGAAAACGAATTAAACTGCTAGAAAATCATCATTGATCATGGAGACCTAAAAGAGTCTAAAAGAGGAAACTATGTTGAGCAATAGCATTTATACATCTTCTATTATTTTTAGTGATAGACAACAGATTTAAAGATACTTCTTGTAGTTAAGAAATGAATCATCTGTAAATTTGTTGAAGGATTAGATGAAATTTTGCTATCGAGTCAGTTTGGAATGAATAAGTAGTTTTCTTGTCTCCTCTTTTTTTTTTTTTTCTGCATGTTTTTCTGCGTTGCGTAAAGAAGGGTGAACCTATTAAGTTGCGCATTGTGTTTAAAAAGAAAAAGAAAAATAGCGTTTACTTCGAGACTTGAGGGAGCTCTTCATCGATTTATGTATAATATAGATTAGTGCAAATAGCTAACCATCTCATGTTTTCCAAGTGAATTGCAAGTTTTCAAACCTAGTGCACTCAACACTCTCTAGTGCTGTGTAACTTTTATCCTTTTATTCACGGAACAGTGTCCACAAATCTATATATATATCTGATGATGCAATCCAAGTGTAACACAATCTGCTACTTGAAATGCTATGCAGGTCCCTTGGACAGGCAGCACCAAGTGTTTCCATAATCATAAGAGCAAGAACTGTCGCACATCCCATATTTGAGATGATAAAGAGGCAAGCAGCTGCCAAAGCAAGATGCAGTACCGGGAAGACACTGCCCAAGGTGGATGGGCACATCCAGTTCTGCAACGTGAGCTTCAGCTACCCGTCGCGGCCATTTGCGCTCGTCCTCGATGAGTTCAATTTGGACATACCATCAGGAAAGATCGTTGCTCTCGTGGGCGGAAGCGGATCAGGAAAGAGCACGGTGATCTCCCTCATCGAGCGGTTCTACGAGCCCCTTTATGGAGCTATATTACTAGATGGATGCAGCATCAAGGATCTGGAGCTCAGGTGGCTGAGGCAGCGGATTGGCTTGGTCAGTCAAGAACCTGTGCTTTTTGCCACAAGCATTCTAGAGAACATCCTCTATGGGAAATATGATGCAACTGATGATGAGATCACCGATGCTCTCAGGCTGTCGGGGGCTCTAGACTTCATTGAGAACCTTCCTGATGGATATGAGACGCAGGTGATGATCTCTTTTGTTTTATAATAACAGCATTTGGCACCATTTTAATACAGTTCTCGAGCATGTATTTGCGCAAATGGCTCAGGTAGGTGAGAGAGGGATCCAGCTCTCAGGAGGGCAGAAGCAGCGAATTGCGATATCTCGAGCGATGCTGAAAAACCCTGCGATTCTTCTCCTCGATGAGGCCACGAGTGCGCTGGATGCTGAGTCTGAGAAGAGCCTTCAAGAGGCTCTCGACCGGATCATGGTGGGTCGCACGACGGTCTTGGTTGCCCATCGGCTGTCTACGGTCAGAAATGCGGACATCATCACTGTTTTTAAAGGTGGAAAAATCGTGGAGGCTGGAACTCATGAGGAGCTCATTGCAGACCCTCAGGGTGCCTATTTCTCTCTTGCTAGGCTCCCAGAGCAGCAACCATTCCACATGGAGAATGTCACTGCTGAACGAACTCTAAGGTTTGGATTTAGTCCCCACTCAGAGTTTCTCCCTAGAATTGTGGACTATGCTTGACTCGGTTTAATTCGGAATTCCAAAATTTCAAAATTTGGTTTATTTACACAAGAATTTGGAAAGGCTGAGAACCTTACATATTCAGAGCGGTGCGTACCTCGGTACGCCTCGTGTTAAACCATACTAAGAAGAATCTTTCTCACATTTAACCGGGCTTCTTGTTAAACAGAAATACATTCCAACGGATGAACTTTAAAATAGAAATTCTCAAATGCACTCCAAGTTTAAGTCTCATCTGTATCGTGCATATATCACTACATTCACTTAATTCTTTTTTTCTCTTCTTCTTCTTTTGCATTTTTAGCATGAGATCTTCACTGGAACTATCAAGTAGATGGGCAAGCCTTGGAGTTAGCTTTCACTCCGAGGGGGACTCCATCAGCCATTACAATCCAGATGAGGATGGCTTGCCAAAGGTAAGGCCGGTTTCTATGAGAAGATTATATTCCATGGCTAGTCCTGATTGGATATTTGCGCTGTTTGGAACCATAAGTGCCTTTATTGTTGGTATCCAAATACCGCTCTTTGCTCTCGGAATTACACAATCTCTAGTTGCCTTCTACATGGATTGGGAGACCACGCAAAGAGAAATTAGGAAGCTTGTAATCCTTTTCTGTGGTGCCGCTATTCTCGCCATATTCTCTCATTCTGCCGAGCACCTCAGCTTTGGAGTTCTTGGGCAAAGACTCACACTTCGCGTTCGTGAAAGAATGTTTGCAGGTAATTTTTTTTACCCACTTTCCCAGCCTAAAATAGAGCAGGTGTGATCCTTGATGCTCCTGTGTTTGGATAATTGAATGGCAGCGATGTTGCGTAATGAGATGGGATGGTTTGATGACATGAGAAATACCTGCTCGATGCTGTCATCTCGACTGGAAGCTGATGCCACTCTGCTGCAAACAATCGTAGTCGACCGCTCATCGATCCTCCTGCAGAACGCTGGAATGAGTGTGGCATCAATAGTCATTGCCTTCATTTTGAATTGGCGGATAACTCTTGTGGTATTGGCCACATACCCATTCCAAGTCACAGGGTATATGAGTGAGGTATGAATTCCCTTGTCCTAGGATTTGTGAACATATTTGACCACCCACTCCGATTTACTGATCCAAATATATGATTCATCTCACAGAAACTATTCCTGGGAGGTTTTGGGTTGAATTTGAGCGAGGCCTACTTGAAGGCCAACACGCTTGCTGCTGAGGCTGCAAGCAATATCCGCACGGTGGCTGCCTTCTGCTTGGAAGAGAAGGTTGTTGAGCTCTATGCCCGTGAGCTCAAGGAACCCTCCAAGGGCTCTTTCCGACGCGGCCAGATTGCAGGCCTTTTCTGTGGCCTTTCTCAGTGCTTCCTTTATTCCTCCTTTGGCCTTGCCCTGTGGTATGCAAAATATGCCACCTGCGCGAGAACTTATTTTTAATATGCATCTTAATTTGTGTCAGTGCGACACTCAAGCTTTATTCATCACTGAATTAATCTTGGCGAAATTTTGATGGTCCAAGCGGCTTAAGTTTTTACTGGATCTTGGATTAGTTATTCTATGTTAGATTTCCAGAGCTATCCCACTAAATAAGCTTCTTTTTTTTTTTGGTGAAAAAAAATAAGCTTCTTTGATAGAATAAATGACTTTTAACTAGGCTTTCTACAGTTTTCTTCAAAAAAAAAAACAAGAATCGCTGTAAAGATTTCCGTACGCCTCACTTGATTTCTAGCTTTGTGACATCAAACAGATATATAGGTCAGGTTAGTTTGATGCTGTCAGAATTTTAGCATACATTTGGATAGAATGAGCTCTTGTGGAGCCTAACCAGCTTAGTATTTTGGAATTCAGTAGCTCAGCATGCAATTCAAGTTCCTGGGCACCCAAGTTAATTATGTGTATGATGCTTTAGCCATAATGCAGTTGCCAAGTGTTTGTTGTATGACCCACAATAGGTATGGATAAGAATTCATCGTCTCTGCTATTGCAGGTATGGATCTGTCCTAATCGGCAAGGGGCTCACAAGCTTCGGGCCTGTCATCAAAAGCTTTTTCGTCTTGATGGTAACGGCAGCGGTCACAGGAGACACTGTTGGCCTGACGCCGGAAATCATGAAGGGAAATAAGATGGCATCATCAGTATTTGAAGTTATCGACAGGAAGACTGAGATGGATGGTGACATAGGTGAGGATGTAGGGATGGTGACGGGGGAAATTGAGTTGAGAAGAGTCGAGTTCCACTACCCTTCAAGGCCTGATGTTCAGGTTTTCAAAGATTTCAATTTGAGAATAAAGACCGGCAAGAGCATGGCGTTGGTTGGGACCAGCGGGTCTGGCAAGAGCACGGTGCTCTCTCTTATATTAAGATTCTACGATCCAATTGCTGGGAATGTGATGATTGATGGTACGCCATCTTGTTCTCGTAATAAACTTTATTTGCATTCTCCTGTCGTAACTTGTTTTTAATCAATGATCTGATAGGTAAGGATATAAAGAAGCTCCGGTTGAAGTCTCTTCGGAAACACATAGGCCTAGTTCAGCAAGAACCAGCTCTATTTGCCACAACAATCTACGAAAATATCTCATATGGCAAGGATGGCGCGACGGAGGCCGAGGTGGTTGAGGCCGCTAAGCTTGCTAATGCCCACTCCTTCATCAGTGCCCTTCCGGACGGCTACTCGACCGAGGTTGGGGATCGAGGCGTTCAGCTTTCAGGCGGGCAGAAGCAGCGGGTAGCCATTGCACGAGCCATCATCAGAAATCCTGCCATCTTGCTCCTTGATGAGGCTACGAGCGCGCTTGACGTCGAGTCGGAGCGCATAGTGCAGCAAGCTCTGGAAACAGTCATGAAGGACCGCACCACCGTTGTGGTGGCACATAGGCTATCTACTATTCAGAGTGCCGATATCATCTCAGTCTTGCGAGAGGGGAAGATCGTAGAACAAGGAAATCACTCAAGCTTGCTGGAGAAAGAGAATGGAGCCTACTATAAATTGATCAACTTGCAGCAACAACAGTAACAAAAGCAGTAGGGGGGCCTGATTGACGTAAACTTCAAGGATGACTTGTTTCACACTACAAACCAGTCATGTTTGGGTGTTGGTTGGGTTCTTGTATGGAGATCTTTCATAAAAGATATGCGGCTTTTGGTGACGATTTAAAATAAAGTAAAATATTTTAAATACAATCTCCATATGTTTTTCCATGTTTTTGACAAGTAATCATGATATAGCTCGATTTTGCAAGTGATACATCATTTGTTTTAAAGGGAAAGATAAATATGTATTTGTTTGTGGGAATTATGATAACTGGCATGCACTTTTTTCTGGTTTCTTTTCATTCATATGTGATATTGTTATACATCATAATTGAATGTTTAGAAGCTGTTTTGATGCTTGTATAGTTTATCCTTAGAATATTTTCATAGCTCACAGTGAGAAGAACTTTTTGGGAGTCCCAGATTCTTATAATATGGATTCATCCTTTCAGCAGAATCTATTATTGCTAGATGATCGTGATATTATGAAAATAAGCTTAATTCAATGAATGTCTTTTGAGAGGTTCATGAATATGCGAAGGGTCACCTTGAGAGTGGTGATTCATGTATTTAGGTTTTCTATGTGCATTTAAGTAGTTCATGTATTTGGATTTTCCATGTGCATTTAAGTGATTCATATATTTGGGTTTTCTATGTGTATTTAAGTAGTTCATGTATTTAGGTTTTCTATGTGCATTTAAGTGGTTCATGTATTTAGGTTTTCTATGTGCATTTAAGTAGTTCATGTATTTGGATTTTCTATGTCCATTTAAGTGGTTCATGTATTTAGATTTTTTGTGTACCTAGGAGTCCTATAAATACTATGTAAGTCTTGTGGTTTTTGCAAGGGGCAACAACCAAAGTGAATAGAAAAAATTTTGAAGTATTTCACTTCTTCATCCTTTTGTCTCTAGAGAAATCTCTCCTTCTATATTCTAACAAACTGGTATCAGAACTCCAATTTCTTGATCCTAGAGATGGACAATTCTACCTTTCTATTTCCATTCCCTTGCCTTTCAAAGGAGAATTAGTGCATTCCTATGAAGGCTTTGTTTGAATCGCAAGATATATAGAAGATCGTGGATAGAGGCTACGAGGAGCCTCATGAAGAAGCTACGATAAGTTCTACTTAAAGGGAGGCTCTGCAGAGAATGTAGAAGAAGGACCAACAAGCTCTCACTCTCAACCATCAATGTTTGGATGAAGCCATGTTTAAGAGAGTTGCTAATGTGACCACCATCAAGCAAGCAAGGGAAATATTACAAAACTCCTAGCAAGAAGTTGATAAATAAAAAAAGTGCGCCTTTAAATGCTATAAGGAGATTTCGAAGATATACGAAAGTAAGAATCCGAGTCCATTATAGATTTCGTTTTGAGGGTGTTGGCCATAGTGAACCAAATGAAGAGGTATGGAGAAAGATTGGAGGGTGTCCGGGTCATTGAGAAGATTCTTCACTCGTTGCATTCGAAGTTTGATTACATTATTGTAGCTATCGAGGAGTCTAAAGATTTAGAGACTGTAACAGTTGATCAATTTATGGGTTCGTTACAAGCCCATAAAGAGAGAGTCAACAAGAAGAAGGAGGAGCCGATCAAGCAAGTTGTAGCCACTAAGCTCTCGGTAAAAGAGAAGGAAGGAAAGCATGAGAAAAGTCAATGGGGAAGAGGACATGGACGTGGCCAAGGTCTTAGGAGAGAAGGAAGAGGAAGAAAAAGAGGCGGCCAAGTTAATCAAAACTCCAACAATGAAGAAAGGGAGAATTTCTTAAGAGGATGTGGTAGAGCAAACTATACAAGGCAAAATAATAAGTCCAAAGTTCGGTGTTATAATTGCCAAAAGAGTGGGCATTATGCTCGTAAGTATTGGAGTTCTCCTAACAATGTTGAAGAAAAGGCTACTTATATAGAGAATGAGGAAGCGGAGGCCACTTTGTTGTGAGCCTACCAAGGTAAAGAAAGAAATAAGAAAGATTTGTGGTATCTTAATAATGCCGCAAGCAATCACATGTGTGGAAATAAAAGCAAGTTTGTGAAGATTGACGAAACGATGACTAGCTTTGTTACTTTTGGAGATAACTCTAAAGTTCTAATTGAAGGCAAAGGCACGATTTTAATTCGTATGAAAAATGGTAGCCATCAACTTATGAGTAATGCTTATTATGTTCCAAGTATGAAAAGTAATATTTTGAGTTTAGAACAACTTTTGGAGAAGAACTACGAGGTTCATATGAAAAATCATTGTCTCTTACTTCAAGATGATAGGAAGAATGTGATTGCTAAGGCACCCATAATAAGAAATAGAATATTTTTGCTTGATATCCAAACTGATGTTGCTAAGTGTCTCAAGACTTGTGTGAAAGAATCTTTTTGGCTTCGGCATTTGAGGCTTGGGCATGTAAATTTTGGAGGCTTAAAGGTTTTGGGTCAAAAAGGGATGTTGAAGGGATGTTGGGTCAAGCCCAATTTAATTAAGTCTAATTGATTCAATCAAATTGCAATACAATTGCAATTATTCCTTCTTCAACTCACTAACTTTTAATGGGTTAAACAAACTCACCTACTGTACATACTGTCCCGGCTGAGATCTTTTGAACTCAGTCTTATAAACCTATAGGTACACATATACCAGGATCGATAGATTCCATATAGGTGCACACCCTACTCCTACAGTGAACCTACTGCAGCCAATCTGCACCACCTGGACCCATATGGCTAGAGACCATATATATGTGCAGTCAAACTATAGCAACCTCACTGTGAATAGCCAAAGCACCGTAGGTCAAAGGACAAGTCATACTACTACAACATCAAGTAAGTCACTGACGAGTGGATAGACATCCAAGTGACTTCTTGCTTTGGTCATGCTCGGTACTCTTGTTCTCTAACAAGCACCTGTACTATCACTCCAATATCTCCACACTGTGAACTCGAGACTCGTCCATTCAAAAGAAAAAGCCATATGTGTACTAATCTCATCGGATCAATCACCGTCTTCATGATGATCCATCAATCAGGAGCATTTAGAAATTAATCACCAATAATATAACTCAAATTCTCAACTCTGGAGAATATGTATGATTATCTTATTAATTCTTTGGACGATTCATGTACATATACACAATATGAATGGAAAACGATGTCCAATATTATTAAATGATAATAAAGTCAGTACAAAACTATGTCCAAGAATAAATAATGTATCAGCCAGATTGACTTCTTGAGCATACATATAATAGTGCTTACAGATCAAGTCATGAAATATAGAAAATTCCATCAACAAGGCTATGCATGATCTAGATAGAATATATCGATGATTAGATTTTCTGAAAAGCTCTAAATAAAACACAAATATACTTTAAATCTTATGCATACGAGGTGTCCCTTTAGTCTATCAGAGAGAGGGAGAAAGAGTAATCAAGAGAGAGGATCAGTAGGTCTTAAGAGAGGAGAGAGGTCGAAAGAGCTCAGCTCAACTCTGATTTGCTGATGGGTGGTGCAAGGTGGTTTGCAGTGGTTGCCACCAAATCGGGCAGCCAAAGATAGGTCGATGTTTAGTGGAGGAAGAATGAAGAGAAGTTGGTTGCAAGGCTCGAAGGGAAGATGGCCAAACACTAGAATTCGGGCACTAGGGAAGATACTGGATGGTTGAACTCAATGATGGCCACTAGATTGACAATAAGGAGGTTCGACCACCTCAGATCTCTGAGATAGGAGATGCCCTATCTTGAAATAAGGCTACCAAGTTGGCTTAGGATCGCTCACTGCATGTGTGATGGATTCCAATGAGTAGTCTGGCACCTTAAGAGATAGAAAGGAGAGAGAGACATGACCAAATATAGATTTGAGTCTCGTCGATTGGAGGAAGAATGAGATTGGAATATATTATTTGAAATAGAGGATCCAGATCTCCGAAACATGGGAACACTCGATGGCCAACGCAAACTAATGATTGTCCCATGAAGATCAACTAAGAGGGCTCTGGCGCTCGCTCGAAGGCTCAAAAAGGAATAGGTGGAGATGATGAAATGGAGGATGATAAAAGCAACGTTGGAGGAGATTCGAAGGAGAGAAGGAAGAGAAACAGAGAGGAGGGGTGAGGCTTTTGAGCATTACCACTCATCCTCGCTTGGTAGTTTGCACGCTATGCCTGACCCAAGATCATCTTGGAGGTCATGCCCCAGCTGTTGCATGCAAGATGAGACTTCAACCTCCCTTATTTGGTTGATTAGAGATCTTGCCACTTGTCTAGGGATTGACAACAATTTTGCAAGTCTCAGTAGGTTGACTTAGCTGATTCGACTAAGTTAGGGTCGAGTTGGGGCTAAGTTTGGGGATGGAGAGCCCTGAGTTAGGTATAATATATTTATATTTTTAGTTGAATAATTTCATTATATTTCTTAATATCCAATCCTACTTCTAGTATGATTACCAAGTTTAATGTCCAAATTAGACGAACATGTCCTATACGTGCTTCTAATTCATTGTATGAAAGGGTTGATTTTTTTGACATGGTAACAGAAATTGTCAGAGAGAACTTTCTTTTCTTTATAGAATGAATGATTCTTCAATCTAGTTTACCTTCAATATATTTGTTGACCTTCAAAACGAAATCCTTTGGATCAAATCTTCTTCACACTTCTTGCTACATCAATAGCCAGATAGGTGACATTTGTCTATAGTCAATTGTGTTTGAAATTTGCCATATATGCTTGAGTCAAACAATTAACAATCCCAAAGAAGTTATATATATATATATAATATGTATGTATGTATGCATGCATGTATGTATGTATGTATACCACTTCCACTTCCTAGCTTGAGATGTTCAAGTGTCGCCATTTAGAGACCTAGATGCATGTAGACGAAGGAATGCGGCTTACGCGTGCATGGGCTCCATAGTCCATGTCTACATGTGGGTGCTTTGACCTTCTTTAATGACGGATTCCACAACCACCAATGCTAAACCAACTTACGCCTAACTAATATATATTTGGTGAAAAATTATATCTGATCGTATGGATTCAGTACTCGTACTTTAAGGAAATGTCTCGTGACCAACTGGAATAGTCAAAGCTCTATAAAGCTGTACCAGACTTAACGAAACCACTCCAACCGGGAAACCAGTCAAACCCGTAGGGGTTATACTTATTTTTTGGTAATCTTGCTATTATATTACATAGGTTTATTCTCAAGTAGTTTTAGATGGAACTACGATTTTGTTTACAATAGACAATAAAAAATATAACATGTTAACCCGGACATTTTTATATTTCAAACTAGATCTAAGAGAGGAACCTAGTGAAGAAGGATCCATCAACCATATCCAATAGTGATTTGATAAGTCCTATTGTTTGATAGTTTCTTACCAAATTTGATTCAACTTCACACACTTTATGGTGAAGTTAATACATTTAGATGGAACTTTGCGATTGAGTTGATTTCTTAGATCTTTTTATAAGTTTAGAATTGCCTCTACTTCATTGTAAAGAAAAACACTAGTATAATAGAGCTTCCATCCTCATTGTACTCTTTACTTTCTTTTGACTTGGCAGGATGTACTCGCGTTAAAGCTATATGAATTATTGTTTTCACAAAAAAAAAGAAAGATAAATACTAGTAAAATTAAACCCATCGGAAGTACGGCCTAAAAGAACAAACTTTCTACATCTACCAAAAAAGTGATACCTCAATTAGTTTTCATATTTTAAAAGTTTATTGTTTCCTTTTATGTCATAGGTTTAGTAGAATTCAGATAAATGCTGATACATTAAAGAGCAGTATGTGAGCAATACTCGTACTCGCTACAATGGAAACATCATCACTGAGTAGGCCATTACTTTCTAGTACTTATATGAAAAGAAAGGTTGGCATTGAATATCTACAACAACCTAGCGTTAATAAATTTATTAGCAATAGATACTATAGATTATTAGACGTATAATCAAGTTTTTTTTAGTTTATAAATCCTTCACATTATAATAAAAGTTTATTATATTATATTTGAGTACGTGTTTATTGTTTAAGATTTTATGATAGTGAGAGAAACAAGAAATCTTCATGCACGGTCCCCAACCATGAGGTAACTCTCAATGCTTTCCCTTATTAAAAAAGCTGTCAATGCTTTCAAATATGTGGTGCCATATTTGACACATTTTTGTTGGATGCTGATGAATTACGTTGCTAAAAGCTGTGTTTACTAATCTATTTATTAATTTGCCAATCTAAGGGCCCCATCGCAGTGAAGCACAGAATAAACACAAACACCATGGAGGTTGGCTGTCCCTTAGTATTAAATGACTTGTTGGTTGAAGGGAGTTTATCCAATCGCTTGATTTAAGGGAGAACATGAAGGCTATTTCCTTTATTTTCAAGGAGAAAAAAAGAATAGCAAAGGTGGTCAAGGTCCTGGTGACGGGGACAGGGATCACGATGACGACCTTGATGATGAACAAGACCTATAAAACCTCATTGAGCTCTGGTGGTGGCTAAGGTAGATTCAAGTGACGAAGCAAAAAATTTTGATTGACTGAGTCCAGCTAACAAAAACATGACAGTGAAAATTAAATCTCAAAATAGGTACAATCAACATCATTTAGATCATTGGTTCGTGCATGGGTCCCTCACTGCTTGATTATTGTTACAAATAGGGGGTGCTAATCCACCCATAACTATGTTAGTTGTAACTATATGAATAGATAATATAAAGCTGATGTCGTGGTAGTTATACTATAATTGGTAGATTAGAAATAAATGATAACAGCTTGCAACCGTGATGGGCCATGATAACATAAATGATCAATATATATTAGGCCATCACAATGTTGAAATTAAACTAACCTGCTGTATTGCATTACTTTAGTGCTATATAGTGAAAAATCTTAGCCACTATGACAGCATATAAGCTTATAACCACAGAAAAAGGGGAAAAAAAATCAATCTTATAAGCATTTCACGGTTAAATAGTATTTTTTGCATTTAATAACATGCATTTAATAATATAATCATGAAGATCAAACATAATAATTTATAAAGATGCATAAAAGAAGCTTTTGTAGTAGAACTTTAAATTGTGAATGTCAAAGGATGGACATTTTGGTTGTTACATGACACTTTTATAATGGTTAACATATATAATGGCCAGTATTTTATGAGCCATTGAATGTGTTAGTAATATAAAAGGGGTGTCTTAAAATCTGGTGCCCACTGTAACATCATAATCAGAATATAAAAGCCCTTATTGGATCATGACCGAAAGCCTTTTGAAATGTTTTAATCATCTTTGGCCGAGTAAGATGTCATCGTGCCACACAATGCCTGCTATGGTTTCCCATCCCTCACAAACATAAAGTTTTGGCAACATTTTGAAGTCGACTTGTATTCGGTTAGTGGAGCTCCCATGTTTGTTAGAGAGAAGATTCTATGACCTTCAAATGAATTTTGATGTAGTATTAGTCTCTTGTTTTTGCATAACTAATGCATGTGATTGCACTTTTGGTAGCAAAGCAGGGTAGTAGAAATGTACTGGAGGTTATATCTCGGAAGAATGTATAAGATTGGACAAAATACAAGCCTAAAAATCTTTCAGGTCGTCATGAAACTAGAAAAGTTGTAATGACTGAGAATCTCAGCCAAAAAGGCTAGGCGAAAGCTTTTATTTGGATTACTGTATAAATATTCAAGATCAATCCAATGCATAGTCTATGTGAGACTAAATATAGTTTGTACGGATTCTCACATATTCTTCTCATTTAAACTCTAACATTACTATTACATTAAATATCCAAATATATTCAAATCCAATCATAAATACCGCAAATGGAATTGCAAATACCATAATCAATCCATGGTCGACCCCAATGGGCTCGTATTGGAGTTTTCCTAATCCACATTGATGATGAACTAGATCTACTCTGATAACCATTTGTAACAACTCATAACCTTACCCAAACGGCTAGCCAAAAATATTATTTAGATTTCTTGGTCCTGCATCAAAGATCTATCTAGTGCATAGCTAATGTGGGACTAAAAACATGCCGACACTGCTCCTCGCACAAGTTTGTTAATGAAGCTTACTAAAAATGTGATTGTTTTTAAGCATACCCTGAGGCCAACTAAATGAAATATACTATGCTATGACATTATCTCAATAGCTTTCTAATCTAAATCATAGTTTTACAAAACATATGGCTTTTAATGTCAACTTCACGACATGAAGTACTTAGGGTTAGTCTAGTAGTCCTGAGTTGATGATCCACCTGAATGGTTGCTCGTAAGAGCAACGATGCTTTTCTTGAGCCAATGCACGTTCATAACTCCTTTTTCAGTAGTTGTACTGTATTCACTTCTTTCTTTGAATTTTATGGCGGCCGGCTACCATTTTTCGTGAGAAACAAGAAGAACTACGTCTTCCAGGAAAAGAAATCACCAATGTTTTCAAAAGCTTAATATATATGGAGCTTTCATCTTTTATCCATAAAACTCAGCAACCAACTTTTGACTTTGTTATCAAACTGCAAAACAATAAGCCTCAAAAAGAATTCAAGTAAAACAGTTATATTCATAGCATTGGTCCGCATTTAAATCCCTCATGGATGCTAATATCAATACTAATGGTGCATATAAATCATATGTAAAGCCTATAATTACTTTCATTAAAGCATAGACATAGAAACAAAGAAATAGACCAGCCTGCCAAAATGATTAAACAAGAAAAAGAGAGGGGAGGGAAAAATAAAAAAGGAAAAAATAATAGTGCCATGCCATTATTCTTTCTCCCGTTGGAGTTTTAATTAAATAAATAAATAAATAAATTTTTCTTATCTCCTAACCTTTTGTTGTTTTAAATATTTTAAAATATCTTTTTGTGAGATGCCTCTTTTAGAAGAGTTGTGACTCTTTGAAAGAGAATGTTGACTTTTGAAAAGATATTATGTTTTTTAAAACATTACGTATATTCGGAACAATCGCGTCTCTTTGATCTTCAGATAGAGTCTATAAATATTCTCCTCCGGAATTAATTCTTATCCAATCCAATCTCTCTCTCTTTCTCACCAGTACTCTATCTTTCGAGAGTTTCTTTAAATAGACAGAATTCTTCCACTCTTCCATTTTTCAACTTTCTACTTTTTATTTTTTTATTATCTCTTTTTATTTTTTGGGCATCTAAAGGAGTCGGGTGGGTTAAGTCTTCCCAGCAATCGTACTCATTAGAAGAGTATCTGGCTGAGCCAGATTGCTGTACCTTAGGAACAAGATCATTACAAATCCATACATAGGGGGCGAATAACGTTCTTAGGGCAGTGTATATCAGACGCCTCGATCCAGACAAGCTCTTTTCAATCTTTTGAATTTATTTTAGTAAATTATTCTTGTATAATACTATTATAAAATAATGATATAGTAATTTATAGACAATAATTTCTCCAACAGTCCAAGAACGTGAGCTTGATTTACTAGAAATTGCTATATATATATATATTAAAATTTAATTTGATAGCATAGAATTAGGTTTAGTTTAATTGTATAGAAATTTAAAAGACTTAACTTCAGTCAGAAGGTTGTTTTATTCACAAAATGTAGTATTTTAAAAAAGTCATATTGCTCTGAAAATTGTGCAAATACCTTTCTGCAACTTTAAAGACCATACAAAATATTTTCTGTATATTTAAAATCTTTGCAGAATTTTTGTTTCTTTGAAAATAGTGCAGAAATTTTCTGCAAATTAAAATATATGTAGAAGATTACTGCATCTTTAAAATCCGTGCAGATTTTCTACAGAATTAAATTATGTACAGTCTATTTTCTACGATCTTTAAATTTTGAGAAGGATTTTCTTCACCTTTAAAATTTATGTAGAAAACTTCTGCATTTTTAAAAACTGTGCAGAAATTATTGTTGCTTTAAAAATCCTGCATATTATTAGTTGTTTTCGAAATACCTATTACTGCTGCTTTGAAAAACATATAAAAATGACAATATTACTTTACTTTTATATTTCTTAGTATGGTAATTTAATTTTACTGTTATTATATCTCTTTATTGCATTTATTTCAAAACCTAGAAGTATTTTATTGAAAGCCATTAATTAACTATTCAAATATATACCACCAATCCCTGTGAAACTTGTGTTTGCATAACAAACTAAGCAAATAAAACTTTATAAATGGCTTCTTTTGATAATCATAGTTTAATCAAATCTGAAAAATTTAGTGGATCTTCTATTAAAAGGTGGCAAAGCCAACTAAAATATTGGCTCACCATCTTAAAGTTGATCTCTGCCATAAAATTCTCTAATCCTAGACTATCATATGGATCAACCTCTTAACCCTCTTCTAGCCCTCAAGATTCTGGATCATCTAGTTTTCTCTCTAAAACCCTTAAAAAAATTGATTTCCATCATCATCGTAGAATCCTTAATGCCCTTACTGATTCTCTTTATAATGTGTACCTTTCTACCAAATCGACTAAGAAACTTTGGGATGCTCTTAAAGCGGAATAACGATTCAATGATGCCGGTCTTGATCAGTTTGCCATATCCAAGTTCCATAAATATGCCATGGTCAATTCCAAATCTATCAATATCCAAATCCATGAATTTCAAGATCTTCCTAGAAAGGCCGAATTGACATGTTGCAAATTCTCTAAAAATTATAGGGTCCACGCCTTTCTCTCCCTCCATCTTGGTCAAGTTTTTCTCATGAGTTAAGTCATAAGCAAGGTGACTTAACCCTATCAGAGATTATAAACTCTATCAGGATCGAAGAGAAGCATCGACTTAAACATAAGCTTAAAATGGATTTTGGACCCAAGATCAATTTGATTGAATCAAGTCAAAACTATTTGAAACCTCATAGAAAATTCTTTAAAAAGAAAAAATCCTAGAATTCTTCAAATTTTGTCTGTTGTTCCAAACCTCTTAAAATCCATAACCGTCTGGATCAGAAGCCAAAAATAAAGGAGACCTTTTGCCTTGTGCGCGGGCGATCAAATCATATGGCGAAGGACTACTACCATAGAAAGACTAAACCTTGGAGGAAAAGATCACCTAAACCTCAAGTGAATATAGTTGAAGATGGTTTTGGATCTTCGTTCAAGTCAAAAAGTCAAATTCCTTTAGTTTTTCTTGTCCATTCTTCTTGAGATTGGTGGCTTGATTCCAGAGCTAATGTTTATATTTGTTTTGATCCCTCTCAGTTCTCCACCTTTCAGGAATCAAGTGGAAGAAGTGTAACGCTTAGAAATAACTCCTCAACACAAGTGCTAGGAAAAGGACGAGTGGACCTAAAGATGACATATGGAAAAACTCTAATCTTTCACGAAGTGATGTTTGTCCCTAGGAGGAATCTCATCAATAGATCTCTTCCCAATGTTAGAATCTAATAAGCTTGTAAACACTATAATAACAAGTTTGTTGGAAAAGACTTTGTATCTGAAGGGCTATTCAAATTGAGTGTAATTCCTAAATATTCTAATAAAAATCATCCTTTTATTCTAAATCTTGAATCTTCTAATGTTTGATATGGCATGCTTGGTCATGTGCATTCTGATTAGATCCATCACATGACTAACTTGAATATGATCCCTAAGATCAATCTAGATAAAATGGTCAAATATGAAATTTGTGTTCAAGCCAAAAGTATCCAAAAACTTTTCAAATCTGTTAATAGAAGTTCTAACCTTCTTCACCTAATTCATAGTGATATGTGTGACTCTACTAAAATTCCAACTCGAGGAAAAAATCGTTACTTTGTAACATACATTGATGACTTCTCTAGGTATTATTATACATATCTAATCAAATCTAAAAATGAAATTTTAGACAAGTTTAAAATCTATAAGGTTGAAGCTGAATCCCAAACTGAGAAAACTCTTAAAAGCTTAGGTCTGATTGAGGTGGAAAATATACCTCAAATGAAATGGCTCTATTTTGTTAAGGATATGGTATCATTCATGAGGTTACTCCTTACTCCTCGAAATCGAATGGTGTAGCAGAATGGAAGAATCGTACCCTTATGGACATGGTTAATTCAATGTTAATCAATTTAGGAGCACTCGAAAACTTGTGGGGGAAAGCTCTTTTAGCAAGCCATTATATCCTAAATAAAAAACCTTTTATATATAATAATAAGACACTTTTTGAACTCTAGAAGGGTAGAACTCCTCTATTAGATTACCTTAAAGTACGGGGGTGCCTAGCTAAAGTAGGTATACCGAAACCTAAGAAAGGAAAAATTGGCCCTAAAACCATAGATGCAATATTTATAGGGTATTTCTCAGAAAGTAGCATAAATAGATTCCTTGTAATTAATTCTAAAATAAGTGATATCTCTAATAACACTCTCATCGAGGCTAAAGTTGCTACTTATTTTGAAAATATTTTTCTTTTAAAAACCAAATAACAAATCAAATTAATATGATCTATCATCTAACCCTAGGACTCAAAAGTTTCCTATGATTCGAGAAAGAGGAAGAGGTCTAACCTTGATCATGGACTTTCTGAACCCAGAAGGAACACAAGGACAAGAAAAAAAGAGGACCTTGGTGAAGATTTCTTTACTTTTCTAGTTGAAGTGAACCTTCCACATTTGCAAGGACGATGCCTTCACCAGATGCCCCATTTTGGAAGGAAGCCATCAACTCTGAATTCAACTCAATTATCCTAAACCAGGTCTGGATCCTAACTGATCTTTATCTAGGTAGTGAACCATTAGGTTGTAAGTGGATATTCCATAGGAAGCTTAGACCTGATGGATCAATAGAAAAGTATAAGGCTAGATTAGTGGCTAAGGGGTATAACTAGAAAGAAAAATTAGATTATTTTGATACCTATTCCCCTGTAGCTAGAATCTCTACTCTTAGAACACTTCTTATCATTGCTTCCATATATAAGTTGATCATTCATCAAATGGATATAAAGACTATGTTTCTAAATGGAGATCTAGATGAAGAGATCTATATTAAACAATTTGAAGGATTCATTGTAAGGGATAAAAGAACAAAGTTTGCAAACTTGTTAAGTCCCTATACGGTCTCAAAGAGGCACTTAAATAATGGCATGAAAAATTTAATAGAACTATTCTTTTCTTTGGTTTCTCCATCAATGATCATAACAAGTGTGTGTATTTCAAAATCATCAGGGATGATTGTGTGATCCTTTATTTATACATTGACAATATTTTGATATTTGGAACTTCTCTTAAAATCATATCTGAAATCAAATAATTCCTTTCAAATCACTTTGATATGAAAGATTTAGGTAAAGGATATCATCCTAGGGATAAAGCTGATCCAATTTTTTTAAAGCTATCGCTCTCTCCCTTGCTCATTCCATCAAGAAGATGATTCAAAAATTTGGTTACTCTAATCAAAAATCTATATTTACCCTTTATGATCCAAGTATTCATCTCAAAAAGAATTTTGGTAAACCAGTTAATCAAATCAGATACTCCCAAATCATAGATTATCTCCTATATATGGCGAACAAGACAAGATCGGATATTGCCTATGTTGTAGAGAGACTAAGTAGATATACTCAAAATCCAAACCAATCTCATTAGTCAGCCATTGAAAGAATATTCCGATATCTTAAGGGAACCCTTGAACTTTCTCTCTTTTACGATGGATATCCTGAGGTGGTTGAGGGTTATAGTGATGCAAATTGGATTACTGATTCTCTTGATCTTAAATCAACCACTTGATATCTCTTTCTTCTTGGCGGTGCTACCGTTACTTGGGGATCATCCAAACAAACTATTATATATCGGAGCACTATGAAGGCTGAATTATTTACTCTGGATACCACGTGTATTGAAGCATAGTGGATTAAAAATCTTATCTCAGAGCTACCATTAGTACCTAAGCTGGTTCTGTCCATATCAATCTATTGTGATAATAAAGCCGCAATAGAACTGACAAATCAAAAGAGTACTAACAAAAAGATGAACCGGCATATCTGAATTCGTCATAAATTTGTAAGACAACTCAAAAAGAGTAATGAAATTTCTTTGAAATTTGTCAAGTCTAAAAAAAACTTAGCAAATCATTTAAACAAGGAATTGTCTAGGAGTGGAATCCTAGAATCATCGAGAGTGATAGGGCTTAAGCCCACTATTTGGTCACCGACAGTGGATACCTAACCTCTATAATTGAAGATTCCATGAAAGATGTTCCATATGGTAGAAATGAAACTGATTGAATGATCGTGTCAGGGCATATTTTTCGGAGTATATCTCCTTCCATTCTTATGATGAGTGCTCTTATCAGTGACAAAAATATATATTGGAATGATTGAGTTATACTCTTAATAAGTCCAAAATAGAAAATCTGCAAGGTATTAGGTCACAAATACTCTTAGAGGACTTATATGAGAAATATCGTATTGGCTGTGACAAGAGGTTTGGCTAACTATAATAAATTGCTCATAAAAAATTAAAATACTAAGCACAAAGTCTTTAAATGGCGCTGACCGCATAAAGACCCATTTGATCCGTACAGTGTGTGTAATAAGTAAAAGTCTGAGTCAAAGAATCTAGTTCAAAGTCTAATCCATTATGGTTTCTTCAAATAGAGACTATCAACACTAAATGAGATTCAAGTCCATGAGACAACTCACCCTTTGCATAGTATAAGTTGCCCAAATATTCTACTATATAATTTTCAAAAAAAATTAAATCTTTTGTGGAAGATTGTTGGAGTTTTAATTAAAAAAAGATTTAAATTTTTTTCCCTTATTTTAAATATTTTAAAATACCCTTTTATGAGATGCCTCTTTTAGAAGAGTTGTGACTCTTCGAAAAAAAACGTTGGCTTCCAAAATAATACGGTATTTTCAAAACATTACATATCTTTAGAACCATCGCATCTTTTTAGTCTTCGAATAGAGTCTATAAATAGATTCACCGGGATTAATCTTTATCCAATCCAATCTCTCTCTCTCTTTCTCACCGAGTTCTTCCACTCTTCAACTTTTTGCTTCTATCTTTTTTCTTTTTATCTTTTTTTTGCTTTTCTGAGTATATGAAAGAGTCGGTCGGATCAAGTCTCCCCAACGATCATGCTCGTTAGAGGAGGATCGAGCTGAACCGGGTTATTATACCTTAGGAACGAGATCGCTGCAAACTCGCAAATAGGGGACGAATCACATTCTTAGGGCAGTGTATATCACACGCCTCGATCCAGACAAGCTCTTTTCAATCTTCTGAATTTACTTTAGTGAATTAATTTTTTATAATGCTATTATAAAATAATAATATAGCAACTTTTAGGCAATAATTTCTCCAACGCCTCCACCATTACAAAATTTTATCATAAGAAATGGCTCCTTAATTAAATCATTATGTGGACAAACCTTGATGATTTTTCCTTGGGCTCCCCTAATATCATCCCTCCTACTTGGCCTTAATAATAACATCTACGTAGGTCTTTCACGAGAGAGGAAAAAAAAAAGATCATGTAGGTCAGCACCCCCTGAGCTCATTCCTTTTGACAACTTGGGCCAAATGGGAGGGCTAGGATTCATGTAGGTCCCACCAAGTGTGACTAAGCTTCACCTAAACCTAATTCCTTACTGATGAAAACCGTAATTACCACCCTAAGTTGTGTTTCCTTCTTTCCTTCTATGCTCGGAAATCTATTGACCTGTAACTGCATGCCACGTGTCAGAGCCACACCTAATCATCTCTCCCCCTTGCTGACGTGTCAATCCCTTCCTTTCACAACAAGAACCCATAGAATTCCCAAAATAGCCTCCTTCGCCCGTGCCACGTACGTGAAAGAAACACACCTAACCCTTTGAACCTGCGTCGCATTACAAGAACTTAGAGAATTCCCAAAATAGCCTCCTTCGGTCGTGCCGTCCGCACACGTAAATGATCCTGATGGGGGATTCTGGGAATAAAAATATTTTGCATGTACGATACGGTACGTTGGTTTCGTAGGTTTTAAATAACGGTGTTATAACAGTCATTATAATAAATTTGGCCACAACCATTACTTGACTGCAATAAGTAAGTAACGTGAAAAATATCAGGGCCATTATTTTATGCTAATCCCATTATTTTTCATTATAATGGATCATTATTTATGTTGTTTTTTTTAGTTGTGCTTCCTTGTCAATAAACAGTATTTATTCCAAATCTCAATTTTTTTCTGAAATTTTCCTCTAAAAATGATTGTACTGTCCAAATAATTATTTGTTTTATTTAATAACAAATGTAATGACTGCAATTTCATAAAATATGAAAACTTGTTTTTTGAAATAAATAACAGTCGTTATGACCGTCGTAATGGTCAATAACAGTTTTAATGGGAGACCATTATAGCGTGATTACATCATATTTAAAGCTATACTTTGAAGATCAACTTCGACGGATCAGTGCTAGATGGAGGTACACGGGGTGGTATGAGCTTTATTATACGGAACCTGCACTCCATGATGGTGGCAGCAAGCGGCTGCCAGTTATTTGATATGTCAGTTTTCGGGGTGGAGTTGCAGACTGCCTAGGCAGGTCTCCAACATGCGCGGAAGGTGCTGTAGGCCAATTCGATTATCTTGGAGGACGATTCAACTACGGTTATCGGATGGATTCAGGAAGGACCGAGGGACGAGAGCACGAACTACCCCCTGATCCGGAACATAGGGATGATGAGAGATGGAGTGGCCTTCCAGGCCAATGATGTATTCAAAGAGGCCAACCATGCGGCTGACTAGGTGGCTGCCTACGCGGCCCACCACTCAGGGTATACTCTGCAGTCAGGAGAGGGTAAGCTGTCACAGGCACTCCGCGAACTTGTGTTTTTTGATTTTATTGGATATATTCATGCACGCATTGTATGAAATACCCGTTAAAAAAATAGTTTTTTTTTAAGTACTATATAATATATGGATTATGATGAATTAATTAGTACTAAAAAGTAGTAACGATGAGACCAATGTAATGAGGATGCGTCTCCCATATATGCATAAAGCCTTGACATGGACTCTTTTTTTATTTAACCTCAAAACCCTATAAAGACCCACTCATCTCCCAGCCGAAGGCAAACTAAATTCAAATCGCCGTCTCAGTCTTTTCTTCTCTTCTAAATACTTTCTGCTTCTCTTTTGCCTGAAGTTTGCCAGTCGTCTCATCTTGGAAACCCTCCTAAAAGGTATTCAAGATCTTCCTACACTCTTGAAGTCTTTTTTCTAACTTTAGGCCCCTAAAATAGCTTTTCAACTAAAGGTCTTGTAGGAACAATGGGGAGATCGCCATGCTGCGACGAGGTCGGCCTAAAGAAGGGGCCATGGACACCGGAGGAGGACAAGAAGCTAATGGAATTCATTCATAAGCATGGCCATGGGAGCTGGCGGCAGCTCCCGAAGCTCGCCGGCCTTAACAGGTGCGGTAAGAGCTGCCGGCTCCGGTGGACCAACTACCTTCGGCCGGATATCAAGAGAGGGAAGTTCTCTGAAGAAGAAGAGAAGCTCATCATCGACCTCCACTCGGTTCTTGGGAACAAGTAATAATGCTTGTCTTCTTACTTTTATCTTTAGCAACAAATAAGTTAATACCATGTATAACATATGACTATATGAAGAATTATTCAATTGGAAGCCAAACTTTTGAGTCACTTTTGTTTTATTTTGTTGTCCAAGGTGGTCATCAATAGCAGCCCGCTTGGCAGGGAGGACGGATAATGAGATCAAGAACTATTGGAACACCCATCTACGGAGGAAGCTCCTTCAGATGGGTATAGACCCGGTAACGCATAGGCCGAGAACTGATCTCAACCTTCTTGGTGCCCTCCGCGATCTTCTCCCAACCGCCAACTTTGGAAACTTGAGTCATTTGGATAATGCTTTTACGCTACAGGCGGATGCTGCTCTCTTAGCCAAGTTGCAGTTGGTGCAAAACCTACTTCGGGTTGTAACTAATAGCCCAACTTCAAATCTAGATTTGATGGGTCTCTTGGGATCAGCCTCCCTTAGGAATCAACAATTGAGTTACCTCCTGCAGTTAAGTCGCCAGTACGAGGGGCTTATCAATAGCTCTCTCAGCCCTCATGGTTCAATTCAAATGCCTTCAAGCCTTCCAAATTTGGGCTTCCAAAACTTATGGAATAATATTCAAGCATACAGCAAGTCAAGCCTTTCTCTCAACGAAGGAGAAGTGGTTGCACAGCTCGATGCTTCTTGCTTAAGCGAGCATAGAGCAGAGAACAATGGTGTCAGTGCTAATTCTAATTCCTTCCCAACTTCAAATTCCGCACCTTCACTTGTTACAGCCTCTCCAGAGGACACCCACATGGATCAAATGCAAGGTCGACTCATCACCTCGAGCAATGTATCATCCATCCCAGAACCCTCTGAAGCTTGGGAAGACCTAAATTTAGATGATCTGAGCAGGGACTTTGGCTGGAAAGATTTTCTAGAGTAATTTATATTCCCATACATATGTTTTTTTGTTAATTCTGAGAAAATATATAGCGTCGTACAACTTACTAGATTTCTTTTTGTTATTGCAGCCAAATGCCGTGGTCCGGTGCATCATAGAGCATTTAAAGGAGCCATTTGTCCATAGCAGCAAAAAATTCGTGGTTATTTTAAACATTCAAAGAGTCCAAAATAGTGTTTAGAGGTTATGAAGCAAGGCTTTTGATATATGTCAAAAGTTCATGTAAACTCTTTATACGAGTTTCTTCTTCTTCTTCTTACCATTCTCCTTTTCCCCCTATATTTTTTTTTTTTTGGTACACTTGTAATGGGGTGTTAGCTACGTTTGATATCTTTAATGAATGAATATCTTTAGTCATGTTTTTCTCACTTTACTCCTATCCATCTTTTTAATTGTTTATGAGAACTGAGGAGAGCCAACATGACAAAAGTAAAGACAGGATTAATGGGCGGCTGAAGAATTGGATAAACTGTATATTATTTGAAAAATAGTTAGTTGGAGTTGGAGATGGCTTGTGAAGGTGGAAATATAAAATGAAAGGGACAAGCTTCTGGAACGCAAGGCTTATGTATTAATAAGCTGAAAGTTTGACCTTTGGTAAAGGACGAGCCATCCCATGCACCTGTGAAGGGGACAGTATGAATTTTTTAAAATCTCCAATGTATTAGGGGTGTTTTGTATAGCCTTGGATAACAAGAAAGACACACAACGAAACGTCACTTTATCAAATAGTGGGATTTCCCAGCCTCTGAAACAAAAGTCGTGCTATTAGTTACTGATTAGGTAGACTTATTCCTTTTGCCACAAGATATTGACTGTTGCAAAGCTTCTCTCTTTCGTAAGCTGGTCGGTCAGGTGTGGTTCTAGGTTGACTTAGATGAAAGCCTGATCCGGTCAGATTTGGGTTTACTTGAATTTGATCAATCCTTTGGATTTTAAATCTTAACGAAACACACACACAGAGTCAGCAGTTATCCATTTTCTTAAGGTCAGGTTTAAAGGACAAGACCTGAATTTATAATTTTTATTGTGGCTAAGCATGTCTGGCCTCTTCTGATTCTAGGAAACCCATATGCCACCAAGTTGTTGTTCAAGAGTCTAGATTTCTAACAAATGACTCCCAGCCATGGTTCTCATGGCCCTACTGAGCACTTGCAGTCTGTTGAGGAACATGTCGATAGATAACTAATTGTAGTTCAACTTACAAGTAATCCATTAAAAAGAAAAAGTAAAGGAGAAAACTTAAAAGTACATTAAGTCCATATCAGAATCATGACAAAATAAAAAGAAGTAAATCTTTTTGTGTTGATCATTAATACAAAGTGCAAGGTGTTCTCTTGCAATCTGAATCACCAAGGATCTCTCCAGTCAACTCTGCACTTGTGCAAGCGTATGCCATCCAAGTGTCTTCTTTCAAAATAAAAAGAACAGCCAACGTGATCAATTTATCATGTAATTCTTGTTACTCTTAAGGTTTGACCTTTTAATCCCTACTACTTGGTTATTTCATGTAAACTTCTCTTTCTCTCATGGTTAACTTCTCTTGACAGGAGGATGAGAAGAACTTGTTCCTAAAACACATAAGCCTTGTCCCACAAGGGATATCGTGATATGGTAGGTGAGCCATGCACCTATAAGGAACAACCAACTTACCTAACCTTGCAGAATATATGCTGTGTTCCAACCAAAAGCTTCACGTCGTTGCATTAAACGAATGTGACCAAGGAAATGTCACCTTGATGAATGCCTTTACGTCGGACTCTGCTTTTTTCAATGTTGGTAAGGTTTAGATTAACCATTATTGGCTTAAAGAATGCAACTATAGTACGCATCTTGAGATAAATTTAAGACCAAATTTTGCCGACCATGGTTAAAATTTGACCATATATAGAAACGTTTTCATCTGGTGAAGAAAAAATTAGTAACCATTATGTTGAGGCATACCAAAAGGAGAGGATTTAGGGAAGAACTTTCACTGTAATTTCTGAATTATGACCTTTGACAGATTGGTTCACTTTTAATCTTCGAGAAGGTTCCATGCTTTGCTTGTACTGATAAAACTCCAAAAAGTTTATTTGATTATGCATGCGGTCATAGGTATTAAGTATGGCATTAACATCTTAAGATTAACATGTGTTCACATGCAGTCCTTTTATTATTTAAGTAAATGCAAGGAGAACGGATGATTCAACTTGACAGAGATGATACGGATCAATTAGGCTATAGAAATCCATTATCATTTCCTGAATACTACAGCAAAAGAAGATGTTACCTAGAACAAATTATACATTGAAGTTTTCAACAATCGAAGATGTTGTGTCATGCCAGAAATTCGGGATATAACATGGCAATACTACCGAGGGATACCATCCACCTTAACACGAAGCCAACAATAATGAACCAGTATTAAAATCCATCTCAATTAAAATATAACAAAAGGTTCAAAGTCCATCATCCATTAAAAAAATAAACAGGTGCTGGTACAATGCTTCTAAATCTAACTCTAAATGTTCAAAACTCATAACCTCAAAAATTCATAAAATTATCAACTATAAATTTATAATCAATTAAAGAACTAAAATTTTCGCTATAAAATCTCCAAGCTTGCTTGCACAAACTTCAAGGCTGAACCATTCCTCATTTCTAGTGCCCCTATTTGTCTGAAAAAGAAAATAAAAGTTACATAGTTCAGTAAGTAAATCTTACACTATCTTACAGGATCAAATATAAGATTTTGCATGAATCAATACATCATTTAAAGAAAATAACTATCATTACAAAATACAATATTTTATAGTACGTTATGAGAAAATAACTCATAATCAGTCATGCATACATAAATCATGAATATTTTATAAATATGGTTTTAAGTGTACATCATAAATAATTTTACCATTTAGCCAAATCATAATCCGAAATATTATTGTTAAACTAAATACTAAGGTCATCTTATACCCATGACAAGGTTGTAATCAATAATATGCTAGCTACTATAACCCACTGGCAGGATTGTATACCAACTACTATAACTCATTGGTGAGAGTCGTATATGAACTACTATAATCCACTAGCGAGGGCCGAATGCCAACTACTAGACCCACTACCGAGGATCGGGTGCCACCTACTATAATCAACTAATGAGGCCACTACATAGCTTTTTGAAAGCTCATAATCATATTTTTTAAATCATATTTTCTTGAACCATATTTTTACAAAGATATAATTTCTTGAAATATAGGTAAATAACTAGGTTTAAAGATACTAAATAGCTTTATAGAGTTCATAGTCCATATCATGAATAGTAAAAACGATCATAAAATATTTTTCATCAAAAGAATGCAAATTTCATATAAAATGCAATTTTCGTAACATCATTTGCCTTATCCTTCATTTAAGAAAACACATAATCATTGATGTCAAAGATTCTTTGTATCTCTCATAAAGTTTTAAATACGGAAGACAATTGGTAATTTGAAAACTAGTAATTAAGGTGTGTCAGGGTTACTTATCTCTCTCGTGTTAAACCCTCAAAATTTAACAATGCAAATCAGTTAAATTTATTCAAAGACATGCAAAGCTCAATTAGTTCATATTCAATAACTTTAAAAGTATTAAAATTTTAAGAGAGAGAAAAATGATGGTTGGCCGAATGATGGCATTCGATGGCTTTAGGTAGGTCTAATCTAAGCAAATTGATTAGTAGATCACAAAGTAGGGACTCGATTAAAATTAAGATTGTTCGATAGGGATCATTAATGGTGGGTTACAGGGTGCTCAATAAGGACCAAGGTGATAGGTTGACATGTGGCCGAAGTAACAAGGCGGTTCAAAGCTTCTTTACGAGGGTTAACTTGGGTCCATAGCAAAAGGGGAGAATCCTCTACTAGGGTTCATAGATCTGGTAGAGGGAAAGAGAGAAGAAGAAGGGGAATGAAGAGAGAGAAAGAAGAAGAGGGAAAGAGAGGAAAAGATTCTTCCTCAAAATAAAGGAGATAGGAGAAGAAGATGGCGATTGGTGGGTGGCATTAGCCATCAGGCCATAATCCCCTATGGCAAGTGGTGGTGGCATGCAACTGGCTGACAAAGAGATAAAAAATAAAAGGAATAGAATAGGAGATTCTTGGATTTGATTGAATTGAGTGCTAGCCTACTCACCAATGGCCACGGTTCCACTATGGAAGGTCATGGAAGGATCTAAGGCTCTACCGGAGGTTCCTTTATAGGGATGTCACGACCCCCGCCCCATTCCGACGGGCCACCGCGACGGTCCTAGGGTGCGGGTAGGCATAAGGCCACCAGCCACCGCGTAGAACCCTACTACCTATCAATCATCAA
>JAOXJJ010000648.1:892075-906072 GCA_025769935.1 Phoenix roebelenii | reverse complement strand
AAATCTAATTTGGTCATATCATAATTATGAGGTGCTGGGTGACCCATGACTTTGAAAGACTTGCAATTGACCTCCAGTCAGAACAGATGAGGTGCTGGGTCATATCATAATTTTCTAGTACCGATTTTAGACACTTGCCACATGAGTGAAGGTGATAAATCAAGATGTAATGTGGCTGCAGGTGAAACCCAGTTGTAGTAGCTCAATTGATTTTTGTTACCTTCTATCTCTTCCCCTTTTCTATCTCTCCCAGTTTGTTGCCCTACTTCACCCCTACCTCTCTCCCTCCCTTGACAACCACAAAAACCCTGTTGCTACACACCCAGTCTCTATCTTGATCACCATCCTTTATCACCTCTCCCATCAAAATCTCGGGTATTAGCATACTGCCATGTAATGTCTCCTAGCTGATACCTTGCTGGAGGTGGAGTGGTAACTGGAAAAATCAAAAATGCACCTGAAAGTGTTGATTTTGAGGACATGGACCTTCTCTCCCTATTTTTGCCCCAAAATTAGTGCTGATCATGGGCTGATCCACCCTCCCGACCCAACATATAGCAGGCTTGGGCACTGAAAATAGGCCCGTCGGATGGGCCCGGGCAACATAACAAGCTCGATCAAAAGTCAAGTCGGCCCTAAAAAAATTAAAGAATGGCCCAACCCAGCCCGACTGAGCAAAAGATCTTACACACGCACACACACAAATGTCATAGATAGTAATAGGTTAACCAGGAATGCCAATGAGTTGGTTGGCTTTGTGGACCTAAATTTACTACATTGTTTGAGCTGGTTTGTCGGGCCTATCTTATGAGAAGAATTGGATATCATTTGTTTGATTTTTGAACTTAAAATAGCTTCAGCCATTGTCGGTTCCACTTCCAAGAAAATAAAAATTGCGCCTGATGCGCAGGCCTAGGAGTGGCTCTACAAAATTGGTCATGCTGAGGTAACAATGTAAGCCCGATTGTCGAGTTGGGCCAAGCTTGGTCATAGCCATCAGGCCTAATTTCTTCTAGAATCTAGCCTAAGCCCCAATTGGCCCCGGGTTTAATCAGCTCTACCCAACAGGTACGAGGACGGGCAACAAGTATACTTTTCTCGAGTCTTCATATCTTTTTATTTTATTTAATGAGCCATATATAATATAAGAAAATATTCTCTTTATTTATTTTCTACTATATTATAATGTCAAATAATGACTATTGTAGTAGTTAAAAATTAATATTTTTAGTTTGCAAATTTAGAAAAATAAAAATTAACTTAATTAAAGGTTAAACAAGGAGGTTGCGGCCAATTCACTGAAGACATCTGACGCAAAGTTTCAAAAGAATTATGAAAATGCCATTATAGATGAGTTTGAGTCGACTTCCAAGGGATTCAAGTTCTCTTCAATGCAAGTGCCCTGAAAACTATAAATATTCCCAAGTGTGCTCAATCCATAATCAATAAAAGAGTTGATCTTTGAGGTACATTACCCATGTATTCATTTTAAACTTATTTTGCATGGTAGACTCTGGAGTGATTTTGGTGGATTTTGGGGATGTTGACGCCAGCTAGTTGGTGGTGGAGTCCTTGGTAGCGGCTCACTTTGAAGAAGCTTGGATTCCAGAAAATGGCAAAGCCTTCGAGGTAGCAAAGTAAGAAAACTAGCTATTCTTGTGTTTTGTAGTTTTAATCTAGTTTTAGTTCTCATTGTTCTTTCTTCAAGTTAAAATTAATTGCCTCTAGTTCTTGTTCACTTACTTAATTCTAGTTTAATTTGAATTTTACTTTAGGGTTCAACTTTAGCTTTGCTTGCTGCTATGAAGCTCATGCTAATATCACCCTGCTTATGTTAGTATTACTTTCGGGAGAACTCCTAACTAGTAGTATTGTCTCTTATGTTTCATAATGACCAATAGTAGGAAGGTGAGCAGGGCAGTTATTTGGGTTGCTTCCTTTACTGCCCATCATTCTGGAGAGGTCTTATGGACATAAACTGAGATTGTACCCCCATCTTTATGCCACATTTTGTATCTTGATTTAGTTGGTTGCACTCACGCCAGATTAATGTGAACAACTGTTTTACCAAAAAAAAAACAATAGTAATATACTATAATAGAAAATTTTCTATTTCTAGATTTCCTAATTCAACAAATTTAAGCAAAAATAGCTGTTATCTTGGTTATAATAATGAACAATTTGTAAGGGAGGTGTTTCATTAGTTTGGGCCACATGCAACTTAATTACATACAAATCTAGCTGGATGCAATTTTGAGTTGCATTGCATCTTTAGTTCTAAGATTCAAAATAGCCTTTTAATTTTTTTCTGACCTGATCCATAGTAGCCAACGATAGCAAAAATTCTAACTGATTGATGTAGTCTAGAAATGCTCAACCCTATGATTAGATAACCCTGGACCGTCTCACCTAAGAATCCAGGAGACCTCAAAGGACTGAAATTATGAAGGATCGAAAACCACCAAGACTGAAGAATAAGTCATGGATGAATAGGAAATTATGTTTAGAAAATAATAATACTGGATATCAAATTCTCACCTTCACTATCATAAAGCCCCCTAGCAACCTCTAGACCCATACAACTTGTCAGAAGAAAGGAAGTTATGAGGTGTTATTTGACTCACAAACGTCTAATATATTCGTATTCTGCCAAATAAGTCAATAATAGGTCAAGCAGCAATCTAAAGTATATCAGCTGCAAAAACAGCATTATCGTGGTCACTAGAAGATAAATCTCAAGCCTAAACCACCTTCACTATATAGAATATTATTAGGGGCACAAGTGGGTCAAGCTAACCCATGACCCGGCCCAGTTCTGACCCGATTAGTCTTGGCCCGATCCATTTTTGAAGACCTGTTGGTTAGCATCAGGTTCAAAAATTAGACCTATCTAAATTCCGAGTTGGGTCTGAGTCTTATGTTTTTCAACTTAATCCAACCTGATCTGGCCTCTATATCACTCGAGTCTAATTTGGGTCAATAAGAAATGGGCCCAACTTGACCAATCCAGCCCGACCTAAAAGCTTGAATCATATAACCTCCTTCTTCTTCACTCTGTATATCATTTTTTCCTAGTTCATTGAATGAACTCTCATTTAAATTAATTCCTTTTTTCATCTCAATAACTACATCTTCTCATATCTATTTTCACTTAAATTATATCTAAATATTTCATCATTTGTATTGGTGCATTATAATTCTAATTCTTTCAAGGATATAAATATATTTTTAAAATCATAGTTTTTAATTTTAAGAATAATCAATTACTTGGATGAAATTAAAAGTTCAGAATGAAAATTCGAGTTTAAGTTGGTTCCTTTCAGTTTTATTTAATTTTATTATGATTTTATATATAATTATGCACTATTATTTTTTAGATATAAAAACAAGTCAAATCCTTGACTCAAACTATAAACCCGATCTAACAGAAATTCGAACATTTTAGATTTGGAGTCATACGTGCTTGATCCTGATCCAACCTGAATCGATTGACTTGTTGGGTCTAAAATATTTTTTAGTGACCCAACCCAACATGTCCTAATCAACTAATGGGTTGGGTTCAGGTTCAAATCATGACCCGAATATGAAATCAGGTCAAGTCAAGGTCTAGTATGCCCTAGTCCAATCCAACCAATTTATAGCCATGGATATCACATAACTTTCTGACACATCTTAAATTATCGAAATTGAAGCTCAAACAAGAAAGTTATGGCCATTTTATTGAAACATAACTTCTGACACATCTTAAATTATCAAAATTGGAGCTCAAAAATATCATCCTATGGCCTATTAATTTATGTATAATTTTTCTAATATTTTAATCAATTTTTCTTATTTCTTTCTTCTAGAATTGTTTGTTACAATTTTAGTTGATATCTTTAAGTAAGATTTTTTCTAAGATCTTTTTTGCCTAGATTAGTCAAGTTTGAGTGAGCTTCTAATGGATATTGAATTTCCTTCAATGGAAAAGCTTTAGAACTTATAAATACCCTCTATATACTCAATTGAATCCAATAAGAGCTTGTTTCTTTGGAATGTTCTTCGTGTTTGCTTTGAATATTTTTATATGGTGGAGTATGCATATGCTCTAGTGAAATTTGGAGTGATTCAAGTGAATTTCAAGTATAGCAACATTAGCTAGTTGATGCATGCAGTCCTTGGTCACGATACAGCAAAGGTACATAATCAATTTTAGGAGATAGTGAATGTTAGTGTATGCCTTAGAGGATATTTGCATATAATTGCAAATATTTATTGGATTAATAAATGAATCCTTTCTTCACCATGATCACATATAGACGTATATGTGTCATAGAGCTAGAAAAGTTTTCACGGGTGGTACAAAAATTTATCCAAATGAAGGAAATCCACAAGGTGGATTGGATAGATCTATATACATGAAATTTGCTAACAACTATAGATGAGGTTGGGAATCATGCCTATAAGGCTGCCCAAGTGAATAATGATGACGTGAAATTTCTTCTTCAACGAAATTGGATCTTGCTCTGACATCTAGGTATGCTAGACACTAAAGGGTCAACTAGCAATCCACCTTACAAAGCATTATTAAAGTGTTGATGTGTGAACTAGGTGTATAAGCCTACAAGTAATCTCTTGACTTGAAAGACAAAACACCTTGCTGTAATCCGGTGGCTGATAAATTTATGGCCAAACATGTGTGTTGACCATGATACGCTCAACTTTATCCTTGATAGAAAATATAATAGTTTACTAGATTCAGATTATGACTAAGAATCAATTTGTCGAATATGAAAACTATTATGTATTCATATTAGGGCAAAGAGAAATGGTCAAACATATAAGTCCAGAGACCCAAAGTACTTTAAAAGGATTTTGAAAATAATTATTTTCATAAAAAACGTCTGACATGATCTAGAGTTCTAATAGAATATGAAACAATATGAATAAGGGTCTGACAATACTATGCTCAATGATCATACCAGCACATTGGAATGATAAAAGACTGAATTGCAAATGTAGTGCGGGAAGAGACCAACTAGTTTCATATTTAGTTCATCCATCTTTAATAATTAATTTTTTCGTATCTTATTAGGGTTTAATGGTAAATCTAAGTAGGTTATAGGTAAAGATTGCTGCTTTTGTTTCAGGATAGAAGATAAATACTCTAGTGCACATTTGACACCTCATATATATGTTGGAGAAGATTTAGACTAATTTATCTTTGAACAAAAAGTCCATTTGACAAATTATTCTTAATTTGCTTCTAGGCAAATATTTGTATCGGATACAATCTGAATATAAACTACTTTTGATCCATGTTCAGGCCCAAGTGAAAATGACAAACCATTCTTAGTAGTAGAATATATCATGTTAGAGAAGCAATGGGAACAACAAATAGAAGAGATAGAGGGTCTCCTTGTCTTAAGCCTCACTTAAATTATCATCCCTCTTGTTGTTACAATGTTTAAAAGCATTGCAACCTTGTCTTGGCATAAGCATCCTCTCTCCAAACTAATAGATTCCAAACCAAATCTCTAGTCCCCAGTACTGTAAATAAAATTAAACCAAAAGCCCCAAATCATATGCCTTTTCAAAATTAATTTTCAAAGGATTCCATTTTTTCCTATTTTTACCAAATTATAATTGGTTGAGCTACGTTAAAATCTTCAAGTATATTTCTTCCATTAGTGAAAGCAGGTCGGGAGCAATCCACCAATCCATCCAAATATTTCTTAAGCTTGTAAAGTAATACTTTGAAAATTATTTAATGGACAAAATTTTCAAACTGATGGACCTGAAATCTATAATTCTACATGCATATTTTAACTTAGGAATAAGAATAATATATGAGAAATCCAAAGCTTTAGAGTCAATAAGAAAAAAAAGCCAAAATATCAAATACCAGCTACAAATCATCATTCACTATTTCACAAACATGCTAGAAAAAGAAAATAGGAAAGATCATTGAGTTCCAAAGCTTTACCAACACCAGAATAGCACCAAAATTAAAAGTAGTCACTCTAATTTCTTCCATAGAATATATGACTCACAAATGACTTAAAGCTTCATAATTTTCAGTGTAGAGAGAACCCCCAACAAACTTTATGGTCCAATTTTCTTTTCTCACTGACTAGACTCTTTTAGGAGACAGACAAAGGTTCATATATTCTTCTTATCACAAAGCATAACATCCCCAACTTCAGTAAGATCAATCCATATCTTTGTCCTCCTATCATTAGTATACGTATAAAAATATGGGAAATTCTTTGCACTTTTCTCTTTCTACTATTTCATTGTAATTCAAAGATTTATCTTTAAGAGCATCCAAAGCTTGAATAGTCTTGAAAAATCCTTCTTCCTATTTATAATACTGTGAAAAATTCTTACTTTTATTTTTAACTTTTATTTAGTATATATAAGTTTGTCAACAAACTAAGAAACAAAACTTGAAATTCTATTCCTAACAAGGATAAATGCATTTGCAAGTGTTTGGTTGTATAATGTAAGATATGTTGTAACCCTCTAAATGACTCAACAAGTTTGGCCTTAGAAATAGTGAATTATTTGTTTGTTTATTACACAACCAGTTGATTACCAACTACTAACCTTTTTCATATATTATATCATACAACATATAACTGATATTATACATATCATAATAATTTATTGATATCTATAATATTTATATAATATTTAATAGTTCTAGTAATTACATAATAATCACAATTATTGAAATATTATAAGAAAATTAATATATATATTGTTACACTATAATTATATATAAATATTTTATGATGTTGTTATATAATATTGCATAATATATAATTATCACAATGCTATATTATAAGCTAAAATAATTATAATATTAATATATATTATACTATATGATTATAACATTGAATATAATGATATATTAGAATTAAGTAGTTCATTATTATGTTATACAAAATCTTTCACTAAATATATTTATAATAATTTTAATAAAAAATCATAAAATACTTTCAATTATTATAATGATAATTATTAAATTATATTTATTAAAACTCCAAAGCATGTGATATATGAGTATATGATATATTGTCATCATTTATAATATCTTATAATACTAGTACATAATGGTATATTATATGACGTTACAATATTATAATAGTTATAATGACATTGCAATAAATAAATTTTATAATATGGGATATCATAACAACTAATAAATATTATATATAACTATTATCATAATATAATTTTGATTATTTTTATATTATTATATTAACTATTATAGGAATCTTTGTGATATAATATTAATCTCATAAATGTAATACAACCATATAACTATAATTAAATTAATTGGTCAATATGAAGTAATATATCACTTCATGTTTAAATAAAGTGTCCCACTTATATCAAAATATGGTAGAATTTGTTGCCTTAACTATATTTAATTTAATTGATAATAATAGAATAAAAATAAATAATTAAAGAAATTCATTCAATGGCAAAGTTTTTGTGATGTACATTCAACCGTATCAATAATTGGATAATGAGGTGGAAAATATGTCCTTGGGAATTTTGAGTATATTATCTTAAGTAGAGAGAAATAACTAGAGAAGATTGAGCAACTTCAATTCTTAGAAAATATTTTAAGGGTCCCAGATCTTTGATATTAAATTAAGAAGGAGAAAATTGATTGAGTCAAGATATGGTGTAAGGTTTGTTACTTGTAGGCACAATGTCATCAGCATAAATTAAATAAACATAGCAATGAAAAAAGTACCTTGCTTGAGGCTGGACAAGGAATAATCTTCTTTGGATTATGTGAAACTCCAGCTTATTGGAGAGCGGCAGAAAATTTTGAGAACCAATTATGCGAAGCTTGTTTCAAGTCATAAAGAAATTTCTTTAAACAACAAACGATATTCTCGATCTCCTAAATAGAAAAATTAGGAGGGAGCTTCATATAAACCTCCTCATGTAGGACACCATGAAAAAAAGCATTGTTAACATTTTTTAAATATAATGGTCAATTATGAATCACTGCAAGGGCTAATAAAACCTGAATTGTCACCAACTTAGCAAAACAAGCAAAGGTTTCATGGTAGTCGAGACCCTCCATTTGTGTTTAGCTTATAGCAACCAAACATGCCTTGTAGCACATAATAAAACCATCTGAATTATATTTAATTTTGTAAACCAATTTTCACCCGATAAGAATTTTACTAGGTGTAATTGAGTTGGTGTTCAAGTTTTATTAAGTCCAGGAGCTTTAATTTCAGTATCCATGGTCTCATACCAACACAGTTCCTTAACTGCCATGGTAAAAGTCATATATTCATTATTGGAAGAAATTAAGGCAATAAAGCGATGATGTATATGAGAAAGGCGATAGTACGAAAGACATCAATAAAGAGGTAAAGAAATACATTTGGAGAAGTCCGACATCGGAGCTGGACTTGGAGTCACAACAGTGAAACAATAATATAGCAAGATAGATGAATGCCTGTAAGATAATTTAAGAACACAAGAAGATTGAAGAAAATATATGAAGACTTCTCTAGATACCACTCAGAGTATTCGCACCTTGCAAACCCTCCAAGAATTATGCGACAGTCTTTTGTTTTCCTTTCTTTCTTCTCTCTTTGTTTCTCTTATTTTGGATAGCATTGGAGAGCTCTTGCTTATATTCTCTTATGTGATATGAGAAAACTCATTCCCTCTCAAACTCTACTTCTCCTCTCCTATTTATAATAGGAGGGGTTAGTCCCAGGGTGGAAAGCTTAGATCCTGGTGACGTCATCCTAAGAAGTCCTACATCTTGGCAACCCACTAGGGTTGAACCCTAGCATGTGGTGGCCACCTGGGGAGCCCTAGGTATGTTGCGATCCATCATTGGGTTCCTAATTGTGGTCTTCTACCTAAGGTTAGCTCTAGGAGCCAACTACACTAAAACCCCACTAGAGTTGGATCCAGGCCGAACCACAAGGCTAATCCAATAATACTTATGCCAACCCCCACGAACCAATCTATATACTTAGAGTCTGATTTACTTAATTAGATTAAGCCAAGTTTGGTGAGAACTTAAGAAAGATTTTGAAAAAATATCAAATATGACGAATAAGTAAAGGATCCCAAGATTAACTTGGGTTTCTAATCTACCATGTTTTATCTTACTTGATGGTGTGCCGTAGTACAGTGAAGTAAGATGGACCAATCTTCCTATAAATAAAGATGCATGATCATGCTAATTGTTGATAGATTGAATGGACAAAAAGTTGCCCTTCATGCACGGTAATTGTTGTTGAATACATACAAATACTAGAAGTACGCAAAAGTACACATACAAGCATAACATATATACAAAAGTAAAATTATGGAAAAAATATTATAAGAAAAATGAAATAAGATAAAAGACATTGAAAATATAAAGCAAAAGAAATAAAAATGAAAACTATAATTAACAAGATAATAGAAGATAACATAGAATAATACTTGCATCTCTAGTTAATAGAATCTAGTCTGGTGGGAGGGAAGATGACGAGAGGAGATAAAGGGAGGGGGATGGAATGATCAGAACAGAGATGGAGGGCTTCACATTAGGATGGATCCATTGGTTAGGCGTTTATGTCATGGCTCAGTTGTGGGGATAAAAGGTGATATGGGCACTAATGAATGCAAGAAATATTGCCTACACTACATGGGGATAAAAGGTGATATGGGCACTAATAAATGCAAGAAATATTGCCTACACTACATGCACCACCATAGATGTGCACGTAGTCAATTACAGACACTAGTTCCTATGGTGGTGAATCAAGATGCGCTCTCGATGAATAGGACCAATAGAAACCAGCAGCCATTATTGGCTGCGTGCACAGCCACATCGTGCACATAGTGTAGGCAATTATTCTCGATGAATACTGATTAGTTAAAAAAAACATATTGGATTGAATAAGAAGTTATTCATGTCTCCTTAATCAAATATTTCATACTTCATGTACTAACTAGAGATCACACTTCGGTTTTTCTCAATGGGGGGCACTCTAAAAAGAAACTAAAAATATATATTTGTACTAGAATAAAACTATTATAATTTCATCACTAGATATAATTTCGACCCCTTGTAATGAGATCTTTCTCCCATAATTATCAAGAAAAACATAGTATAATATATTATATAGATATACCATTTTGAATTATCAAGGAATCAAACACAGACGATCTAGCTGGCCGTGACTAAGGGACTTTTAGGAAGTAGCTATGACTATTTCTTCGACATGAGCTACGTACATGGAAAGAAATTATATTTCATATGCACTATATGGAGGTGCACCATGACAACTTACGTGCATCCCGTACCTAATGTAAGGTATAATTTCTCGAGATGTTAGCAGAACACCAAACCCTTTTGTTGTTGTTATTGTTGTTGAGCTACGTACTTAGGAAGCTAAAAAAGTGTTTTCTCGCAGACTTAAGTCTCACATCAATCGTCATCAAACCTGATCGTTCAACGGTGGTCCAAAGTTTCTGTGGATTGCTTTATATTATTATTCAAAACTCATCCACGAGCCCAGTTTCTTCGTTTTACTCTCGTAAATAATAAACAAGCACGCATTCGAAGCTATTCCGAGCTGCATGCTTAGACAAGGCATCCATTATTTAAAAGAAGTCCACCTGCTGCCATTGGTAGGCTACCAGTTTGCTTTGCTTTCCACCCAACCCAGGCCGACAGTCCCCATGAAAGGTGGCAGCTGAACTAGAGCGAACCAGGTACCATTTGCTCCCAAGACCATAACCTAATCTCTCTTATATCAGAAATGGACATGTGTGCAGCCCATCATGCATGTATGTTTCCCACCACATCCTTAGGTTTGGAAGTTGATGATAACTTGGCACGATAATTCAGGAGAGATGGATTGATTTCTGATCACCGGCCTTCACCTGTAGCTAGCTGTTTGTATATACCATTGTATACCCATGAAAGGTGGCAGCTGAACTAGAGCGAACCAGGTACCATTTGCTCCCAAGACCATAACCTAATCTCTCTTATATCAGAAATGGACATGTGTGCAGCCCATCATGCATGTATGTTTCCCACCACATCCTTAGGTTTGGAAGTTGATGATAACTTGGCACGATAATTCAGGAGAGATGGATTGATTTCTGATCACCAGCCTTCACCTGTAGCTAGCTGCTTGTATATACCATTGTATACCCACTAAGATCCCGTTCAAAGGTCTACTCTGCTGTCTTAGCATGGTTTTCCAACCAATCCTCATTGCTATTTCCCTCCCTTTAGACGTGAGACGCTTGCATGAAGCATGGGAGTATAGAAATTACTCTATTTGAAAATGTTAGATTTGCTTTTGTAACACTAGCCAGATATAGGCTTGCCAAATATGGCCTCAACAGGCAGCATGTCTGCAAGTGAAATGCCATGAATTATTAATTCAGTCAACTTGATGGGTACTTAAGCATTATGTGGTCATGTCCCTTTGAACTGAAAAAGATATAATTAGTTCATTAGCTGGGAATTTTTCTAGCGTTAGAGAAATTGAGAATTGTAGAAATGTAGAAATGTAATACAACGCCTTCTAACTGAGCCTAGCTACGTTTGATTACAGCTAAATTATCTCACGACCTAAAACTTCTTCCGACTATCTCATGTTGGACCCTTCAATATTTAATTCAATGAATCATCTACTGAATATCACACATCAAAATGCAAGCTTTTATTCACCTAATGTGAGTTCTAGTGCATGCGTTACTTGCACCATCCATGGACTTGACAAGCCAGTTCCTAACCGCAAGAAAATGTTTAAGTCAGTAACATTACTCAATTCCAACTAGCATTGCCACCTAGCTCTGCCCTTCTGTCTTGTTATTTATATACCTCTCAACAAGAAAAAAAAAAAAGCCTTGAGAAGGAAAAATTATTGCTCGGCTAAATTTATCAGAAGCCAACGTGGCGGCAGGGAGGGGGCGATGCCCCGGACACTTCGTGATATATTGTTTGCTGATTTCATTGGGTGTATCCATACTCGTGATGTATAAAATACCCACTTTAACCCAAAAAAAGGAAAAAAAAAGAGAAGCACTTCTAAAAAGTTATTCCAACACCTTATGTACACTCATGCATCATCTTTGCCATTGTACATGATATTTAGAACATGGAGATGCACGTGATGCTTCGCATTCGGATGATTAGGACTTAATGGGATATTCTCTCCTTTGTTTCTCTCTCAAAAAGGGGGCAAGTATATAGAAGCAAACTAAATAATAAATGGCAACTTACAAATTAGGAGAGTCATTTATCAATCCCAAGGGAGGTGATGCTTCAATTTTTGCATTTGAATGATTAAGACTGCATGGAGTATTTGCTCTACTTTACTCTTTCCTGCTGCTAACCACACACCAAGAGAGTTATGTAAAAAAGATAGCTCATGAAATTTATACTTCAGTGTGGTAGCTTGGCTAGGGACTATAGATTACAAATTAGCAGGACGATAACATCTGACCCTCACAGTTGCATTTATCTACGCATGTGCCCTTGTCGACCACCGGTAGGAGGCGGAGCGACCGCCCCCGCCGCTCGTCTCCGCATCCCCCTCAAGATCCCAACTCTCTCCCCCGCCGCCGAAGCGGCGGCTCCCCGTCGACGAGAAGCGGAGCGACGAGAAGGATGTCGACGCCGACGATGCCAGCCGGTCCACGTACTCCTTCAACCACCCCCTCCCCGCTGCTCCGGCTGGCTCCGCTGTCTCCGCCTCCGCCGGCGCCGCCTCCGCAGGCTCCTTAGCGCCCTCCAGTTGCTCGACGGATGGCCCCAGAGACGACAGACGCGCGGAAAGTGGGGGTGCGGGCGCAGGGTGGTCGTCGCGGCCGACGGCGGTTGTGGAGGCGGCGGATGGCGGTGGCTGGAGAGGGGAAGGGGGAAGAAGGATTTCGGAGCGGCAGAGAGGGCAGGAGGGGTTGGAGCGGAGCCAGGAAGCAATGCAGGTGGAGTGGAAGGCGTGGTGGCAGGCGGGGAGGAGGCGGAGATCGTCGTCGGGGCGGAGGCGGGAGAGGCAGACGGCGCAGTCTGGGGAGGACTCGGGGGCGCCGGCAGCGAGGGAGAAGGGCGGGAGGGAGTCAATAAGGCCGCTACAATTTTGATCGGATGGTGATAATGATGATGGTGATGATAAGGAGGAGGAGGAGAAGGAGGAGGAGGAGGAGGAGGAGGAGGAGGAGGAGGAGCGGGAGAGAAAGTGGAGGAGGAGGTGGACGGCGGCAGAGGCGACGAAGACGAAGAAGAGGATGGCAGCGATGATGAGGAGGCTGGTGGAGGAGGGGTGGTGGTGGTCGGAGTCCGACGATGGTAGAGTCTCGAGTCCTGGTGGAAGCGGCGGCGAGAGTGGAGAGGAGGCGGTGGCGAGAAGGGAGCGCATTTGGAGGTGCGTTTCGCTTCTTTGGATGCTGTTCACTTTTTATGCTTTGTCTTATCTTGCATCTCAGATTATATGCATGCGCATATGGTTCCCGCAAAAAGCACAACCTTGCCTTCCTCACCTATCTCCACCTATATTTTATAGGGGTAATTAATTCCCCACCCTCCAAAAGACCGTGCTATAACAAAAAGTCTCTCTTGACCGGTCTTGAAATCTCGAGTCCAATATCTTCACCAAGTTTAATTTCCGATCCTTGAGCCCCTTTTATTTTTTCAGAAAATGCCGAAAATATCCCTCCCCTCTTGATCTCCCATTCCCCGAAGAAGAAGAAGAAGAAGAAGAACAAGGCACGACCGCCGCCGACCACGGCCCGTCCCCACCCGAGCTCCCTCTTGCGGACGCCACCGGCCTAATCTTGCCCCCTCCGGAGCCCTCTCCCGCGGCCCCACCCCCTCCCGTGCCCCTACCCCTCCTGATCTCCCGTTCCCAGAAGAAAAAGAAGAAGAAAAAGGCCCGGCCGCTGTCGACCACAGCCTGCCCCCGCCCGAGCTCCATCCCGCGGCCGCCACCGGCCCCTGCTCGCCCCCTCCCGTAGCC
>JAOXJJ010000648.1:865450-884195 GCA_025769935.1 Phoenix roebelenii | reverse complement strand
TATTTTGATGACATCCTCATCTATAGTCAAACTCAAGAGCTCCATCTCTCACACTTAAGGCAGGTTTGTGATGTCCTTAGGAGAGAGCTTTTTTGCAAACCCCAAGAAGTGTACCTTCCTGACCGATCACGTCACTTTCTTAGAGTTCATAGTGTCTTCTAAGGGTGTCTCCGCTGATCCGGAAAAAGTAAGCGCGATAGTTGATTGGCCTGAGCCCAAGATCCTAGCTGAAGTACGTAGTTTTCATGGCTTGGCTACTTTCTATCGTCGCTTCATTAGAAATTTTAGTTCGATAATGTCTCCCATTACAGATTGCATGAAGAAAGAAGACTTTATCTGAACTAAGTCGGCATCCCAAGCCTTTAATGAAATTAAGAAAATGATGACCGAAGCACCTGTCTTGCGCCTTCCTGATTTCATTAAAGTATTCGAGGTCACATGTGATGCCTCTGGCGTTGGCATAGGTGGTGTGTTAAGCCAAGAAGGTCATCCTGTCGCGTTCTTTAGCAAAAAATTAAGCGACGGCAGGTTACGTTACTCCACCTATGATAAGAAATTCTATGCGGTAGTGCAAACTTTACGACATTGGCGACACTATTTGCTACCGCAAGAATTTGTATTGTACTCTGACCATGAGGCTTTAAAGTATCTCCACTTTCAAAAGAAATTGAACCATCGGCACGGCCGTTGGATTGAGTTTCTTCAAGCCTATACTTTTGTCCTGAAATATAAAGCCGGAGTTGAAAATAAGGCTGCTGATGCGCTCAGTCGACAGATCTTCCTCCTATCCATGATGAGCACTAAAGTAATTGATTTTGAAAGGATCGAAAAATAATATACCACCTATCCTGACCTTAGTAAAGTATACCTGACCCTACGAGATGGAGTAGAGAGAGAACAAGATGATTTCTTCCTACAAGATAATTATCTCTTTCGCTCCGACCGATTGTGTATTCTCCGAACCTTATTGAGAGATTTTCTAGTATGGAAAATACACATTGGAGGACTGTCTTGGCATTTGGGAGAGACAAAACCATTGAAATAGGGGAGAGACGTTTCTTCTGGCCGAGTCTCAAGAGAGACGTGTCCAAAATTGTCGGTCAGTGTCGCACATGTCAACTAGCCAAACAACGTAAGTAGAACACTAGTCTTTACACTCCCCTACCCGTTTCCGATTGTTCCTGGCAAGATGTTACTATGGATTTCATGTTAGGGCTTCCACGTACCTCCACCAAACACGATTCCATTTTTGTAGTTATGGACCGATTTTCCAAGATGGCTCATTTTCTTCCCTATTCCAAGACTTCTGATGCGTCTAAGATTGCGAAACTTTATTTTGATGAAGTTGTTAGACTCCATGGCCTCCCAAAATCTATTGTGTCCGATAGGGATATTAAATTCATGAGTTACTTTTGAAAAACCCTTTGGCACGTGATGGGCACTAAATTAAAATTTTCATCTGCCTATCATCCACAAACTGATGGCCGTTACCAACCGACAAGTTTGCATATAATAGTTCGATCAATAGGTCCTTAGGCATGAGTCCCTTCAAAGTGGTGAACGGATATAAACCTAAGCAGCCTATAGACTTGATTTCCATGTCTCATCAGCATAGAGTCTCTAAGTCTGCACAATCATTTGCATCACACCTGCATTCATTGCATCAGGAAATCAGTAAACGTATTCACTCTAATAACTTAAAATATAAATCCCTTGCTGATTTGCACAGACGTTATAAAGAGTTGAATGTAAAAGATTATGTCATGGTGAGAATTAGACCTGAATGACTTTCTTCGGGAATGTTCAAAAAGTTGCAATCTCGTAGTGTGGAACCGTTCAAAGTCCTAAAGAAAATCAGTTCGAATGCTTATGTTGTAGATCTTCCTGAAGGCTATGGGATTAGTGCAACATTTAATATTGAAGATTTAGTCCCATACAAAACGTCAACATTCACTCCTTCTGACCCTTTTGTTGATACACCCACCTTTATTGATCACCTTGATCCATCGCCTGCTATTAAGCCTCCACCTCCAAAGTTTCATGCACGCAGAGAACACATAAAACATATATTAGATGAGTAGGTTATATCTACCAGGAGAGGAAGTTACCAACATTACCTTGTTCAGTGGAAAGGTCGACCCGAATCGAATAGGACGTGGATTTTGCGAGCCAAGTTGCAGCGCCTTGATCCTGACCTTCTGGAGCAATACGACAACCGGCCAGACCTGCACTCGACGGGGTCGAGTTCTTCCCACCCGGAAGGAGTTGATGGGGACATCGAAGCTGATTATTTCTCCGCCTAGTCCACTATCTCATTTACGTATTTATTTTATTTTATTTTTGGACTTATTTGCATTTTAGGGCTTATTTGCATTTTAGGGCCTATCTGTATTATTTTTGGACTTATTAGGAGTTATTTCTGTGTAAGGAGTTGTTAAGTTAATTGTGTTTTTTTGGGCCCTATATATAGGGAACTATTTTCATGATTAGGGTTTTAATCAAGCATTAAAGGCTTCCTCCCCCACCTCCCTACTTCCCATCTCTCTTTTCCTCCTCTCTTCTTCTCCCTCTTCTCCTCCTCTCTGCTGCTCTTCCTCTTTTCTTCTCCTCCTGTTCTTCCTCCCTCTTCCTCTGTTTCCTATTTTAAAGCCACGACAGTCATCCCAAGAGTGAATCATCAACGCTGCAGCCACCTCTCCTGTGACCGGATCTACATCAACTCATCGTCACCGCTGCAGCCACCTCTCCCGTGATCGGTTCTACATCAGATGGCATATACCAAACATTCCTATGCAGCCCTCATTTGGGCCAGTTGGACTGTTGTATCAAATACGGGAGAGCCACCTGCTGCCACAATTGCGGACGTGGTATCCCTAATGACAAGTTCTACTCCACCAACTTGACCCCTATTCTTCACAATGCCATCAAATTTGATTTTCAAAAAATTAAGGGTACGAGTTCCTAAGTGAAGTAAAGAATATGCGATGCAAAACCTATAAGTGTAGTCCTAGATTTTCCTAACACCTAACATCCATCCAATGATCTAGCCTACGCAAAGTCTAAGGTGTGATGAAAGGCTCTTAAAACAATAACAAGAAGGCTTTCACTTACATTTTTAAAGAGTCTAACCAAATGTAGTTTGTGGTATAGCTCAAGTAAATGTATCTCTAATCATCAATGAATCTAGGATCGCCTCGCTTAATGACTTGGAAGAGAGCTTCTAAATTCCAAGGATGGATAGATAGGGACAAATAACTAAAGCTCTGTCTCCAAATTTGTAAAGCTCTATGGCACTCAAATATCATATGGTCAATTGGCTCTTCAATCTTGGTACACTGATCACAATAAGGAGGCATAGTAAAAACTTTATAATCGAGAATCCTTCTACATTGCAATCAATTTCTGATCCGATCGGGGAGAAGAACGATTTTTTCCAACCCACTCAATTTGAATCTCTCAAGAAAAATTAGAAGAAGATGGAAGGAATCTCGAAAATAGGACTTAAGTTCTCTTTTCTTTTATTGATAATTCTCCATACCTCTTAAATTGAGGTATATATCTCCTATTTATAATACTAGTGATGTCCCTCTTTTATAATTTGGGTTGAACTCCTTTCTAGTTCGAATAGGACTAAGTATCCTAAAATAAATATAACTACTAAAAATATTCTAAAAAAAATTAAAATTTAAAAATATTTTAGAAAAATATAAAATCCTTGAGGAAGTAGATCTTAACTTCTATATTAACTCTATCTTCTATCGCTCCGCCTGATTCTTCTCGAATAGAGAGCTACGCCCGATCAAAATCTCATCCGAAAAAAAAAATTCAGTTGACCAGCCTAGTTTGGGGTCTATCACAAGTCAATCTTTTAGTTATAGATCTCAAAATTCTACACAATTTTTTTTATAAAAAAAATCATCTCAATTGGGCATTATATAATAAAGTTACAGCCTCCGAAAGTTTGGCCTGTAACTCGGCTTTTCGATATGGTTGATATCACTCCTAAATCCTGTCCATCTCTACTCGTATTGGCCAAAGTATTCCATATCGAGTCTAGTGATCCTCTTGAATACTCTTAGTAGACAAACTATTCCAAATCGAGTTTGATAATTCTCTTAGATACTCGTAATGGCCAAAGTGATCCATGTCGAGTTTGAGGATCCTCCTGTATTAAGGCTCCTCCTGTTCAGAAAATTTAGCTCCAGCTAAATTAGAACTAAAGTTGAAGAAACACCTGCTTCCCTATCTTGCAGTTGAACCACCTAGCTTTTCTTGGAGATAATTTCTAGTCTGGCTCGTCTTTGCTCTCGAGTCTTTGTGAATTACTTGCTTTGCTTCAACATCTAGACTTCATGATAGGCATGCTCCTTGTTGTCCTTGCTTGTTGACGATGAATATGGTGACTCCTCTTCGATCTCAATCTCGGTAGATCAGTCAATGCAACCAAAAAACAAGAGCTTAAGCTCTCATAAGTAGTATCAAGTTTTCGTACCATCATCATAAATTTGTTACAGACATTAACAAGATGGTTCGCTTGGGCAGTAGATGCAAGGTCAATGTTACCTTGTGTTCTGGAGGCATTGATTATGAACTCCTTACTAGATGATACTTTTTTAGATGTCAATAGAAGGCTGCATCTCGATTCCAAAGATACAGGCTCACAAAGATAACCTAGCAAACATCCAAAGGAACTAAATTTGCAAGTTACCTTGTCAGTATACCTCTCAGTTACAACAAATTTGAAGATATAGTACTTGGTGTTCCTCAAATCGACATTCTTCTGAAACCAACCATGAGGGTAGGAATGTGGATAAGGCTTGGTCTGCAACCCCAGCCTCTGAACCAGATTTTGAATGATGAGGTTTTTCTAGTTTCAAGATCTACAATAGCCTCAATAATACTCTACTTCACCTAGATCTTCAAACGAAAGAGTTTCTCTCGCACTTTGGGTTGCTATCTTGGGTTTCCTCACCATCAAGCTCAATTTCGAGTCTGCTTGCTCAAGCTCGAGGAGCTCCACAACTTCTACAATATTGAGAACTATCTTTTCCTTCTTCTTGGAATCCTTGTCCTTCTGCATCTTTCTCTTCGGCCCCAACTTGGGGTGAAGTTTACAACACTTCTTGGTGTGTCCATGGAAGTACCAACGGTCACAGTAATTTTTTTGAGTCATTTTGGTTTGCTTCTTGCCCTGCTTCCCCTTTTGGCTTGATTTTCCACTATCTTTCTTAAACTTGTCCACCTTTTTGCCTTTCTTAGGCCGATTCTTCTCCTTGATCCCCATGGCTTTGACACTAGCTTTGCTAATATCTTTAACTTTGAAGAGTTTCAACTCTTTTCGGATGCTCTCATGGAGACCTCTGACGTACTTCATAAAAACTATATGAACATCGATGGAGATTTCGAGTGACATACTTCATAAAAACTGCATGAACATCGATGGAAATTTCAAGTGAGATTGCTTGCTTATAGAACTCGATAGTGTAGTCCTAGATAGATTGATTATACTCTTGTCGTAGATATTGCCACTTGATTCACTAATCCTGCTCATGGTCGATTGGGTAGAATTGCTTCTTGATTAGACTTTTGAATTTGTTCCATGTCAGATTTGAAACATCGTAGTTTCTCATGTACGAATTCCACCAGGTAAAAAAGGGCATGGATAGAAAGTTTAAGACGAGCAAAAGCTACCTTCTAGATACTGGAGTATCCATAGATAGTAAAGTATGTCTCTAACTGTTCTAGTTAGTTATTTAGCTTCTCCGCATCAACAACCCCATCATATACATGGATCTCGATTCGAACCTCAATTTTAAATTATTAAAGAGAGTCTTTTCGTATCTCTAGGTTGCTCATCCTCATCCTCCTCGCTAGATAGTGAATCTTCATCTCGAGCCGTAGGAAACAACTTTGCAACAAAAGTTATTGGTGTTTGAGCTGAAGGTATCACCAATCTAAAGAAGATCTCGGTAAGTTGGGCAATCTTCTATATTGTATTATAAAATGCTTATTTTGGAATATCTGTTATTTTTCTTAAATGATGCATCGACATAAGAAAACTTATGCTTGATCTAGTAAGGTAGTAAAAAGTTTACTTATTGAGTAGTGTCGCTCGTATACCTCTTTTTGTTTTTCTTTCTCAAGGCGAATTGGATCGATTGGAACGAAGAATGGTTTCTGGCTTGGAGTTCGTGCTAGCAAGCTTGGCGATCTATATAGCAAAGCAGAATCTTAATTCTTCAATTGATTATTAAAGTATAGTTAGTAGTTTTCTGAGTAGCAAGGATTATGGGTTTGGTATTTATATTTGGATTTAGACGCTCTAAACCAATATTGGTTTTATTCAGTGGATAATGAAATTAGACTTTTAGTTATATTTTGTTTATGATGGATTTGAAAGCTAAATGCAATGTTGGCTTCGTACTGTCATGAGTTATACCCCTTGGTAGCACGGCATATCATGCTCCGAATTTGACGTGTGACAATTATTGTATCCACATTTATTAAAATCGACCCGCACTCTTATTAGGCTTGGGCTAGCCCGAACTCCGAAGAGACCAGCCCAGCAATTGCACATGCGTCGAACGTGATGAATGGGAGAGGACTCTGGCTAGGAGTCTCCATCCTCCCTATTTTCAATCGCGATTGCGATTGGAAAAGGCAGAATCTTAGGCCTAATCGAACATCGCAAGCTCGGATTTTAGCCTATTTAAGCTTCCCCATCCTTCCCCTTTGAGATCTATCAAGGAGTAAGGCTAGAGTTCTCTAGATTTCAACCTTTCTTCTCAAAATTCTTCCTCCGATTTTTGCCGGAAAGCCTCGCTGGAATGAGGTATGAGTTCTCCATGATCTCCTCTTCCTTCCTTGTGATTTGGGCTTTTAATCCCACATATAAGAGCTGGCAATCACTGGAGTCACTCCAAAAATAGGCACATCCCTATTTTGATCTTCTTCCACCGTTCGGTCGGCCGTCGTTGCCATCGATTGCCCTCTGCTACACGCTATCGCCACCTTGCTGGACCACACGATCACAAACCACCAGCTATCCTCTCTCGCTTCTATATTGTCAAGGAAGAAGAAAGAAAAAAAAGAGAGAATAAAATAATAGAAAAAAAGAAAGAAAGGAGAAGAAGAGGAGAGAGAGAACCATCCGTCTCTTTCTCTCTCTTATTTCCTCTCTCTTTTTTATTTCTCTCTCTACTTTCTCCCTCTAGAAGACCTAGAAAATCCAAAATTGGGTCATGTCGACCTGATCTTTGAACTCGAGTTGACCTCTATAAAGGACCCCGATCCACCCTGGTGCTCAGGTTTTCTCCTGGACCAATCATCCTACTCAAACCCCCATTGATGAACCACGATTTATTAACCTTGGCCCTGATCAAGTCTATGCCCAATGATTTATTGATCGAATCATTCAGAGTTCACCTACCCAAAACCACCTTATGCCCGGTCAAATCTTCTCGTACTATTTTATTAAAGTCATTAATTTTGCTGCTAATATTTTAAATAGGTCTAGTAAAATCGCCTAGCGAAGTCTAACGATCTAAGACGAAAGAGGTAAGTAAATCTTATACTCTTATTAGTTTTCAAACTTGTAAGTAGATCTTGCACTCCTTATAATCATATCTTCCATGCATAAAATCTGCTTATAAAAATATCATGTTTTTCTTATAGTTATGGATCTGGATATGTGTTATAAAAATCATACTTTATTAAAAAATAAAGATTCATGAATGATTGACAAAAATAATTTTGTCATGAAATATGAATTTGATCATGATATTTAGTATTTTTATCTATATATGTGTATGTTTAAAGAAAAATATATAAGTTTCTAAAAGCTCTCAGATTGCTATAACCGTCTCTAGAAATAGGGGCCAATCAACATTCTAGAGCTAGCATCCAACGAAAACGGCCCTTTGCCAATGGGTTAATGTTGGTAATGAATATAAACTATAATATCTTGTCGATTACGAAGATGGTCCTATCACGGGTTATAGTGACCATGACATGAATATCTGTAAGCAATGTTTTAATCCATGATAGGAATATATGTTGTTTTTCTTAAATGATGCATCGATATAGGAAAACTTATGCTTGATTTGGTAAGGTAGTGAAAGGTTTACTTATTAAGCTATGTCGCATATGTATCTCAATTTTTATTTTCATCTCTCCAGGCGAATGGGATCGATAAGAACGAAGGATAGTCCAAGCTTAAAGTTCGCACTAGCAAGCTTAGCGACCTATATATCAGAGTAGAACCTTAGTTCTTCAGTTGATTATGAAATTATAGGTAGTGATTTTCTGAGTAGTAAGGATTATAGGTTTGGTATTTATGTTTGAATTTAGACGTTGTAAACTAATATTGGTTTTATTCAGTGGATAATGAAATTAGACTTTTAGTTATTATAGAAGCCTATATTAGTTATTCAGTGGATTGAGTTAATGATAGAGGCATCAAGGCTCCCCGATGTCAAAATGTTCCGATTCCAAGAAAGGCTTCCAACTTTGGACGTGTGTCCTTCTAAGATTCTCACCTGAGGTAAACCATAAGATTAGATCTATTTTCATCTATTTTGGAAATTAAGGTAAGAGGACTGTAGATATTTGCAACTAAAACTCCCATTAGAGTTTAAAACATATAACATATACTGCTAAGAAAAGTCCCCTCAATGGTGTTTTATTTTTCCAGTTAAAACATTCCCATGATAAACAAGATTAGGATTTGCTTCGGGTTTACCTGCAGGGCGATCGTCTTTCTTCTGCGACCTTTCCCACAGCAAGCTTTGTGCAAGCTCAAGATTCATCAGGCTCCTTGTGGGTATGAATCGATCTCCCTTGAGAAGCAAAAAGAAGATATTAGGGGAAAAGGGTTCAAGAATTCAAGAACATGCAAAAGAAAGAGGGGGAAAAAAGAGCTAATCTTGGTTACTGGATAGACGAATCTGCTCAAGGACGGGGAAGACCACTGGTGCTCTTGAAGCCGCATCAGGGGTGATCCCATCCCGTATCTTGGAATCCTCTGATCCATATCGGCGGTCACCGATTGTTGAACGACGGAGAAGAAGCTAGAGATTAGAGGAGGAAGGAGAGATTAGAGCTTCTTTCTCTTTTCTTTCTTCAAATTGATGCAGAGACTCGGGTTTCTTGGCAAAGCGAAAGAAAGCGGGAGAGAAGGAGGGTGAGACAGGAGCAAACGGAAAGGTTTTCAATCGGCTCGACTGTGGGTTTTTTATGGAGAGGGAGGGGGATGTTCTTCCCGCCTTCTAAGCGAGTTGATGTTCTGTGACCCGATCCGAATAGGCCTTGTCCGAATTCAGGTGAAGTTGTGTGTGTGGGTGTGTGCGCGCCCGCGCATCCATGTATGCATGTATGTATATATATTTAGGGGATCCTTCGGTTCTTGCAAAAGATGGAGAGCAGAGATGGTTAAGCGGGAGCCATTAGTTGGGATTTAGGGTGTAATCTATAGTGGTGGGATCATTAGTGGTTAGTGGCTCGGATGGCTGCCCATGGTATACACTAGGATAAGGGTGGTAACCTATGATAATTAGGTTTAGGTTTGACACAATTAGGTTTGACTTTTTTAAATCTTTTTAATGATCATATTAAGTAACACTAACCCATTTGTGGCCTGTTTATCCTTGCAAAATTGGCTTGACAGGTGACCATAGATTCAACCTGGCTTAATTTTTCTTCTCACAAATTACCTGTTTGCTTCTTCATTTAACCTGTTTTTCAAATGGACGAGTTCAAGTTCGACTTCTGGTCTATTCAGGACGTGCTCTAAGCTTGAAAAATAATGAAAAAACAGACAGTTCTTACCTCTGTTGACGGCGCAGATCTTGTTCCTGTAGGTTAAAGTTTTGCCCTTGCAGAAAGATTATATGTCAGCTATTTATTCTTCCTAACATTATTGTTTGCTGGCTTGGAATTACTTTTTGTCGCTGGAAATTGAACCTGGGGGCGACCAGTGGCTGAGAAGGAGGAGCTCCGGCGTGAGATGGCAGGTGGCGGTCCGTCGGCGAGCGGTGTTCTTCGGGGGACCTGCAAAAAGCCGGTGGCCGGAGTTTCCGACGCTGGCCCTCCGATGCTTAAGTCAGAGGGGGCAAGTGTACGGAGGGAGAGAAAATATATCCCAGAGTTTCAGAGTCCAACCCCTTCTAAGATTGAGGGGTTCCCCTTTTATAGAGGGGTACAGGATTACCTGTGATGTGACGGGGCGAACGGGTTACCGTCATGATTGAGCATGCCATATGAATTAATGCACGATCGTGTGAATTAATGTATCGCCGTAGGAGATCAAGCCAGAGCCAACAAGTCGTCATGGCTGATCGGACGTAGCCGAGCAGGTCAGTTGTTTGCCATGGAGGGCTTAAGATCCGTAGATAGCACGCGCATTGATTGTTGAGTGAGCTGGAGATCAGTGGAGGCCATGCGCATTAATTGTTGAGTGAGCCGGAGATCAGCAGAAGCCATGTGCATTAATTGTTGATAGCAGTAGCAGGGCGTGGTCCTTGGTCGAGCTGCAGAAGGATGTGACCGCTACAAGTGGATAGCGAAGTTCGATTTCCGAGGTCGAGGATGCTGAGGTCGGGTGCCCAGGTCGGGAGTCTCGGAGTCGAGCGCCTGGCCGGGCGCCAGGTCGAGAGCCCAGAAGTCAGGCTTCCAGTTGGGCATCTTGAAGTCGGACGTCTCCAGGTCGGGCACCAGGCCGGACGCCTTCAGGTCGGACGTCCTCAGGTCGGGCGCCTCCAGGTCGGACGCTTTTGTCACGTGCCAGCGATGCGTTCATGCATTTTTGGGGTGATTTGCTTTTCCCCCAACACTACCCCCGACTTTCGAGCTCGAGCCGTTTACGAGCTCGGACGAAGGAAGTAGCTGCATCTATTGTATTAGCGGGGGCCAGTGACTTCGAGTTATTTCGTTGTTTCGCGCGCTTTGGGGCATCTTTAATGGGAGAAGATGGGGTGGTACCCTTTCGTCTTTCAAGGTTGCTCCGCGTCGTGCTCATGATGGGGCTTCGGGATCCGATGGGACACCGCTTCGATTCTGCTTTAAAGGTGTCGATCCAGGTAGGTATGTCACTTCGATTCTCGGGGCTGACACATGGCGCAATCTAGACAGAAGGCGGGATCCAGTTCCGCCGATCTGGGCCGTCGGGAGGGTCTATATAAACCCCCTGACTTAGCTCTAGAAAGGACTTGCTTGGCCGTTTGATATTGCTGCTCTCCTCTCTTCCTTCTGTCCTTTTTCCTTCTCTCCCAATTGCGACCGAGTCTTTCCGGCGGTGCCCTAAGGCAATTTTTGGCGACCCCTTCGTAGGTCATTTTTGCTCGTTGGCTCGAGGATTCCCCTTCTTCTTCTTCTTTTCCTTCTTCATCCTTTGTTTTCTTTTCCACCCTTCTTTTTGAAATGGGTCGTGGTCCAAATGAGGTCGGGTCTAGCCTGACTGAGGAGGAGCTAGAGCTGGTCCATTCTCAGTTCTTTTTCGGCCCGGATTTTATCTCGAGCCTGCGGGGCCGGAGGACCAGATGACGAGACCTCCTCCAGATCGAATCGGGATGTACATCGAGACACTCTGGGCCGGCCTGCGGTTTCCTCTTCACGAGTTCATGAACGAGTTAGTGGTGGAGTACTAGCTCGTCCCAGCACAACTCGCTCCAAACTTGTGGAGGACCATCATCGGGTTCTTATCCCTTTGCATTGCGCACGGGATTCCGACCTTGGTAAATGTCTTCCGCCGGTGCTTCTTGTTGAAGTCGAACCCGGCGGACGGAGAGTGGCTTTACTTCGCCTTTCGGGGCGGTATGTCACTCTTCCGAGGTACGCCTTCCTCTATTCATGAGTGGAAGGGGAAGTTTTTCTTCCTTTTGTCCGAAGTCTCCTGGAAATTTGACCCGAGGTGGGGGCATCCCCGGTTGAAGGCCCTCAACAGGCTCACCCAACTTCCGGCAGATGAGTAGGGGATTTTTGACGCTCTGCATAGCTTCGGGGGGATATCCTTCTGACCGACCTCCTGAGCGAGGAGGCTCTGGTGAACGTCGGCTTGAGCTCGGCGCGCCACATGGGTAAGAGCAGTCGCGTTGCTCCTTCTTCATTTTGCTATCTTTTGTCTTATTCGTTTCTTTCTTTCTCTGATCTGATACTTAGAGATTTTTTCTTCTTTTCATACATTCCCAACATGGTGACCAGCAACACCGCGCTTTTCTCCCGGTTGAAGAGGAGGGCGGCCGAGGCTGGCGGGGCTCTTTTCGAGCCTAGGAAGAAGAACAAGTCGGCCTCAACTTATGCTCCCGCCGAGGCGAGGGGCTCCGGGGCCGAAACTTTTGGATCCGTTCAGGTAGAAGCCCCGGTTACCAAACAGGCGAGCTCGGGTTCTAGGGGGTGACGGGTTCGGCGCCCCCTGCTTGCCCCGCCCCCGTTTCTCAGCATCCAGGTCGGCCAGTCGTTCACCTGCGACGCTCGGGCCCCCAGCCGAGCAGGGGCCCTGGAGTTTCGAGCTCGGACAGGCCGAGTTTGTCGGGGGCCGGAGATCGCTCCGGGAGGGGGTCTAGTGACCCGGAGTCTCCAATTCATGAGGGCAGTTTGGCCCTCCGAGATAGTGACGTCGCGCGTGCAGTATTTCGCCGTGCATTGCTCCCAGCCGATCGGGCCGAGTTCGAAGCCATCGACCTCGGCGATCTCATCGACCAGACATACTGCAACGCTGCCCGGGTAAGTCGCCTTCTTATTTTTGGTTTGGTTATTGGCATTTCCTCCACTTTCACTTATTGTTGTTTTTCCTATAGCATCTCCATGAGATCGACACGCTGGTATTCATAGCCTCGGGATGCCAGAATGAGGCTTCGCGATTCCAAAGGCAGCTGGAGATGGCCGAGAAGAGGCTCGCTAACTCTGAGGCCGTGCGGGCGAAGGTCATCGTGCGGATGGAGGCTGCCGAGGTTGAGCGGCGATCGGCAATCAACAAGCTCGAGGAGGAAAGGGCTGCGCACACTCTGGCGAGGTCGGAGTTGCGCGCCTCCGAGGCACGTCTAGCTGAGGCTCGCGCCGAGGCCGCCGGCCACAAATATGAGGGCGGAGTTCTCCACCTGAAGGTCGAGCAGCTTGAAGCTCGAGAGAAGAGGGCGCTGGAGCAGGCCCAGAACGCAGTGGAACTCTTCAAGAAATCGGAAAAGTTCCGCGATATATTGGAGGAGGAGACCATGGACGGATTCCTCCGGAGCTTCGAGAACTTTCGGAGGCAGATGCAGCGGTTCTGCCCCCAGCTCGACCTCACTGACATTCAGTCAAGGATAGGGGTTGGTGCGGAGAGCGAGCTCGACGTTCCCGCGATCCTCGAGGCCGAGCAGGAGGTCGTCGAGGCCGAAGCTAGCGCGGCCGAGCAAGCGGCTCAAGAGGCTCCCCCTGGGGAAGTTGCCGAGGGCGTTTCCGAGGCCACTGGCGAAGCTCCGTCCGAGGCCATCGCGGAAGGTCCCGAGGCAATACCTGTCGAGGACCCTCCCGTGATCATCGTGGATGACCCCAAAGTCGGTGCCGATGAAGCCGAAGCCCCTTAGGACTTAGCCTCTTCCTTTTCTTTTGTTCCTCCTTTTTATATGTGAGGTCGGCCTTCAAGTACGGCCAATCCTCAATTTTGTACTTGGCCTTCGGATTTTTATAAATCAAGAACTTTCTTTTCCTAAATTTGTGCCTGTTTCTATTTGTGTAATTGATAAACCTTTATTTTAGCTGCTTGAGCTGGATTCCTTTTTGGTGAACTTCCTCAAGTCTTCAAGCTCGGCTAAGTCTCTAGACTTAGATTCTGGTAGAATTCGCCAAGTTGTTAGGCTTAGCTCTAAGAAGGATCATATTGAGGCTTTAGGCTTAGACTTCAGGAAAACTCGCTAATTCTTTGAGCTCATGCTCTGAAGAAGTCCCGCTAGGCGTTTAGGTTTACCTTATGGAAAATTTTGCCAAGTCCTTGGGCTCGGCTTCCAGAATAAACTTTGAGCTCGGACTCCGAAGAAGTTCCGCTAGGCCTTTAGGTTTATCTTCCGGAAAAATTTTGCCAAGTCCTTGGGCTCGGTTTCCAGAATAAGCTTGTCAAAGCTTTAAAGTTGGACTCCGAAGAAATCGTAGACTGAGGTCGGTCTATCGTTGGAGCTTTCATGCTTTTTGATCTCGAACTTGATTGGAGTATCAATAAGTAGAATCAGAACTTATGGTGAGTGACTTGGCACTTCCGAGCTCGGCCAAAGTATCATCGGGTGGAGCTCGAAGTTGTCATTACAGGCCACCTCGGCCTGAATCGATGTTTGGACTCGGCTGGGCCCTCGTTCAGAGGGGTCCGGAACAAGTGAAGATTGAATTGGAGATTGGTGGTGAGGATAGTATGCACGGGGTCGAGGGAACCTCGGCTTATGGTTGATTCAGGATAGCATCTCGACCTTGGTCGGGGGGGTCCCGAGCTTGGTCGGGGTTTTGTCAACCGTCTTGTAACATAAGCAAGTAGACGCAATGACATAGGTGCTGGATAGGGTTATACCTCTTACACCATCGGAGCCGGGTATCTCAGAATGAGGTAGGCGACTTCGCTCTGTGGTCGGCTTTTAGGGGCGTTCTTTGGCCTGTAGTCCGTTTTGGGTGCGCCTACACACCAGGGGATCCGCGTAGGTACTATCCCTAGGTCATGCACTACGGGGGTCCGCGTAGATACTACTTGTCGTCGTCGTAGCGCACTGCGGAGGTCCGCGTAGGTACTACCCATCGTTGAAGGCCTCGAGGGTCCGCGTAGGTACTACCCCGTTGTCAAAGGCCTCGGGGGTCCGCGTAGGTACTACCCCATCATTGAAGGCCTCGGAGGTCCGCGTAGGTACTATCCCGTTGTCGAAGGCCTTGGAGGTCCGCGTAGGTACTATTCCGTTGTTGAAGGCTCGGAAATCCGCGTAGGTACTACCGCGTTGTCAAAGGCCTCGGAGGTCCACATAGGTACTACCCCATTGTTGAAGGCCTCGGGGGTCTGTGTAGGTACTATCCCGTTGTCGAAGGCCTCGAGAATCCATGTAGGTACTACCCCATTGTTGAAGGCCTCAGAGATCCGCGTAGGTACTATTCCGTCGTTGAAGGCCTCGAGGGTCCGCGTAGGTACTACCCCATCGTTGAATGTCTTTCCGAGGTCGAGGAAGCTTGGGCTCACTGTCGACTCAACGGGGCATCCCGATCTTGGTCGGGATCTTTGAGGAAGATCGAGACCGAGCTCGATGTCGACGTGGCAAGACGTTTCAGACTTGGCTGGGGCATCCGAGCTTGGTCGGGTTTCCTGAAGTTCACAAGCATCCTAATATCAGGAAGATCATGGAATAATTAAGGAAGAGATGCGAACGAATTATTATAAGAAGGGGACGAGAGTTGTGTTTCCAATCGTTGAGGACCCCTGGGGGCTTTACTGGTAGTACATCCGAAGGTTTTCGGAATTCCAGCCTCGTGGAATGAGGGTCCCTTCGAGAGATTCCAACTTATATGCTCCGGGCTGCTGGACTCGCGCAATCCGGTAGGGTCTTTCCCAATTCGGGGCAAGCTTCCCATGCTCGGTAGGCTGAGAAACTTCAGTTCTCCTGAGAATGAGATCCGCCACTTTGAAAAACTTGGCCTTTACTCTGAATTGTAGTATTGTGCCGTCTTCTGTTGATACCTCGCCATGCAGACTCGGGCAGCTTCCCTTGCCTCTTCAACGAGGTCCAAATTGTTTCTGAGCTGAGAGGAGTTGGAGTTTGCATCGTAGTGCTCTATCCTTGGTGAGGGGAGTCCGATTTTCAAGGGGATGACAGCTTCTATTCCATACGCCAGATTGAAGAAGGTCTCGCCGGTGGGAAGTTGGAACATGGTCCTGTAAGCCCAAAGAACATTATATAGGTCTTCGACCCATTGCCCCTTTGATCGGTCGAGCCTAGCCTTGAGCCCTTGCAGAATGGTGCGATTCATCACCTCGATTTCTCCATTTGTCTGTGGATGGGCGACTGAGGTGAAACGGTGGTCGATGCCGAGCTCGAAGCAGAATTTTCTGAAACGGACGTTGTCAAACTGACGGTCATTGTTAGATATAAGGATGCAGGGGAGTCCAAATCTACAGATTACTGACTTCCAGACAAAATTCCGCATCTTCTGCTCGAAAATTTGGACCACCGGTTTGGTTTCAACCCATTTGGTGAAGTAATCGATGGAGATAACCAAAAATTTCCTTTGTCCGGTGGCCAGAGGGAATGGTCCCAGGATGTCAATCCCCCATTGGGCAAATAGCCAGGGGGCAACGATCGAGGTCAGCGGAGCTAAAGGTCGGCGTTAGATGTTGGCGTTCGCTGATATCGATTGCACCTTCGAACGAAGTCCGTTGCATCCTTCTGAAGTTTGGGCCAGTAGTATCCCAGGCGCAGAATTTTGGGGGCCAGTGCTCGGCCTCTCTAGCGCTGATCCCTTCATGAACCTCTCGCATAGCATAGTCTGCCTTTGATGGACGGAGGCATCTGAGGAGGGAAGAGGTGAACAACCTGCGGTAGAGCTTGCCTTCGTATAGTATGTACCGGGAGGCTTGACGCCTGATTCGTTGGACCTTGAGCTCGTCATCAAGGAGGATTTCATTCTGCAGATAGTTGATGAGTTCGTCCATCCAGCTCGGCTCGGCCTCGATGCAAAGGGTTGACTCGGGCTCCTCGATGCTGGACGTTTGGAGGTATTCGAGTACCGTCGTCTTTGGAAGCTCGCTCATGCGGGAAGTCGCCAGCTTCGACAGTTGGTCTGCCCTTAGGTTCTCTGTTCTGGAAATATGCTGGATGTTGAAGGAGCCCAAGGTGGACGTGAGGTCTTGTACCTTTTAGAGATATCTCTGCATCGATGGCTCTCTGGCTTCAAAGTTTTTCAAAATTTGGCTCACGACCAGTTGGAAGTCACTGAAGACCTTTAGGTCCTCCACTTTCAGCTCCTTCGTCAGTTTGAGCCCAGCAATGAGCGCCTCGTATTCTGCCACATTGTTCGAGGCGGAAAACTCGAAGCGTAGAGCCTACTCTGCGACTATCCCGTCCGGGCTGGTGAGAATGAGGCCTGCTCCACTACCCCCAAGGTCGAGGAGCCGTCCACATATAGAGCCCACGGTTGCCTCGGGGTCTCCTCCGCTGGTGTGTGTGCGAGCTCGGGATCGTCCAGTAAGGTGCACTCCATTATAAAGTCAGCGGGCACCTGGGCTTTGATTGCTGACCTCAGACGGTATTCGAGGTCGAACTTCCCAAGTTCGACTGCCCACTTCGCGATCCTCCCAGCATAATCCGACCATTGCAAAATTTGCTTCATAGGCTGGTCGGTCAGTATGGCCACGGTATGGGCCTGGAAATAGGGCTGGAGCCTCCGAGCCGAGATGACTAAAGCAAAGATTGTTTTCTCTAATTTGGAATATCGTGTCTCAGCATCCCTCAGAATCCGGCTGGCATAATATACTGGTCTTTGAAGCTTATTCTCTTCTCGGACCAGGACCGAGCTTACCACAGCCGGTGAAACAGCCAGGTACAAATAGAGGAGCTCGCCCTGCTGGAGTTTTGTAAGTAATGAAGGGGAAGTAAGAAGGAGCCTAAGCTCTTCAAAAGCTTGCTGACATTCTTCCGACCATAAGAAGTTCTTCGGTCTTTTGAGGATTGCGAAGAATGGAAGGCACCGCTCGGCCGACCTGAAAACAAATCTTTCCAGAGCTGCGACCCGCTCAGTGAGCCGTCGTACCTTCTTAACCGTCTTTGGTGGCACCATCTCTTGCAGCGCTTGGATCTTCTCAGGATTTGCTTCGATTCTACGTTGGGTGACTACGAAGCCAAAGAATTTGCCCGAGGTGACTCCGAATGCGCACTTGGCAGGGTTGAGCTTCATTTGATACTTCCTGAGTGTGGAAAATGTCTCATTGAGTTCGACCACATGGTCTTCTGTTGTCCGACTCTTCACCAGCATGTTGTCCACATAGACTTCCATGTTTCGGCCTATTTGATTTTTGAAGATCTGGCTGACCAGCCTCTGGTACGTTGCTCCGGCATTTTTCAACCCAAAAAGCATCACTTTGTAGCAATAAATACCCTTGTCGGTGATGAAGGCCATCTTCTCCTCATTTTCTTGCGCCATTCGAATTTGATTATATCCCGAGAAGGCATCCATAAAGGTCAGCAACTGATGTCCCGAGGTGGAGTCAACAAGTTGGTCGATGCTGGAAAGTGGAAAGCTATCCTTTGGGCAGGCTTTGTTCAGGTCGGTGTAGTCCACGCACATGCGCCACTTTTCGTTAGCATTCTTCACGAGGACCACATTGGCGAGCCAATCCGGATAGGAGACCTTCCGGATGAAGCCGGCCTCGAGAAGTTTGTCCACTTCCTCGGCCGCTACTCGCTGTCGTTCCGGGATGGAGCCTCGTTTCTTCTGCCGCACAGGTTTGCAGGTCGGTTTCACCTGGAGTCGGTGAACCATAACCTCGGGATCTATTCACAGCATGTCGGTGGGCGACCAGGCGAAGACGTCCATATTGGTCCGCAGGAACTCGATCAGATGGTCTCTTTCGCGGGCGGTCAGGCTGGAGCCGACCTGCATGGTTAGCTCTGGGTAGTTCTTTTTCAATGGAATTTGGGTAAGAAGCTCACCAGGCTCTATCCGTTTCTTCCGGAGATCGTCCCGCACCTCCAAGGTTTTGATGGGCAGCGTCTGATCTGACGTTTTGGTTGACGCCTCGGCCGGTTGCTCCCCT
>JAOXJJ010000648.1:852842-865350 GCA_025769935.1 Phoenix roebelenii | reverse complement strand
ACATACATATATATACATACATATATGCGTCTTTCGAAGAATTTTAAACAAGTTTTTGTGGAGCCTCCTGAGCTATTCCTTTTTGTTGTTTTCAAACTTTTATTTTATATAAAATGATGTATCTAGTTGGTTGGTTGAGAGATTTAAGATTTGTTCTATTGCATTTGTTGGAATACTTGTTTAGGAACATCGATTTTATTCATGCAACTGAGAACATGCACATATGCGAATAAGGGACGCCAAGAGGGTCGACCATGTAGAACAAGACTACCGTTGGAAAATTGTGGGTTACTTCCCTGCTGCCCCGCTAGGCTGTTGTTTTTTATTTGATCATGGAAAACTGCTGTTGTAACGTTATAGTGGCCATGGTTTCCGGCCCCTCTTTTATATTGTCATGTAAGCCTCTCTATTTTCTTTCATCATGGTTTTAAAAACAGTATTATAGTAGTCGTTATAATATGTCATCTACATGATCCATTATAATGCAAATAATGCCTTTTTTCCCATTATAACACCATTCTAATAGCGACCATGATATTGATTTTAGAACTATTTTAACAGCCATTATAACCATTACAATGGTTAGTATGACTTTTGGTGGGGGTCAGTTACAATGGAGACCTCGCTGTTACTTACCGGAAAAAAAAAACCCTATCCTCTTGTTGGAACTATCAAAATCAATTCCACAGAACCTGGAGCAGATAATGTATTATGTAGTTCGAGATTCCATCGGTGCAATACTTGCTGCAAAAGAACAAATTGTTCTTCCCGCCTCTTAGCGAGTTGATGTTCTGTAACCCGATTCGAATACGTCTTGTCCGGGTTCAGGTGGGGCTGTATGTCCCTTTCCTTTGCTAATTAAAAAGGAAAGAAAGCAGAAGCCAGCTGTTAAACCCTCGACACCTGGAAAACATAGTAACATAAAAATCTAAATTCCTTATATGGATGATGTTTCTGTTGAATGGCGAGAAATTGAGAAGAACCAAAAATTTTCTGCCCTATATACAAAGTACATCTTTCTAATAAGTAAATAGCTGGTTATCAAGAAAGGAACAGTACTGTGGAAAAAGAAGAAATCTATGCCCCTTGCTGAAATGTCATGGTTAAATGAAGAAACTAGTTTCATCTTAATGCCTATTCCAACTTCATTGATTAAAGATGGAACTGATTTGTTCATTGCCAAATTGATTACATCAAAAACTGACTCCATTATACACTCATGTAAAGCCTACTCTTGACATAACCAATTTCTCCGTTTTTCGCTCACTAACGAATTACATACCAACTATAAGATGAAGTAGCATTGAGAAAACAACAGGCTTCAAGTCTGACGGAAACGGAAGCTTCCTCCCAGAGCTACATGGTAGATCTTTTCCACTGAAGCAACCATTTCTCTGCTTAATCCCTCTTCCACCTTCTAGTACAAATGTCGAGTTGGTTTTTCCGCTGCTAAATAAGATGCACCAAAAGAACGGTCCATGATGAGCTCTACTAAATCCTACACCAACTTCAGTATGATCTTTACCATGCAAAAGAGAGAGTCTTTTCTTGTCCGAAATCAGGACTTTAGAGAAAGCTTGCTCTGGATTTAGATATTTCCACTGGCATCCAACAAGATGGCCAGATATAGTGCCTACTGTTGGTAACTCTACGCCACAATTGGGGGCATATACCTCGGTAATGTCAACTTCTGGAGGTTGGCAGCTCAGCGTATTGTTGGTACTGCAGTTTCCCATGCACTCTGATATGTATTGCAAAGCCATGCACCCTAGCCCGGGACTATCATACAACTTTGGTAGCTTATTCGCTGTTCGGTTCTTATTTATGCAGTCGACAATCTCATTAGCAGGATTTCCTGGAAGAAGATGTCATTGAAATGCATAAATAAGGGGTGCAGATGAGTGCCAGAAATCTAGTAATGATTATTATCACAATGGAATATTTCCTTAGATAACATTAGAACTTTATGATATCATTTCTTTGATTAGCCCACATAATCCTCAATTGAAACTGTGTCATGGTATAACATTGATAGGCAAGTTATAATAATCTAATTACATGGTCTCTCTGTTTGTGTATGTCTGGATATTTCCATAGATGATATAAGAACATGGAGATATCAATTATTTGGTTAATCCATATAATGTAATTGACTTTGCATCATGACCAGAACATTCATAGGCAAGTTATAGTAGTGGAAAAATGTGATCTGTGTGTGGTGTGATTAGATATAAAAGACTATCATGATATCAATTTTTTTTACTAGCCCACATAATTTGATCGAAATTGTTTCATGGCATAATATTGATAGGAAAATCATAATAGTGTAATCGGGTGATTTGTGTGTGGGTGCATGTTCGTGAATATTGATTTGGGGATGCATTTTATGTATGTTGCAATGTGGAAACTTAATTTCCACTTTAGGCCAGCCTGCTAGACACCACAGACTTTAAGATTAACAAATGGTTTAAGCAGGCAGTGCACCGAAAACCTGTTAAGGAGCCACCTCCAAATTGCAAATTCCTATGAATATGGCAAGCAGTTCCATAGTGGAAACTTATTCCACTAGCAGAGGACCTATACGACATTCATTGATTTGGATCAGAACTGGAATATCAAGTCAAAATGCAATACTAGACCCACTAAGCAAATGGGATTTGAATCAGATGTTAGGTTGATGCATTAGAGGTATGCATGGATGCATAACTCTTTTCATCCTCTGCCAACTGCTATATTATGTCTCGCAAGTTCAAAAAAACTACGTACTTATCTGTGAGGACTCTAGATGTATTTCAGTCATTTTATATCAATCTTTTGCTTTCTGCTTAAGAGTTAGGGTTATATGGTAACCCATTAGCAGAGCTAAAAAAGTCCACTGCATGATCTTATGGGGCATTTGAAAAATTAACATGGGAGTAATGCTGCACGCATGCCTACCAAGGTTTGCCATACTCCAGTGTATACCGACCATACCGTATCAGTATCAAACCTGTACATGGCATAGGAGGCATACCAACACTCGATACGCCGAACCGGATATTGTACCAAGCACACTGGCACAAAATCCAGTAATGAGATGGTGAACCTTGATGCCTATAGTTTCATAATGCAATAAGAGATCACATAAAACATAAAGCTTCATCTAACAAAGAACAAATTGTCATCAATATAAAACAATCTAGTAATCCTGCATCCTATAAACCAGCACATAATACAAAGAGAAACCGTAATAAGAATAGCTACATACTGAACTGTAAACTTTCCCTTTAACAGTCTTGAGCGCATACCTATATATATTAGTCTATTTGACTAGAAGTATGAATGGTGTTTCAATTTTCTCAAAGAATCTATTAATCTCCATTAGAATCTTTATACAGCATGTAGTGTATTAATCTCCATTAGAATCTCTATACAGTGTATAGTGTATTAATATCTATTAGAATCTTTATACAGCGTATAGTGTATTAATATCCATTAGAATCTTTATGCAGCATATAGTGAGTACAGGGCAGCATGAGATGAATTCTGGGTATCGTTGGCAAGTGTTTCAAGGCACGTATACTATTATTCGGTCAAAAACAAGGGCTCCCAGTAATCATAGATTCATGAGCATGTTATGGTTACGCCAAGATAACTTATGATACCTAGAGTCCAAATTTTGTTGAAATTTAAGCATTGGATGCATTTTTACCTAAACCAGTTGTCAAGAGCTTGCATTGACTAGTTACACAATGAGTTGAGTAAGTTGAATTTATACAGTCGGAAACTCAAGAAGATTGTGAGCTCTCATGGGCTACTTCCATTTTGTAGCCATTGCCAAGCCTCATATCGAAAAGGGGGAATTTATGTAAATATATTTAAGATGCGATCAATGAAAAGAAAATGTATGTTTGGTTTTAGTTAAAGAAATTGAGTTGTGCAACCAACCCTCTTGATGACTTGGTTGAATGATAAAACAAAAACTAATATCTTTATAGGAAACCGACATAAAGGTGTTATTTAATAAATCCTAGTATCTGGTTCAAAATGTAAAAAAACTGAGCACATCAAGGTGGAAACTGTAGCAAAGAAACTCTTGATATATATGGAATAAAAGCATCTGCATGAGATTCTTGAGAGGTCAAAATAGTTGACAATACTGGACAAGACTCAGAGGGCTTGGTGTTAGGTCTCAGCTCAAAAATATATTTCTTCTTGATGGTGCCAGGGTGTTTTATTATCCTTTCTCATGTACTAATTTTGAAGCTTGAGAGAGTGGAGAAATCCTCATTAATTGAATCTATTGGGACTAAGTGGTCATTCTGCTGTATATGTGGATTCAGTTTAAATGAAACAAAAAGACAAGGGGTACTGGTCCTTCTTATCCTTAAAGACCATTTTAGCTACCAGCCTGAGAAACAAAATGGAACTATTGCTCTTTAAATAAATTATGTTGATGCATTCCTAGGGATTCTCCTTCGAGTCCTTGCACATTGGGGACACCTAGCTGTGGGTTACCACATCCTAGCTACAACTCAAAAATCAAAGCACCAGAGTCTACAATAATAAGCACTCAAACACCAGTATCTCCCTTTGGTTGGTTGGTAATCTCCTACTGGGTAACATTGCCTTGGTGCATATGAAAAAGAGGAGGGATTATCACATATTAGTGCCAAATCAAATAGGAGCAACAAATGTAACCAAATAAAGAGATCAAAGTTGATGCTTACATTGAATGCCAGCATCTAAACTCTTAAAAAAAAAAAAAAATAGAAGAATGAAGGATGAAAAATGTACCATCGTTTTTGGCAGAGGCGACAAGGGCAACAATGGATAGACAGAGAATGGAGAACTTCCAACAGTAGGGCTTCCACATTGCAATCATAAACAAATTCAGATCAACCTTGAGGTCCACTTAGATGATAATGAGAAGATTAGAGGGGGCAAAAAAGATTGGAAGATGAAATCTCTTCTTGAGCCTTGCCCAACCAAGTTTGCCTGGTTTTGTTTGGAGGAATGTGGGAAGAGAGAAGGGAGTAGCAGCTAGAAGGAATGGAGCTCAAATGGGGTGACAAATGCTGCTGTGAAGTGGAATGAGTGCAGGTTTCAGCTGCTGGAAGGTGGGGTTGGTATTGATAAATGGATTGCTCTTTTCCCCGGGAATTGAGGGGTGGTGGAATGATGGAAGGTGGCTGGCTTGCACAGCGAAATGGAGGTGGAGGGTAGTTTAGGGTGGCCCCAAAAACCCAAAAAGCCGCTCGAGTCCAAAGTTCTCTCTCCTTTTTTTTCAACCCTTGGGTTCGCTTGTCGAACTGTTTCTACTTACCCATTCCAATCCTCCTGGATAAGTGACTTTCCATTCTGTGTGCATTATATATATATTACCCATCGTAATCACTTATTTTTTATAAATCCCATTCATCAAATGTTCATCAAGATGCACCGTTGTAGGAATAAGCAATTGTAATTGATGGCATGCATGGGCACATAGTGATTTGCCCCTTCATTATAGTTAAAAAAAATAAATAATTAAAGATCATTGTAAGAAACTGAAAACTCGATATAAGATATTTTGCCCATGCTCCGCACTCCAGAAAGATTCTCTAGATACACCAAAAGGTTGCTTTTCCATCGCTCTATTATTTTCTTACTCTTGATTCTACTGGCTGCACTTACGCCAGAGTATCGTGAGCAGCCATTTGTATCAAAAAATATATATATTATTATTATTTTTTAAAAAAATATATAATATATTTATTATTTTTTTGGGATAAGTTTGATATTTCATGTGGAGGAATAATTTAGTGGATCAGATTCATCGTCAATTTAGGATGAAATTATTATTATTTAAAATACAATAGCAACATAAATTATAATAATTTTGTACTAAATTTATGATAAATCTGATCCATCCGATAATCTCATCATCGTAGCATGTTTGGTGCTCGATGTGCTGCACAAGTGGCTTCACTGTTGCATTTACAGTGATGGCCATTCCATGGGAGGATTTATGAGCCCCAGTTTCCCCGTCCTTTCTCACCTTTTTCTCAGATTAGCAAATAAAGTGGATCGACAGGACAGCGCATAAAGCACTACCGTGAGACACAGGGATGCGCGGTAAGCCAAACTTGGGCCGAGGGTTGAAATCTTACGACCGACGTGGCAGGCCACAAAATGGCCGGACAAGTCAAAGATAGACCAGGCCATGCTTTAGATCGGGGGCTCGTTAGCTGTCACATTCCCAAGAGAGAACTCGAGAGGTCTTTTTCTCGGTCCCCACCGAAATCTGGCACGAGAGCCCGTGCGAGTCTCGCTCCCCTCTCCCTCCACGCAACGCTGCCCTCCTTCCCCCTATCCTGCCGGATCAGGCAGGATTTTGCCAAACAGGCAGTCCTCTACCATGATGCTTCTTATAGGTATTTGCATGATCAAATTTGAGTGACTTTTAACTGTGAGGTAATCACATTCATATTAATTTACCAAAATGATGAGCACAGTCCAAACTCGAGAGTACAAATCTTTTATGGTGTACGCGCGACACCGTATAAGTTCTTCATTAAAAAACGAACAACTATCAAACAAGAAGTCCGCAAGCATATGCTGTGTATTATTTAATAGTTATCCATCTTCTAATAACAATTATCTAGAGCTGTACACTACTCTATAGTGCAGCGTGCACTGCACTGCAAAAGATTTTGGCTACTTATTTTGAACATGATGAATGAAAACCGACTCCAGATCCGAGTAGGTATAAAATTGCAAGGGAAAGATTGATGCAACGACGAAGACATACCTTATTGGGGGCAATCAACTAGGCCTACAAATTAACCTGGGATCAAATACTAGGAAAAACAAAGGTCTAGAGTTGACCTGATTTTCTTGTCGGTCAATGATTTTAAACCAAACCGGACCCGTTTATTGACCTGCCTACCCCAAGCTGGGTCCCTTTAAAGTACTTTTTAGGACAACCATAAAAAGCAGGACAAAATACAAGAGCTGGGGTGGGAAATTGGATGTCACAATAGGAGATAGGGATGCGGGAAACTTCGAAGTCCAGAAGCGATCTGATCATCCATAGCAAGCATTTGAGATAGGGATGATGAGAGTGGCCTTTGTTTTGACTGTTTAAATTTTTCTCTAGATATGAATTAGGACAACTTTTTTTATGGAAAAAAGAAAAAAAAAAGAATCAAACTTATCTCTTATACCAACCACTATTCCAATTTTCATCAAGAATAACACTCTCTCTTGGACAAAACATATTCAGAAAGAGGAAGATAGTTCTCGTCGGGCGAGTAAGATGGAATCTTTAGAACTTTTTTCATCCTCCATTTACAAGCCATTAAGCTCAAACACCTGCATTTGCCTGAATTTGACTGTATGTATTGAGTATAAAACCAAGAACCATACACAGACTAACCATATCAATCTGAAAGCAAGCCAACAAACACTAACTTAGGAGGGATCATACAAGAAGTAATCTTTCAATATGGGTTCTTTTATGTAGATTTTAACACAAAAAGGTCCATTTATATTAATCGAACATCTTATACTTGACAAATGACAAACCAGAAAACTCAAAACAGATACAATCTTCTGAAAGAACAATGAGAACTGAGCTGGCCTAGGTTGAGCCCATTCACTTGTTATAGTACATATCATCAATCTATCAAATCCATGGCTATATGTAGTGGAGAATACTTATTTCACCAGCTACAGATACGCAGCAGAGAATGCTTCTAATTAATTCATCTCCTTTCTCTTCTATTCATCTCTTGCACTACGCCCATGATCAAAATCCAGTAGTTCTCTTTCTGCGCCTCCCTGATCATGGCATCAAACAAACATTCATTATTGTTTTGATTTTTTTCTCTCTCTTTTATCTTTACATTACCCAAGTATTTGAGCAAAAGAAGTAACAACCACAAGCTATATGACACTAATGCTATTTTACTAAATGTTTATTCACAAGTTAATCATGAAATGCTTGTGAACTATCGAATAATTCATATACAGATATTTGATGGTACATTGTATCTCAGCCCCCCAAAAGGAAAGAATGGAAAAGAATTTTCTCAAAAATTTTAAAAGAAAAATTGATGAATATGGTGCATTCTACATAAAATCGGAGTCTCCACCCTTGTTCAAACATGACCATTTTCTACAATTCTATTAACCAGCATCGAATCAAACCTAAGTTCTACATTGATGAAGACCTGTTGCTCAAAAGAACCATTGCCAATGACCGATAACCAAAGTGAACATCTGAACATGTATTTCTGAAATAATATCGTTAGTGTGGAAGGAGCTTACCGGTTGAGCCCTTGTTCCATAGGACTTGAGTGTCGATTGTAGAAAGGTACTGATCATCCAGACGTTTCCAAGTCTTGATGGACTTCACCCCTCCCCATTCGCCCTCTACCGTCTTTTCAAGGTATGCTGACACCACCCGTGCCCTCCGAGACCACCCGGCCTTCCCATAGGCATGGTACCCAAACCCACCAGCATAACAGAGCTGAATGCCAGTAAGCTTCCCACAAAAGTCATTGAGGTGATCATGCCCTGTGAACGCAGCTTTCACATCTCCAGCCTCCACCATGGTGGCAAAGAATCCAGAGTTAATTGATGCTGAGCTGATTCCTTCCTGTTTCACCCCTGTGAAGTTGGATGCTTCAAAGCTGATGTACTCTGGCAATGGGATGTGGAAGTACACAAGGCCCGGTGCTGGCTGCTTCTGTGCCCCTGGTGTGCTCATATACCCTTTCTGCACAAATTCTCCAAACTCCAAGATAAGTCCTTTGGTCTACAAACTGCTTAATGTTGAAGAGTGTTTGTAGAATCAAAAAAAAACAATGGTTTGCAATTTTTGTGCATAATGTCATGTAGAACATTTCATATTATAAATAGGCTCCGCATTATTTACATTCAAATTTACACCCTTAACAAATTCAACCATTCTCTGTTTACTAGTTCGTACCCTATGGATTTGCTCTTCCCCAAACAGTCTACTTCAGCCACATATTTGATTGATTATATTAGTTCTCTGCACATCATTTCTTTCCTACAATTTAGTTTGCTAGGATTTCTTCATCTCTATGCAGCAATCAATATACATCTTTTTGTCAAAAGGTAAGTGACAAGATGTAAGATACTCAGTAACATGTTCGAAATCAATTAAAAGTTGACACCTAAGAAAAGCTGATTATAGTCAATTGCAGGGTCTCACATGTAACTAATATGATTTACCAGGGTGTTTACAGCATGAGAAATTTTCCTATAGCAAAAGTTTACAGACAGTTATATGGATGAGAAAAATAAGAGAAATCTTTTGAAATGGGTACCGATGTGATCGTCGAAAAGCATTTAAAGAATGGGGGATGCAACTGTAAATTTAAGGTTTGTAGAGGATCTCTACGATAAAAATTCAAATTAATTTTTTTGCAATGGTTACCTGGAGGCGAGAAGAGGTTTTCTGGAACCAGAGCTGCTGAGAGGGCTTGATCCAGCCATAGCCAGGGATGGAGGGGACGGTGGAGTAATCCCCACTGTCGATGAAGTAGAGGTTGAGCACTGACTTGTTGGCAAGTGCCGAGCCCTCCACACCACCCACCTCCAAGTTATAGTTCCCGAAGCCATCGATATCCACTCCCTCTGGGTTGAGGTGGGAAAGGGTGTGGGGCATGCCCACAATGTGCTGCATTACACCCTCACGGGACAGCGTCCCCTCCTGGTCATGGTTGCCAAGCACTGCCGCCCATGGCAGCTTGCGTTCAACCACCGGAGCATATGCCATGTCCAGTGATTTGGCCGCATCGGTTGAGTCCGAGCCGTAGATGTTGTCACCTGCTCCAAAACTCTTTTAAGATGTTGGAATCCAGGCAACAATTCATTAAAGGATTATGAATTTTTTTGAGGACTCAAATTGAATGAAAATGACCATAACAAAGTAGAATGAAATGAATTCTATTGATATCCGAATTTTTTGTATATGTGTATATAGGATGATGGGTTAGAGCTGTAGAACAGGGACTAATTGAATAGAGTGTGCTTGAATGCTTCTACAAGATGGCAAAACCACCTATAGAAAACTTAAGACTATGAACTAGAAGTCTATAAATATTAAACAAGAATTCAAAATACTAAACCTGATCACTTCTGACTTCTTTTTATTACAATTGAGAATATTATATACCTACTTTTCTATCATCATCATCATCAATAGTATTCGTAGACCATGTGAAGGACTTCATCTTAAACATCCAAAGCTCTTAATGTCCATGATAACCGATATAAGATATGTTCTTAGCCCAATATATGTTTGGTTATCTTTTTCTATATTAATGTGGCATGCAGTAAAATGTCAAACTAAAATCAACATTATTCCCTTAGTACAACAATCATTATAACACAAGAGCAACTAAATACTGACTGTTATTAAAAAGAAAAATTGTTGACTGTATAGCATAACAGAAGGTCATTCCAGGTATTTTAAACAATCTCTTTCACTCGCCAAGATGGAAATATATCACTTCAAAATGTTACAGAAAACGGAAGACAGCTAAATCCTGAGATGCAAGCCCGTGTTTCTGAATGTTCATATGCAAGCCCCAGGGAATCTGACCAAGTTGTTATAAAGATTATGTTTAAGTTTTGATCTACCGTTGCATCATTTTGTCTCTAGTTTGAGGCCTTAATACCTCGATAAAAGGATCAATAAATTACAAAAACTTTTTTTCAGATTAGAGATAAATTACACTGACATCTAATAATTTGAATAATTTATGCTTGCGTTATTGAGATTTATTTTATCCAACCCTTTAACTTATAATTTAATGATAAAACATTAGTCAAATCATTAATTAAAGCTGATGTTAAAACATAAAAAAATTTAAAAATAACTAAAATAATTTTAAATAGTATAACAGCCATCTAAGAATATAAAAAATGTATGCATATTTATTCACATGAGATAAACAGTTTAATCAACGACGTTAACTAGACATGAGCATAAATTTTAGAAATTATTGTATATAAATATAAAAACTATAAAATTTTTAAAATTTTTATAATATATTTTTTTTTTGCTAATCTATTTTATAATATACTTTAAACAAGAGAGATGGGTCATAAGAGGAGGCCCAAAACGTACGTGTGGTCAATATTAACGGCAGTACGAGAGCTGCTTGACGTGTGAGTCGCGGTCACCATAATTACGCTGTTTCCTAAATGACGCACCGAGTCAAATCCGGAGCACATCGCTCTTGTTTGATTGCCTCGCAAGTCCACACAGGCTGTCACGCCAGGGATAAAAATAAAAAATAAAAATGAAGAAAAAAATCAAATGCGTCCCATGGAATCTTCCATCCACATATACACGCCAAAGAATGGCCCATCCAAGTTTCAGCTTATTCCAAATTATTTTAAATCAATAAAAATCATATATGATAATATCAACAAATTTGATCCGAATTTAATAACCAAATTAGAAAATCCCCAATTTGCTATAGCCGTCCGATTACTTCAATTAGAGGATAAAAAGAAAAGAAAAAAGTCGCAGAGGAAAGAAAAGGAGAATGTGAGGAATCAAAGCACGAATTTGATGAAAAATTCGAGCAAGACATGATTGAGATCCAGGAGGTCGGAAAAGAGATGCTAGGGGTACCGGTGAAGACGACGAGATCGGGGTTCTCGGCCTGGATGACACGGTTGATGAAGGCGGTGGTGTTGAGATCGGAGCAGGTCGGCATCTGCTCCGGGAAGACGTCCAAGCACTCCGTCGACCTCCCGTCGGCGTAGTGCATGTCCGCCACCTGAAGTATCTTGAATTCCCCCTTCGTCCCCTTGAACCGGAGCACGCCATTCGCCGCCGCCGGCGGCGGCGAAGCTCCTCCTCGTCCTCTTCTGGAGAGGGTGGATCGCTCTTCTTCTAAAGATTCCACTGAGATAGCAATAATGGAGAGAAGTAGTGGGAGGACGAGGAGGAAGGAGAGGAGGAGGCGAGGAGGCCTGAGAGAAGCCATCTCGAGTTGCTGTTGCCATTGGTTCTCCGTTTGGGGGATTATATATCAATAGCTTGATGATGATCCTACGGTTGTTTATTTTAATGCAATCCAACAATCCTAATAAATGATAAATTGACCGAAAAAAGCACTTAGGACCAAGTTGACAAGTAAATCCAAAGCTAAATAAATAAAAAGTGGATTAAATAATTGGAGAAAGTTTCGTTCCCATTTTGGTTCAGAGTGTGAACAGAAGTACCTTAATTCCAACTCTTCTCCAATAATTTAAATTTTTATCCTAATTTATTTTGATTTCGGACCGTAAATTAAATGCAACTTCAATGTCCTCGTTGCTATAAAATGCCCAACTACTTATGGACAAAAATTTATTATTTTGGCTTCAACAACCTTATTTTAATACAGAAAATGACTTCATCCACCAGTTTGTGCAGTCTTTTAAGCATATTCCATATGTATTCCTTATCCATATGGTTAACATTTTGTATGTTGATTGGATGGTCCTAGCTAAA
>JAOXJJ010000648.1:819958-832088 GCA_025769935.1 Phoenix roebelenii | reverse complement strand
AGCGGCGATGGTCGAAAAAAGAGAAAGAAGGATCGATAAAAATAGAAGATGTGAAACAGAAGATTTTTCAGTAAATTTCTAGTGGGTTTCTCGATCGGCAAGTGGTCCTATCACAACAAGAAGAAAAGTAGAAGGTAGATCCGAGCCTTACGTTGCTCCGACAAGCTCTCCAGCCTCGATTTTCAATGGGCACGATGAATCCAAGCCATGGATTCAATGGGAAAAAAGAGGAAGAAAAGAGGCGATGGTGGTCGGCGATCATCGGTGGTGCTTGAAGAAAAAATGGGTGGACCTTATATAGAGCAGAGACTAGGGTTTTCTAGTCTCGAATGTTAGTTGATTTGGTTGCTCTTGAAGGCGCTTCACCAATTCTTTGATGTTGAAGATATTATCTTTTGGCTTGCAATGAAAGATCTTGAATGATATTTTTTTTGAAGCTTTCTCTTTCTGCTTTCTTTTTTGGCTCTAGTGGATTTGTCATTGTAATGTTTGAGCTTTTCTTTTTTTTTCGTGTTTCTATATTTTTTATACTCTTTGGAGAAGGTTGGAATACTTTTCTAGCTGTTAGACAGTTCATAGAGCTATTGTAAGATAAAAATAGTCATTTTGATTCACAAGAAAACTAGCTGTTATTGTTGTCAAACGTACAGGGTTGACTCACCATTTTCTGAGGCCACTCGAGATTTTCAAGAGTCAACTCGTAATTTTTAGGAGGTATCTCTAGTTTGCTTTTATTTTTGCTGTACTCTGTCTTTCTTCTATGATACTTGTGGAGTCAGCTCTTTCAGTTTAGAGGTCAACTCGTCAGATGACTAGGGTCGACTCTTCAATGGACTAAGTTTTACTACTTTCTATCTTTCCAGTATGGCCGTTTTAGGTCGACTCGACTGTTTCTAGGTTTGAATCTAGTTTGATTGGAGTCAGTTCGTGAATTTCACGGTCCAACTCGCCAATGTGATGATTTTCTCAGCTCTCTATTTTTTCTCTATGGCCCTTTGGGGGTCGACTCGTTTTTGTCTGAGGTCAACACTTGCTAAGTTGGAGGCGGCTCAAGTACTTCATGGGTCAACTCATCAACGTAAGAAATTCTTTGGCTTTCTGTCCTTTAAGACTGTTATAGGGTCAACATGCGATTTGCTGGAGTTGGCTCATGAAGGCATATCAGTGAGTGACAATGTGCCGGAGTCGACTCGTTGCAATCTTAGGGTCGACTCTTTAGGTTGCTCAGGATGAAATTTTTTGTGGTTGTATGTGAGCTTCCAAGGAATATTTTCATAGCCTTTTGAAGTTTAGCTTCTTTATGTGGAGCTTCGGATAGATTGATGATTTTCACTTGAGAGTGGCTGAAGACTTTCTTCTTTCTTTCTAAAATTTATCAATTAAACTCAAAGCAATTAATTATTCAACTTTTGACTTAACTATTTTGTATCATCAAAATCAATCCTTTAGGATCAACAGTTATATTCAAGCAATTTCCACATTGTATATGTCCTTCTCGTTTGTAATTGATAAGTTGGTTAATATAAGGTGTTGGCTCCTTATGAAAGAACTGAGTCAACAAGCATAGGGTGCCCCTCACTATACATCTTCCAGAAAGCATTTACAAGAACGAATATAGAATCCTGAGAATTTTGAACTAATGGGACATGAATCAAGAATTAATTATTGGTGACATATTGGATTGAGAAGGGTGAGAGTTGGACTCGCTTGATCATAAAAAGAAATAATAGGGTTGTAATGTGGATGCTTATAAGTTTTGATATTCTCTCAATTTCTAGGTTTTGGAGAGGGGTATTGATTCTGCGAATGCATTTGTTGCTGGAAATTGGACCCGGAGGCGACCGGTCTGCTGAAAAGGGGGAGCTCCGGCAAGGCTTGGCGGGTGGTAGTCTGTCGGCGGGCGGTGTCCTCCGTGGAGGGCCTGCAAAAAGCCGGTGGTCGAGGTTTCCGGCGCTAGCCCTCTGATGCCTAAGTCAGAGGAGGCAAATGTATAGGCGGAGAAAAATGTAGAGGAATCAATCTCCAAAGTTTTAGAGTCCAGCCTCCCTAAAATAGTGGGGTTCCCCTTTTATAGAGGAGGACTGGGTTACCTGTGATGTGATAGGGCGAAGTCGCCGTATGATTGAGCATGTCGAATAAATTAGTGCACGGAGGCGTGAATTAATGCCTTGCCGTAGGAGATCAGGCCGGAGTTAGGGAGCTGTCATGGCTGATCGGACGCAGCCGAGCTGATTTATCGTGGAGAACTCGAGATCCGTAGATAACAGGAGCCATGCGCATTAATAGTTGAGTAAGCCGGAGATTTGCTGGAGCCATGCGCATTAATTGTTGAGTAAGCCGAAGGTCTGCCGGAGCCATGCGCATTAATTGTTAAGTAAGCCGGAGGTCTGCTGGAGCCATGCGCATTAATTGCGGACGGCGGTGACAGGGCATGGTCCCTGGTCAGGCTGCGGAAGGACGTGACTGTGGCAGGTAGGTGGCGAGGTCGGGTTCCCAAGATCGGGGATCGTCGAGGTCGGTTGCTAGGTCATGGGCCCTGAAGTCGGGCGCTTGGCCGGGTGCCAGGTCGAGCGTTTCGAGGTCAGACGCCTGATCGGGCTTTTCGAGGTCGGACATCTCCGGGATCGGGCGCCTCGAGCTCGGGCACTTCTGATCATGTGCCAGCGATGTGCTTACGTACTTTGGGGTGACTTATATTCCCCCAACAGCATTCAACTACGGATCAAGATTTTAATTCCGAAAGGGAGATCTATTATCTTTTGGAAAAATATTAGGTTGGGATGTCGTAGACTTGCTCTCAATTTCAAAGATTATATAGAACTGCTAGTACAAGATGCTGTAGGAAGAAACCTAGCTATGAGGGTAGAGAAGAGGATTAAAACTTATAAGATGCTGGAATTTCAGTCCGGACCCAAGTTTTGATCAAAATTTTCTTATGAAGATGGGCAGTGGATGCACAATGTGCATTAGAAGCGAGCATGATTCTAGGGATTATGAAATAAAGATTTGTTTACAAAATTAAATGGTTTCTAGATAGAACAAACTAACAACGTGGACTTTATAAGAAAGAAGAACTGATGAAAAAGAATTCATCTTAAAGTTCGGGATTTTCGGGTTTAAAAATGAATTGTCATAGATTATAGAATTAGATATTTAAAAGATTGTTATATAGCAGATCTATGTTATTGAGATTAAGGTTTAATGGGAAAAGTAGTTAAGGATTGGTAAAGATGAAAAGCATTTTGATTCTATGCAAAGAAACAAAAAGAAAATAGAATCTGATATAGAAAAATTGAAGAACTTAAGAAGAAACATGAAACAACAAGAAAGACCTAATGGATAGAGAAATGATAGGAAAGAATAGAACTAGACTCACTCTAGAGAAAATGAATGGCACCCAGGGGGTGGTCTCACACTAGGTCCATGCTTCTTGTAAGGAATCAATGTAAAGAACAATTAATATCTTCATACCAAACATGATCTCTATCCAATTATCCAGTCATAATGTTCATATAATATTTAAACTCTATATTTCTATTGTTATATTGCAAAATCTGGCACAAGGTCTCCTCTAATTTTTTATTTTTTCAACTTATATCTCTTAAAAGTTATGACTGCTTTTTATTATTTTCTATTTTAAATAGTCCAAGTCAGACTTGCTCTCCCGCATAACATACAATGCTTCCACTCCCCTCTTAGGTCTAATAAAAATTAGGAAAAGGAAAAAAACCTCCCAATCGCTTTAGACCCCATCTCTTCAAATGCTTGTGTATTGCATAATACTCCTTGCATCGCTAATGTGCCTTTTGCAAATAGAACGTCCTAATTCAAAGCATTTGGTTCTGTTGATGAGATCAAAAGCATTCATCAATTTTTTTTTGCCTTAGATTAGTTAGTTAGGTTACTATTGACCAAGGAATGCAAACCAACCAGACAATTTGGCCTATACAGAACCGAACCGACATCAACTTGTGATGGTTTCACCATGCTGGTTGATTCGGGTATAAAATCCCTCAACACCCCCCCCCCCCCCCCCCCCCCCCCTCCCCATTTAAGTCATCAAGCTTTGAGAGCTCTCTTGCTTGCTCTCTTTGTTTCACAAAGACTCTTTCTACCAGACACTCAGAGCCTTTGCGCGCGCGCTCTCTCTCTCTCTTTCTCCCCCGGCTAAGTGGTCTCTTAAGGAAGCCTCTCCTTTTTTCTCTCTCTCAGTCCTCCTTGCCAGATTTAGATGGCTTTATCTTGCCTCCTCCTTTGCTCAAGATAAGCTCTTGCTTTCTTTTTCTCCCTCTTGCCTCTTCTAGCCTCCGTCCCCTTGCGAAGCTATCATCAGATGCCTTAGCCTTGGTCTCTCTCTATTTCACTTGCTCTATATCCCAAGTGAGTCTGGAGGTCTAGGCCTCTCTCTCTTTCTCTCCCTCCCTCTCTCTCTTTCTCTCCCTCCCTCTTATTCTTCCTCTCCCCTCTTCCCCTTTTCCTCCCCTTGGTTCCAGTATGTTGCTATTTGATATGCTACGTATTAGTACCTTACCGTATCGATCGCTGGTTGGTAGACTCTCAGTATCAGTTCGATAAATCTTGTTGTTGACTGATCTTATATATGTATAACTAGAGAATAATACTACCCTTCTTCAAAGAACAAGTTAAGAGTTTGAAACAGTAAATAAATTAAAGGGAAATTCCATCATGAAACTTAGACTCCTTCAGCAAAACTCATGCATATAGGAGGGCTTATTCATATTCTAGTCTTCATAATGTGAATTCATCATGTCATGTATCTCATGTAAGAGGCATTTCGATGAACTTATGGGTGGTATGAAATATTGATCCGCAACTCATGCCTAACATATCGATGTAAGATTGGATAAACCACAACAAAGTTAGACAAAGCATTTAGACAAAAGCATGTGTAGCATGATTCCTCTAAAACCAACAAGTCAAACAAATATGCAACAAACCTATTCACAGCTACAAATATCTTCATGCGAAGATAGACAAATATTTAATCTCTGAGCAGATTTAGCCGCAACTATTGTGGATGATTTTGGAGGATTCAATTTTGTCTGCAAGAAGTAAGCTGATAGGCAAGCAAATCGCATGATGTGGAAAAGAGAATGGAAGAGGGAAGGAGAAATGATTAGTTAGTACAGATGTTAGAGCACCTAATTAGTAAGGCCATTCAGCAATAGGAAGAAGAGCATGCAACAAAGCAAAGATTGAAAAGGGCATTGCAACACGAGGACGACGTATCTTTGATGAGTCCGTCCTAGTGGCGGAGCTGCGAGCGGCATGGAAGGGTCTTATTTAGGGCAGAGTGCACTTGGGTGCTCGACGAGTTTTACTTGAGAGAGACTCGGCTACAATGGTTGACTGGATTCAGAGCGGACATGTCATGCCAGACCTGCACCATTTTGTTTATGATATTTGCCATCTTGTGAGAGAGCTGGACTCATTTCGAATTGTGCATGTCTTTTGGGAGACGAATAGTGCGGCGGACTGGGTCGCATCTTTTGCAACGCACCACTCTGGGGTTGTCCTCTGAAGAGAATTGGAGCACGTGCCGATGGCACTAGAGCGTGTTTATACTGTGATTATTCTGGACGTACTCACAACTGATGTAGTGAGATACCGGTACATCAAAAAAAAAATAAAAAAAAATAAAAAACACGCTGTTGGTTAAAGTGGACCATTCCCTAAGTTGTGATGGTTAAAGTGGACCAAGAGAGAACCTCTCGATGCTTCGCGGCCAACTTTTTTCCACATTACTTCAATACTCGCTGATGGTAGCATTAAAGGGCGATCCCACATGAAGAAATTGGTGGTGGTGGCAGTGGCGGCCATGAAAGCAACTAATTTCCCTTTCATCCCTCATTTACTTTTTTAGATAATTTGGTGCTTATTTATAGCTAAAGCCGCTCGGGGACATGCTACAAAATTGAAACGTATCTTATCCTCTTATGATATGCAATCTGGACAAAAGATGAATCTAGCAAGTCACATGCGTGTTTCATTGTCAAATCTCTTGAAGGTATTAAGATCAGAATCATGGGGACAACGGAAGTTTATGAAAAAGTTTAGGAACTTGGAACTACTTAGGTGTGCCATCTTCTAAATGCTCTTTTCGACTCATTGAATTCAAGGCCGGATGCATAGAAATGGAGACAAATTTTATCAGATAGGTAGACTCATCTTGATGTAATCAACCTTGGCATCAATCCGAATATACTCGATGTCCATTTATTGTAGTTGCTGCTATGCATAAACGAAAAGATTATCCACTATATTTGACGTCAGTTTGCTTTGTTGTGTATGTTGAATTAAATTAAATATTATAAAATTTTGAAAACTAAATTAGTCAACGGCCAAGTGGCAAGCATCCGTGCATAAGCAAGGAAGCAAATATGGAAAAATTTCCAAAAAAAGCAAACTATGACAAGTGTCATGCATCCAGCGCAAGAGCAAAAATGGAAAGGCCCCTCGAAGAAGGAAGGAAGCATGAACGGCCAAGATGCAATAAGCCGAAGAATCAAAGGAGCACAAGAAGACACGTCATCAATCCGCGGGAGGGGAATCTTCTTCTTTTGACGAGCCCGAGCCTATATAAAGGGCTCTAGGGATCATTTCAAATACAATCAAAATTTTCTCCTCTCCCTATTCCAAGAGTTTAGATAAAAAGGGCTCTAGGGATCATTGGGGAGAAAATAAATAAAGAAAATTTTTCTTCTCCTCATAAATTTTCTAAGTTTTTTTTGAGCTATCTGCAAGCGTGAACGTGCTCTTCTTTCTTCCCTGGAGGTGCACTGAGGGCGAAGACGTGGTTCTGTATTGGGTCGTCGTATCTCTAGGAGATCTATGCCAGGAGATCCGTGCCAGGAGATCCGTGCGTGGGGGGCATAAACTTTCCTGGGACAGCGCATCAGCGTGCTTCGATCCACAGCTCATCTTCTCTCTTTTTCTTCATTTTATTATTATATTGTCAAGTTATTTATTTGCTAGTTATTTTTTCTTATTTATTGTTTTTGAATATTAAAAATATTTAATTTATCAATTATATTTATGCATCTAGGCTAACAGTGTATACTTGTTGCTTCGCATAAATGGAAAGGCTATTCTTTAACTATGGATCTGTTTTGAAATATGTGTAGATAGACGAATGAAGATGTTTGGAGTGCTTTAAGATCCGTGTAGCGGGTGATTTCTTAAGCACAAGTCATACTAATTTTTTTTTTTTGAAGTTGAGTTCACCCACAAACAATTAATATAAAAAAATTTAATTATTAATTTTAAATGGGCTCGGCTTGGAGTCCGGCTAAAAATAAGTATATTTTAGGCTCAAAGCCTGACCCATGATTGGTTCCAGTGGTCGCATGATACCATTCTATCTGTCAATGGAGATAAACAACAAGTTTTGTTCGGAACGATTTGAAAAGCTGAAGGGTTGGTCGGAAATTATTTAAAATTAAAATACAAGATGTTCAAAATTAGAAGGGTTTCACTATAATTTTTTTAAAATCTAAAAACTTTGGAAACTCACATTTTCTTTTTTTATTTGTTTGGGAGGCCGGTGCGGCGTGGGAACACGCATTTCCCATTCCATTTTCGAATGCGACGGCAGACCGAAAGCGCACCAACTCACGCACCGCGCTGGCATCCACACTCTTTGCCGGGTGGCCCAGCGAAACAGCTGTCTTTTGCGCGGTTCGCCACACCCCGAAAAAAGCGAGCTATACAAATAGCGTGGCACGGTGGGGGGCGTTGGCGTTCAGATCCGATCAGCGTTGGCGTTCAGAGCGGCGGTAGCGGAGATGGCGATCCGAGGGAAGAATGGCGGTGCGGCGGCTGCGGTGGTGGCACTGGCGGTGGCGTTGCTCATGGCGGCGGTGACCGGATCGGCGCAGCAGGTGCCGGCGTGCGCGTCGAAGCTGGTGCCGTGCGCGAACTACCTGAACTCGACGAGCCCGCCGGAGTCGTGCTGTGGGCCGCTGAAGCAGGCGGCGAAGGATGAGACGGCCTGCCTCTGCTCGCTCTTCAACGACAAGACCGTCCTCCAGGCCTTCAAGGTTGACATCGAGCAGGCCCTCAAGCTCGCCAAAAACTGCGGCGTCGATGCCGGCACGTCCATCTGCTCCAAGTCCAACACCACCGCCGCCGGTAGGTGTAACGTCACCGAGTTCTTTCCCTTTCCCACCTTGCCATTCCTTGTTTTCTCCGCCGCGTCCTTCTCTCGCGATCTGATCCGGATCAGTTGAGCCGTCCGATAAAGATCGCGTGGATGGAATCTCTTGCCGACCAAGTTCCTTAATAAAACAAAAATCCCTGAATTTTTCTTTTCTTTTTCTTCTTCTTCTTCTTCTTTATTTTTTTTCCTTTTTCATTTTTTGACCCCGTCTAATCGACCGTCCTTTCTGGGTGTTTTTCTTTCCCCGTTTGCAGCTTCGACTCCGTCTGGGTCCAATGCTACTACAGGTATGCCGATTGTGCCATAATTTTTTTTAATTAAGTTGAAGATTGTGCGTTTCAGCTTGATCATAAGTTTCTTTTGGCCCTGTTTGGAAGCAACTCGGTTTAGATGATATTGGCTATTATTGTTGGTTGGAATTGTTCAGTCTGGAATAGTTTATGTTCTGATTAAGTATGCAGTAGTTTATAATTAAGGATTACAGCTGCAGGTCTTGCTAATTGGATTATTTTGTTAATAAATTATAATTATCGCTGTTAAGTATTAGTGCTTCATAGATATCCTCTCTTGTCATTATTATTGTTGTTGCTCTTATTGTTGCTGGTGTTGCATGTTATGTATTTTCTTTTATTTTTAAAATGTTTATGGAATACCAACTGCCTGAATGTCAGACATACTACATATGCAGTATGCAGGCTAGATGCTACAATCTTTCGGTAATGGTTTATGAAATTACAGAAAGTCGTCACATTGTTTACGTTTTATATTTTGAATATAAGACCATTGGTTCATATGAAGCATAAAAGATTTCACTTCCTTGTACTATATGTTAATGGTATTCTTGAGCATTTGTTTGCTAACAAGGAAAATTTCTTGGGAAACTTATTTTCCTAAGAAGATGTGGTTTTCCATTTGTTTCTTTTGCTGGAAAATTGGGAATATCTCACATCATGGAGAGTTCTTATTTTTCTTTTCCCTATACTTCGTTGCAGCCAGGCGGGCTTGTTGCTGGAAATGATATAAAAATTATTATTGAAATCATAATCAGTTATTTCAATTATTGAAGCCTATCGTCAATTATTTCAATTATTGAAATCAAACATCAATTTCCCCTGTGGTTGTCTTCTTCTACAAAGACATTCAAGACAATTATATATAGGTGTCAGAATCATCTAAAACAGATCCAAAGATTAGTGGGGTTGGCAAAGGTTTGTATTGGAAGAATGTTAGAGTTTGAAATAGAAAATTGTAAACTGATGGATACTCAAATTGATTAGGGTTTGAAGCTAAGTGATGATCGATGATCAATGGTTGAGAAAGAGATAATATCCCATAGTCTAGTGGAGTCAACGGTCTTATGTATGCGATGCTTTACACTTGTAGGTATTTATTTTGATGTGGTATTGAGTCATAGGGCAGTCATATTAGGTTAGATTTGATCTACGTTTTACTAAATATAATTTTTGTTTCAAATCCGACCCATTGAAGGTGCTGTTCGGGTCTAGGTATTAAAAATATCATCGACCCATTGGGTCTTTGAATTGGATTTGGGTATGTTAAGACTTGTACCCCACCCAATGTGCATCGGGTTTGGGTTGGGTGTGGTTCAGTTCCAGGTTCCCATCGGATACCAAGTAATATATCTTGAGTTACTAATCAAGCTAAAATCATCCATTCTTGGGAAAGTTTATAAATGGAACATCCAACACATGCTTTAAAAATGAAAACATGACTATGTTTTTGTTTCTTCCATTACAATTGAACAAGTAGTTGACAGTTAACTATATAACAATGATTGACTAAAAAATTGAAATGATATACTTAAATTAAAGTCAAACATAAATTCCTAAATATGCTCATGTGATTAGTTTTATTCTTCCTCCCCAATTAAATATAAAACAAAGTTTTTTATGTTAAAATCTTAGAAGGTATATAAGTACAACTAATATTATCCATATGTGCATATAATAAACTAGGTAATTGGTCAGGACCATGTCGGTTTAGGTGTTTTCAACTCTTGAAACCTCACATCAATGCCCGTATATATCCCCTTAGGCCTAGTTTGATTCTTGGATAGCTAACCAGGGGGTGGATAGCCTTAGCCATCGGCATCCACATCTTAGACATTTAACCATGAAGCTGAAAAGTGTTTCGATTGTTGCTCAGCTAACCACAACAAAAATGTGGGAAAAACATTTGTTAGGTGGTTAACTTATATAGATAAAGAAGGCAGCAATAAGAAAATGTAAAATGTGAAGGCAGAAGGTTGTCAGATGGGAAGAAAATGAGGGAAACGGAGCTTAACCAAGCGGTTAAAGTTATGCCCCCTCGAAATACCTTTGACCCAGCTAGCTGGGCAAGTGGGCATTGATTGGCCAAGTTAACCACCCAAAAAGTGGTGGTGCTTGGCTTATTAAATAGATACCACCACTTTGTGAGGGGTTAGCTAGGAACCAAACTAGGCTTTGCTGGGTTAGGACAGGCCGAGTTTGAGTTAGGTATATCTTTCATAGACCTGATCCAAAATTTTCATTCGTTCTGACTTTGGACTCGTACTTAACCAATTCATTGGCACAGCCAAGTTGGGTCCTGGTTAGGTACTAGGTTTATGGGTTGGAGTGACAGCCTTAGTGGATGTTATCATAATCTTAGGTTAACTTGGTGGTTATCTAACAAATCCTTTGAAACTTACGCGGTACAAAAGACGATATACTTTGGTGTCAAGGATCCATTCTAAGGGAGCAACATTGCTATTATGCAGATTGGGGAGTTTATAACAGTACATCAGGTTATGTGTTCTTATATGGTGGAGCAATTTTCTAAGCTTTCAACGAGTAGAGAACAACTATATCTTCAACAAAAGCGGAATATATAGCATGTTGCAATGCTGTTTGAGAAGCTATTTGGTGCAAAACTTTATAAGCAACATCAACATTGTCCATTTTAGAGCTCCTTTATCATATTTTGTACAATATCTCAACCGTCACGTTGGCAGAAGAGCTCGAGTTGCATAAGATGTTGAAGCAAGGACCGTCGAATCAGTACTGGGACCTGTACTGGTCGGCGATCGGTACAATTCGATACCGAACCAGAACCGGTATGGCTAGGGCGTGCCGGTTCCATACCGACACACCCAATTTTTTTTTTCAAGAATATTTAATTGGTAATTATACTTTGTAAAGTTTTTTCAATGTTTTTAAGTGCAATTTGACTTTTTGTTTGGTGTTTTCTTGATATTTTTTGATATTTCTATGATCTCGATTTAATCTAATGATACATTTTATTGTTTTAAAATTATACAAATCATAAAATAATTAGTAAGATATTGCATGCTACAAAGAATAACATAAAATATCCTTAATTTAAGTAGTGACGTAAAAAATATAAAATAATATAATTACTTATATACATTTAAAGTACAACATACATACCGATATCTAAAATCGGATTGAGTGACGATGACTATTCTAGATATCCGGATCATAAGCATAGTCAGGAGGCACATCAACCCACCCTTTAACCAAACGACATTGTAATCTTGAACGTTCCTCCCATAAGGAACGCGCGCCGGGTCATAAACACTCTCGAATTTTTCATTGAAACTTTAGCTCTGACAGATGTCCTTTGGCTGATAATACGGCTGTGGAGGGACCCATCCGAATATCTCGGTACCAAAATTCGACCCATGAGATGCTCCGGGCTGTCAGGATAGTAACCACGAAAAGATGCCTCAGATGCACCAGATCCATATTCGTATCTGTATGGGTCATGAGCTGCCTGTGGCTGCAGATAATAGGATCCAGTATACGACTCGGAATCTGATACATTTATGAATCCTACTCCACGTGCGAGATCATCTGCAGCTGCATTGTGTCCTCCTGAATCACCTCGAGAAGCCTGTCTTCTATAATGCAATCGTATCCTTGCGGACTCTACCAGATCGTGCATCGT
>JAOXJJ010000648.1:778866-803509 GCA_025769935.1 Phoenix roebelenii | reverse complement strand
GGATTTTAAAACTTGCATACTACATCAATCATCCTGAAATCCTTTTGGATCTTAGATTAGTTGCACATCCAACTTGACCTTTGGTCCTTATTGTGTAGTCAAAAATGTTCAGAACAACGATATCTTTAGAAAATACTCTTCATGTTGACTATAATCTTGAGCACAAGAGTTTTATTTTGTATTTTCTTGGATAACTAGACAACATTTTAGGTAACTTGGATGTTCTTTTCTTTTTCCTGTTGTTTCTTTTTCCTGTTGTGGACGGATATGCTGGAAATGCCACCATGCCACTGTCCAGGTTGAACTGGGAACCTCTCCCCAAGGAAGAGGGATGCCAAAATGCTAAGAGCTGTTGACAACTTGAATTGTCTGACGTACATAATATTTCCTTCTTTGATTTCTCATTGTTTCTTAACAAATCTAGTGTACATCAATGTTGCTGCCCATCATAATTATAACTGATATAATTTGTCAAATGCATATCAAATCATTTCTAGCGGTCGTTTGGTTTTGCATCTTACTAAAATGGATTGATGCGAAATCTGAAATGCATGGGTTTTATGGAAAATGCATGTTTGGTTGCTTATCATGAAACTTGTCTTTGCAAAATCCAACAGATCGTGAACCGGAAAAATGAGTTTTATGATAAACAGGTCTCCCCTTATTTTTCTATAACCTGTCTTATAGAAAATCAAATTTTGAGTATCCGTTCTAAGCAAGGTACATTGTACTGACCCAAATCGGATGGTACGGGGTGTACCATACCGTATCGGTTCGGTATTGGTATTCGGTATGGGTAGCATACCGACACTCGGTATGTTTGTCGGTATGCCAAAAAAATTTTGTATCATACCATACCGACACTGTGCTAGTGTGGCACAACCTTGATTTCAACAAATGTCACAGATAACTAAACAATCCCTTAGCATCTTGTTGTAGCCCATATATGGAGCTAAGCCATGTGTGAGGGTCTATCATCTTGGCAACAAGATTTAGAAATGTAAAATTAAGAATTTTTAAAGATCATAAATGATGCATTGGTAATCTCAGAGGAGAGAATGCTCAAATTGTTCAAAACTCATCCTTTATAGTGGCAAAGTAAGAAATTTCCCTTTCCTTTTGAAGTCAAAACAAAATTGGGGAAAAACCTATACATGATAAATCTGAAATATTTTTAAAATTCAATTGAATGATTGGCACTACCTGCAACAAGGATGCTTATTCCTGACTGAATGTGTGACACATGTATCTTGCATAACATGTGAATCTTCTAATGACTTGCACATCGATGGATACTTTGAAAGGATGCAATTTTCTTTAAATAAGATAGATGTATCAACATATGAATCTTTCAACTCCATTGTTGGAAATTGCTACACAAGGTTTGCTATATCGATCGGTACCATACCATACCGGATGTACCGTACCGGTACTGAACCGGCATGCAGTCTCGTACCGTATCGAGTGACGCCTCGTCATTTTGTACCATACTGCATACTGATATTGTGATAGAATGGTATTGGTACTGGGCCCGATACCGAGATGGCGAACCTTACTGCTACATCTTTGTTCACGGAAGTTATTTTTGTTTTGATTCAAGGGTGACAATGCTTCACATAACCGTCACAGGCAGTGATGGCTATTTTTTCGAAATGAGTTTGTACCTTTATTGAAACTCGATCTTGCAAATTATGTTTGAATATTCAAAAGGAATTTAATACTCCTAACAGGCTCATGTGGTATTGTTTTCATTTTTAACTTGTCAAAAGGCTCCCTTTTCTCAGGTCAACTGATTTTTTCCCTTCCCAGTCATTTGTCATTTGGTTTTTATTTTTCTTGGACTATAACCTCTTTTCTGTTTCCACTACCAGAGTGGTCGCACAAAGTTGGCTCTCGCAAATTAGAATTTAGCATAGTTATGTTGCTTGTCTCATCATTGGAAAAGTTGGTGTTACTTGGACACATGGCACAGGAATCTGAGACATGAATGAAACCTCACTTTGGGGGATAATTCTATATCTTTTAGATGTATTCTTTTATATACAATCTATACATATGATGAATGGCTTCATAAATTGATAGAATCTTTGCTAGATGTTATGTTAGACTTGACCACTTGCATGCGAAAGTGCTAAAAGTTGTATAAGCGTGTGAAACATCAGGAAACCTAAAATATGCAGTGTGTACATAACAAATCCAGAGCAGTGAAGATCATTCCAATGTTGTTGTACTTATGTGGCTAAACTTTTTCTTTCTCAAGGTGTTCCAATTCATGATAGCCAGACCAACATTGTGTTATCACTGTTATGAAGAATTCACGCAGTCGTGAGCTGGAAAAAGCTTATACTTTGTTGTTGTAGCTCTTGCATCATTTGTTAGTTTCTCCGACTGGCCTTGTGTCCAGCCCTTAAAATCTGCTTGCATTTATACTACTATGACATGTTTATTTTCTATGAACAATTGAAATAGTTAGGATCTTATGATATTTGACTGAATTCTACTCCATGCTGGGGGTGGTGGACACTAAGTTGTTTACTTAAAATGCCATAAAAAACTATAATCTACGCACACATACAGAGAGAGATGGTAAGCATAAATTAATCTCTGTTTTCTATTTCTGGGTTAAATTTTAATAGTTTGAATGGCATTTCAGCCTCTTCTGTGGCAAAAAACGACAACTCTGCCATACATGGTGTAGCCTTGTTCGGAATGTCAGGCATGGCGAGCTTGCTCTTGTTCTGGTGGTCTGTCATTGCATAGGAAGTGCTTGGTATCAGCCTCCTAGTCTAGGGAAAAAAGAGAGAGATCTGAATACAAATTTCGGTAGGTTGTCAGTGCTTCTAATCTCGATCTTTTTATTTGTGTCTAACTTTGTGGGGTGTTTATCCATTATGTTGCTAGAGATCCTGTACTTAATAAACTCTTTCATCGTATTTTGAAGTATTATCAATAAATATCTGTTCTTAGTATCGTGTTCTTTAGCTGAATAAATATTAGTTTTGTTACATGAAGGCTTGTATGTTCCCATTCTTATCTCATCTTGCAAACATTCGCTACAGATTTAATTTTATTCAATGAACTACTCAGCAGGCTCCTCTTACCACTCCCTATCCCATGGTCCCTATTCTTAAATTCACACCTAACTATCTTCCCCTCACCTAATAGTTCAGGTGGTATCTGGTGGCAATGTGGGGGTGCCACCTCTGGGGTTTGAGCAGATCCGTCTTGCTACTCATTATCCATTGTCTGTTGGATCTTATCTTTTGATTGTGGTTAGACCTGCATTTCTTGCCTCCTTCCATGCAGCTAAGCTCACTCCATGCACTTTCCCAATGCTCATATGATATACCGTTGGGGGGAGGGGGGGTGCCGTCTCTGTTATTTGAACAAAACCCTGTTGCCACTCATGAGAATATGACACATTCCAGGTTTGAAGCTGGAACCTCTCTCCCCATTGCATGCTCTGTATAGGTACAACCAATAAGAAAGATAGGTCCATCTCCATGGTGGCTGATAAAACTTTAATAGATGTTGGATGCTAAATTTAATTGGCCTGAGCATGATGTTTGCTCTGGTAGATTCGCTTGCAATACACCCAGGTGGTTCCAGTGCTTGTGCTATTGCACTGGTGGAGTTTAGATTAGTTATAAACTTCTTTGGAATGTGATTCCTCAGAGTTGTCGTGGCATGTGATCCAAGTATCTATTCACAGAAACCATTTCTTTGATTCGAGGATAGTGAATCAAAAACATGGTTTTCCAAACCTGCAGATGTTGGCAGAGATGAAAACCTTGATCAGAAATTTCTTGTTTAGCAGTCTATTTACTGCATTGTTCAAGATAAGTTTGGTCTAGTATCCTTTCTATATCGTGCTGAAATGCTGGCTCAATTCATCAAGGGTCCAAATCTGCAAATCCTCTGTATCTGCTGCCTAAATTTTTAGAAATATACAAATAAAAGTTTGGGCTTTCTGCTCATATATCATCAACACATTTGTGATATCAATAGTAACATCTTGCTAGAGCCAAAAAAATTGCCTGCTAATCGAGTAGTGTGTTGAGAATGTCAAGATGGCTTGTGGTTCATCTTTAGCCTGGGATGTTGATGATTTCTGGCAAGATGGCTGTATGTAGGGTAAGTTAAATGCCACCGTGCGGGATCAACCTATGTATTACCGTGCGCCAGGTGATCCGGGTGCAGTAGGTCTGATTCCCCTCAAGAAAAAAGTGAACACCGCGTTCCCGGGATCCTTGCAGCAGACACTCTGGAACCCTATTCTTCAACATTTTTGACATCCTCTGCAGACAATTCTTAATCAGAATGGAATGATTTGGTCGTTTTTGCTGTTTCAGTGTTAAATTTAAATGCAGCATGTCACATCTACCTCAGTATGATAGCATCTAGTGCTGACACCAAAAACTTTTGATAAAGAAGTAGTTGGAGTAAAGTGAATTAGAATGTTGCTAATACTAGGCTAATTGATCAATTTTGATATGGAATGCCGATCCATGTGGAGAATTTTCCAATCTCGCTGGCCGGTGGAAACTCTTTTTCCTATTCTGGCTCTTACTAAGCAATAAGCATTTCTCATGAACCTGCGTTATGTTGCTCTTGGCGACCTGGTCGGCTTATTCTGAATACAATTTCCTCCATTATTTCTGCTGCATGACTATCATGCTGCACCGATATCATTGTTGCTAACATGACGAGCAATCGATCAGGTTTATGTCAGTTCTGTTAAAGTGTTATTTGAACTTTAAAGTCATATGGGCAGGACTTCAATTTTTCATCTACTTTTCGAGCTTATAATAGCGGACATGAAATACTCAGGTTCCATGATGGATACCTAGTACTGATTGGACACTCGTTAGCTCTGGGTATTGATCCTACGACCATTTCTGATAGGGAGCCCTGGTCCCAAACTATTTCTGCTTTGCTTTCTTCACTTGTAGTGAGAAGGTGTTCAGACTGGTGCAGATCAACAAATAGTTCAATATTCGTTTCCAAGCGCATCTCCCTGTTTCCCATACGGTTCGCATTGCAAACAACGGAATACAAAGAGGAGAGGGTTCGTGTTCGCTCGGGTGGGCGATTCCATCAAAATTCGTGGCCAATCCGTGATGGCTGAGAGTAAACAAGGCGGCGGGCAGCTCAGCTGCCGGTGGGAGTTGGGGACCGCCGGCATGGGGTGAGGAGAAGGGAGGCCGAGCGAAGCTAGGGAGATGGGCTACGCACCGGACCTCAGAGGAGGAGGTGGAGAATCTCCAGCAACATTTCATGGTGGTTCTCAATTGCTGGAGGAGCAAATCGATGTCTTAAGGAAGGCTTGGGAAAACCGGGTGGTGGTCATCCGGAGTCTTGGACGCCAGGTTCTGGTGGAATGGGTGGGCTGAAACTTGGCGCTCCGAAGGAAAACCGAGCATGAGTGGAGGTTGTGCCACTTGCCAAAGATCACTTGACCCTCCGCTTCAAGACAGAGGCCGATCGAGACATCGCCCTCACCGGCGGTCTCTGGGTGGTGGCGGGGCACTTGCTAGCCATGAAGTCATTGGTTCTCGACTTCGTTCTAGGGCCGCACATGGTGAAGACGGTGGTGGTCTGGATTTGAATGCTGAAGCTCCCGATGGAGTACTCGGTGAGTGAGACCATTCTGCAAATTACCATGGTTGCCGGCCGGCCACTGGCTGTCGACGGCCTTACGGAGTAGCAGAGGATGATAGGATTTGCAAGGATCAAGGTGGCCATCAACGCCACCGCTCTGCTGCTGCTCAGAGTCCAGATTAAGGGCAACTCCAAGGTTTTGTAGTAGCCCTTCGTATATGAAAATGTGCCCAATTTCTGCAATGACTGTGGGCGAATCGGGCACGCTGAAGCGGTCTACCAGTTCCCGGCGGAGGGGGACGTGCAGGATTGGACGAGGTCCCTTGCTCCCATGGTGGTTGAGATGGGTGGAGACTTGGGAGGCCGTGGTGAGTCGGATTGAACCTTTGACGAGATAGCCCGATGGCCTATCTTCGTCCCTTGCTTGATGGCTATGAAGATTCGACTGTCGCAAGCTATGAAGGGGTTGCCACAGCTGAGAAAGATGGCTGAGTCAATCCTAGAGTCGTAGTCCTCAAGGTCGCGGTCCCCTCCTAACCAGCTGAGTTCTCTTGGTTCGCCGTCAGACTCGGATGGGTGGTAGAGGACAACGAAGGTGGCGCGGCGGCAATCTTCCCTGAAGGACCGCCAGGCCGACGAGGGTGCCGACTTAGGATCTGGGTTTGGGGTGACGAAGGGGAAAAAGAAATTCTCTCTTGATGCGCAGAGTCTCAAAATCCATCATGCATCACGCTATTATATAACTAAACCAAAGTTTTCATTACACAGCAAACCTAACTTGCATTAATTGTTCTGTCTTCATGGAAAACTATCTTATTCTTTTTTTTGAAAAATAAGATGGCGAAATTTTGTACTAACTATGGCGTAATCTACAACCATGCATCTATGAATATGGGGTCTACGGTGTATGATGCTATAAATCTACAGACGTCACAGATTCAATCGAGCACATATCGGATGGGGGGGTCCAGGAGCAGTTGGAGTGTCTTGTCCATTCACTGGATTGCTCATTCTTTCCTTCCATGCTGCAACAGTGGACTTCATATGCATCCCACTTAACTAATACGATAAAGTCACGGCCAGGGGAGATGAAGGGCTTCAGCTTAAAACATACACTGCGATATACAGCAACTCAACTGTTTGAGGATGACGAAATAGGTGATGGAATGGTTGAGTAAGAGTGCAATAAGGGAGGGGATCTGCGTGAGAAAAGAAACAAGCCAAGTTGGAAGCTTAGGAGAATAAGAGCTCTTATCTGCCGGCACATCATCAACCATCACCATCACACAAGAACAATAATACACACGGTCGGGTCATTGCAGTTGCCGGGCTCCTTTCAGAGGGAGGCTTGTGGAAGGAGAGAGAGAGCAAAGGTTGTGTTTTTAAATATAGAGTTTGGTGGGTGGGTGGGATGGCTCCGGAGTCCTTAAGGCATCGCCGGAGCTGCGCGTGAGAAATGGGGAGGCAGCCGTGCTGCGACAAGCTCGGAGTGAAGAAGGGACCGTGGACGGCGGAGGAGGACAAGAAGCTCATCAGCTTCATACTTACCAATGGCCATTGCTGCTGGCGAGCCGTGCCGAAGCTGGCAGGCTTGCTGAGATGCGGCAAGAGCTGCAGGCTCCGGTGGACCAACTACCTGCGGCCCGACCTCAAGCGAGGGCTGCTCACCGAGGCGGAGGAGCAGTTGGTCATCGATCTCCATGCTCGCTTGGGGAATAGGTCATCTTCTCTTCTCTTCATTCACCTGAATTTAGCATGCACGCACGGAAGCACAGCCATGCACCCTGCGGCTATCTTTCCGCTTAATTTCCCCTTCACCTTGCATGCATTTATATGACCATGACGTAGAGATGATAACCATAGTCACCAATTTGGACTCACAAATTAAGTGAAGGAAAACAGATTGTATATTAGAATTGCTTTACAAACTATACGAAAAAGAATACTATTATTGTTTGGTTAAATGCGATGTAGAGGATGAGAGAACATGATATTAGGTTAGATCACCATAATCTGCCATATATGTATTTTTTATTTATTTTGAGCAATAAGCTGCCATCCATAAGGTCAAGGAATTTATTATCTCATGGTGTAGAGTATCCATCATGGTAGGTGCTCCTTTCTATCTCATGGTGACCTAATCCACAGTTCTTGATGAGAACTCATACAAACAATATTCATGCCATAACTCTTAACTCTTCTCTGTGGGCCTTCTCTCTCTCTCTCTCTTTCTCTCTCTCTCTCTCTCTAAATATATATATATATATATATATATATATATAGTCTGGATGACATAGTAGTTCTTAGCATGGGCTTGATGCTAAAAATTGAGTGAAAATTTTTGATGTGCCAATTTAGACACAAGGATCAACACTATACACGTGGATCAACCCTTCGTCTTTTTCTTTTTGGGTCGAAAACCCTTCGTCTTCAGTGCTTGACAATGGAAGGAAACGCAAAACATAAGTATTGTGGATGTTAAGTCACATCAGTGTAGAAGTAACTAGGTATTAAAATTTCTATTTTATTTAACAAAATTTGGGTGAAGTAGTTGACAGGTCACATATGGACGACCACAAACTTATCCATGTTTCAAACCTCCGTACGGTCATGATGCTGAAATATCCATATGACTAGACTTGAAAAAGAAAAAACAAAAATTATGAATAATTTGCATGGCCAGCGTATAAAAATAGGGTTATTCCTTAGAAATCTTTCTAAAGTGTATTAGTCCTCAGTATAGCCTAAACCTTGTTTTGTTTTGGAAGGCTACTTAGAAATTTTTCTTGGTATATTATCATGGTTTTCCATGTTTTCCCCGACTTTTCCCCCCTGTATATTATTTCATGGTACCTTATAAGGCCAATACTTCCTCAGAAAGTAATCCAAAAAATTAATTTTAAGGCCAAATATTGGCTACTCCCTTTTCACAATTTTTCATTTATCTTATTCTGTTTCCAATTTCTCAAGAGGCAATTATACGTGTCGCATGACGGTTCAATCTCGTTCACTTAGATAATTACATATGAAATGTTTTCATATTTTGTTCTGGCCAAGGCTTCTGATTCAAGAAGAGCCCATATAATTGAGCAGGGATGACTTCGCATGTATCAATTAGATGTTAAAGTTGTGATCCTGTTGGCTGCATCGATACACCAATTTGAAGCACTAGTTATAAGAATTTAGAAATTAGCTAACATCTCCTTTCTACTACCATGAGGCTTATTAGTTATTAGCCGCTAGTTCTCTCTCCTGAATGCTCACCAGCTACTTTTGACCTAATTAATTGGTTGGTGAAGGTGGTCCAAGATAGCTGCAAAGTTGCCTGGAAGAACAGATAACGAAATAAAGAACCACTGGAACACTCACATTAAGAAAAAGCTTCTGAAGATGGGAATCGATCCAGTCACACACGAGCCAATCGACAGGCAACCAAGCCTGCAGAAAAGCTCGCAATCCACTGCAGCAACTGAATCGAAATCAGATGACCTCCAGTTACAGTCACAAGGATGCGAAGGCCAAAACCACTCTTCTGAGAACTCGAGCCCACCGGAGGAGAGCTCGAACACTAGCAGCAACGACCCGGTGGTTGGCAGCCTGTGGGAGGAGGACATACCTCTCATAGATGAATCATGGATGTTTCCATGCAATGAAGACGACTACAGCAGCGTCGTCGGGCCATTACCATGGGAAGGGAGCAGTGAGTGGCTGTTGGATTATCAAGATTTTGGAATAGGAGATATGGGATTGGGGAGCTCGGCTATAGAAAATTAGCTGGGCTTTTAGACAAACAAAGCAAACGATCTTGGAGTCGTTACTGTGATATGAGCGAAGCAACAAATTGTAGATAATTGTAGATAATGAAATAATGATTTGGCTAGGGAAGGAACGCCGGATCCCTCAATTCTAGTTGATGGGAAGTGGGATCCAAGTAGAAGGCTAGTTACCCTTACATACTGCTACTTGCTTCCCAGTCCATATGCATGTATTATGGAGTAAGGGAAGTGTTTGTCCATAAGACTTGGAAGTATGGTTGTGGAAATTATTATACAAGGTAAATGTGTATGTTGTATATATGCATACTAGCATCGACGTCTATATGTGAAGGCAATTGATGTTATAATGATTTAAGCAATGAACAGTTATGATTAGATATATGTCATGCTCGATCCAATTGCACAAGCTAGGCACGAGGTAGATGGCCGCATGTCCATAGAATTTTATCCCTATTGGATATACAAGGCTTGTCTTTCACAAATATTTCACATATAAAAATTCAGGCAGTTACGATAACACTAAATTTAGCAAAATAATTTAAATTATTCTAATAGTCTCATGAAATAAAGAAAACCTTACAAATCTCTTTTCAGTTCATTCATTCAAGCAAGATATATAGGAAATTGACTAAACCCTAATTTTATCTCCACTCAGCCAAAGGATCCCATCCAAACTATTCCTCCGCATCTTAAAAAAAATAATATCAAAGAAGATGAGTGAGCTAAAGTCTAGTAAATCACTTTTTACCTCTAGTTGGACCAAGCATATTCTTATTATAGTATAAAAAATTTCAACTATGATTAAAACTTCTTGTCAACACAAAATAAAAATTTTATAAAAGTATATATGCACGCCGACAAAATTTTCAACCTATTTAATATGTCAAATCAAAAAATATTTACGACAATGGCTATAACTAGCCTCATGATAAGCTCCGAAAGAGACTAGCTCCTTAAGATAAAATCTGCTCTCAATCAGCATGTGCCAGTTATCAGTCTTGATTGGCTAGGCCTGAAAAGATAGTAGCTCTAAGTCACACGAAAAAGCATGCAAACTATAGTATGCACCAATGATCAGTCTGCCTAGCAGACCTGAAAGGAAATTAGCTCCTGAATCACATGTGGCAATGATCAACCTTGTTAGCTAGGCTCCAATCATAGTAAGGCCTAAAGAGCGATCCGCATAATATCCATAATCAAGTAACATAGCCAATCCAAAAGTTATGGTTTTTGCAAAAAATAATTGATCAGCCATGTTATATAGTATGGTCATGTCAAAACAAATCAACACACATTTCAATGTATATAATTCAGTGTCATGCTCAAGTAAGGCATTTTATGCTTGATCTGTAATTTAAAATTTATTTTCATACATGAATCTACAATAATCATTCTGAACGTAAACATAAATATGCATATTAATTTTTAAATTTTCTTTTCATATAATTTAAACTCTTTATCGACAACATATTTTCATAAATTATTTCTACACAAATCATGAGGCATGCACAATAAAAATTCTAGAGGTAAATGTGCTTACTGCTCGACTCACAGATAAGAAAGTTTTCGAACTGGACTATGCACAACCTAGACACAAAAAAATCAATGGTTAGGTTTTCTCTAAAGCAACTCAGTTATTATTTTAAAATCTTGGGTAACTAGAGGTCTCCAATTTTGTAGGATCCATTCGAGACTCCACAACCTAAGATCCATCTAGGATAGGGATTGTGATCCTAAATTTGCCAACTAGTGGCCAAGATCTAGGTGCATCTCCCTTGAGTCCAACCTAGCCCCCAAGAATACTATCTATTTCCTAATCCGAAAATAGATTAGGGCTTATGGTTAGCTTAGGTGTGGGGCTTGTCCCGTCGAGTTAGGTACACTAACAGTATCCCTTTGATTTGCAAAAATCATTAGATTGGATTAGGGGAGATAAGAAGAGAAAGGGTCTCAAAGTGATTCATCAAGTCACCATGGGGTTCTAGATGGGCCATAGGGACTGTCGATAATCGATGGAACTTGCCAGCAATTGATGGAATCAACTCAATAGAGTGGTGCATGGGGATAGGAAGAAGGGAAAGATGGTGGAGGGTGAGACTGGGTCCTCCACCATGGCAACAAACACCATAGGGAGGTGGAAAAGAGGAAGAAAAGGGAGTGGAATAGATGGTTGCACAGGGTTTCTTCCAATCAGAAAATAGGAGATCTAGTAGGGAAGGATGAAATTAGGATCACTATCAAAATGGCACTTGGCCAATAGGGCAGGAGATTCTTTATCTCAAAATAGGGCACCAAGTCGAGGATCAATTGTTGCTCGTGCAATGGGATCTAGAAAGGATGTAAATCAGCAAGCAGTCCACGGGGATAAGAGACAGATCTAGTGGCGAAGAGAGGAGAGGTGGCAGTCCAGTGAGCTTACTTTGCCCAAACAAGGAGGGCGGTGGGATTCTCAAAATGGAGGAGGTGAAGAAGAGGCTAGAATTTGGTAAAAAGAAGGGGAATGATGATTGATCGAGACTAAAAAGGCGATATTAAGATCTAAGAGATGAGGTGGTGGTGGAGAAGATTCGAGTGAGAAAAATAGGGAGAAAAATGAAGAGGGAGAAAAGGGGGTCTTGAGTGCTACTGCCCAACATCGCTAGTAGTCGCACATGTATTACTAACCCAACCCAAGAGTCTCGCATCTGTTACTAGTGTGGAGAGGCCCTCGGCCTTTCCAACAGCGCCAGCAGGGGTCTTGCTCGGTTGGTAGCTTTAGTTATTAGGAAGCAAGTCTGTTGCTTGGTCAACTCAGCTAAATTGATTAAGTCGAGATCGAGTTAGACAATGGATTGTGTTGGTGAGTTTAGAGAGGGGCTGTGTTACAATATATCATTTATTCTTGAGAGAAGAGTGAGATTGCATACATCTCTTTAGATTTTCTCAAAAAAAAGCATACATTTTCTATGAAGCAACAAAGGCATGCAATCCCCTTCTATTAGAGACACAACATCACACACACACACAGAGAGAGAGAGAGATGACGTTAGTTGTAATGTGCGTCAAATCAAGTAATATCTATCTCTCCTAATTACATTTGCTCAAATTTATTTCATTTTTATGAGGAACAAAATAACATAACAACACACTTTTCCTACATAATGTCTATAAAATAAGAGAAATATACCGCGAGACAATGCTCAAATTTATTTCATTTTTATGGGGAACAAAATAACACAACAATACACTTTTCCTACATGATGTCTATAAAATAAGAGAAATATACCGCGAGACAATGAAAAAAGTCTTTTCTGGTCAAGGTGGCAACTAGATTTATAACTGGGCATCCTATATGGTAACTATATGACAGTTTCCTCTCAATGATAGAATGTAGTTTTGATCCTTGTTAAGAACCAATTTAATTAATGCTCTAAGTTTGTCAAATAGTGCCTCCAAATGACATGTTTCATCAATTAATTCTTTATGAGCTTAGTCCCAAAAGAAAATAATAGCCAGTCTTTTTTATGTTTGTTGAGATTGCAAGCAAGTTGGTTACTTGCCGTACGTTTTTTCTCTTTTAATATCTCTTTCACTTCATAAGATGCATATATGAATGTTCAAATAAAGAGGCGTGTCTAATAATTCAAGTGTATTAAATACTTGTTATATTAGTTATTTTCACAAGGGTTGGCTTTAATGCTTCAAGTCATAACCAGTATAATTTTATTTTTCTGAATGATGTAATAGCCCCATTAAAAATACGTGGATGTTCATCTCAGAAAATAATCCAATTGAAATTCTATATAGATCATCATAATCTGCACCCGCTAGAACATGAATGATATTTTAGTTCTCTTTCAACCTCTCTACCATAAATAACATAGAATCCGTCCAACCACCTTTCATTGGTAAAACTTCATTCCAAGTGCATTTAATGCATAAGTGAAAAGGTTATCGCACCATGTAATTCCTTGCTTTTTGGTCTTTTATACAGTCTTTGTTGTAGTAAACAATGTCGATTTCAATTTTATTATCACTTTGTCTATTTTGGTGATGTTAATTATATGTTAACTTTGAGCTACTAGAAGCAAGATTATGTCTTCTAAATGAAGCGAGAGTGTACAATTTTGCTAGGTTAAAGACTGTCCTTATAACTAGGCTTATATTTTTGTTTTTTTTTGCTCTTTTGTGGTAGCTACTGGTTGCGTGTCTTATGGATCGAGGATATGGATTGGTCACGACTCCTTCTTCACTTACTCTAGAAATGCTTTGTCACTATTAAGTGATCATGAACTAACTTAAAATATGACATAAGAGAGTGAGATGGTCATACGGGGATTGTTAGTGGGTGGCTGAGAACTTATAAGGTTATAAATGAATAATAGTTGTTTCTCAAAAAATAGTAATTGTAATAATATTATTAGTATTATTGCTACTATTACTATTAAGAAAAAAAACCGCAATTGAGCATCATAAGTGGAAGAAAAATCCTTTGAGGTTCTGATTTAACCAATCAATTCAATAATGTTGCCCTAAAATATCCCTCTCTAGTGCACTAGTTTTATAATTCAGTCTGCCTCTTGGGTAGCCCTATGGTCTAAAGTAGACTTTATAGGTGAGGAAAGTATAAACGACGATTGGTCTTGAAATGTATGATAGTTCAATTTTGGACACGCATGGTTGTTTTGGCCAGTAATCAACATTCTTTGAATATATTATTTGTCATATGAGTTGGTATGGTATAATTCCCAAAAGAATCATGCATCTAAGTTGGTACAATGGTGCACTTATCCAATTTGTTGAAAAGTTATCTAAGAATAATTTACATAACTCTCTCCTTATAGAATTTGGTCCATTTATTTATTTGCTTATTTTTTATTAAATCATGGATCAAAAGTGATGATTGGATGAATATTCTTTGCCAAAAGACTAGTGTATATTTAATCAAATATCTAGGTCATATCTACCATTACCAAAAAACTAGATTCCAATAATAGGATCCACACTATTAAGGAAAAATAGAAGGTCATGATCCAAGCTAACGTAGCTGTACAAATATATAAGATTAGCCCAGTAACATTAAAATCCTTCACCCAGGCCATGTCATTAATTTACAACCGATTTTTCAACAACAACTTCAAAGGCTCATGTTGCTGCTGAATTTGGAACCGAGGTCAAAGTGCAGCTCGGATGACCTTAAGGTCGGCTGGAGGTGAGCTGAGCAAGCTGGCCAAGATGCAGGAAAGTGGATCCTCTCTGAAGGTGGCATGTAAAAAGTCTACTTGCTAGAGAGTTTTTAGCGTGAGATCCTTCGATGCCTAAGTCAAAATAGAGAGGCAACAATATAAAAGGAAGAAATTTCAGCAGAGCATTGTTCTCTTTGAATAGTATATTACTTGCATATCTAAGGTCCCCCAAGCTGCCCTTTTATATAGGGGAGCCTATTTTGTCGTTACTTGGGCTGACGTGGCATGCACTGATGGCTAGGTAATGGTCGACAGTACGGACGCGGCATGGGAGTCAATCTACATGGGCGGCGTACAATGCTGGTTGGGTGTAGGTTGTGGTGTTGTCATGACTATGAGCTGCCAGAGTTGAGCGCATGCTGTGGTGCTGCCATGACTGCGAGCTATGGCTTGTTAAAACTATTAGTCTTTGTCGACACGTGCTGATTATTTTTCTCGGCTGATTGGTTCCTCAACTAATTGGCTCTTCGGTCGGGGCCAAAGTCATTCTCCTTGGTTTATGTCCAAGGTGAAAGAGGTCGGTCTGCACCGAGGTTGAGGTGTCTAATATTTTTTCCATCACTTGCCCACTACTTCTGAGGTCGAATTGCATTCCAGTTCGGAAGACGAAAGTTGAGTCATCACCTCGATCGAGGACGAGATATTGGTCCGGGGCATTAAATGTGTCAATCAATCTTCTCGAAGCGTCGTTGTATCTAGGGTGTCCGAGGTATCAGCATTGCAGGATTTTCTTCGAGATGCCATCATTGTAGTAACCCTGGTGAATCATCATGCCGTATTTTGAGCTAACACATGGCTTGATTTGTCCAAGTAGCCGAATCGATGCTTCGATCAGGGCCATCTATGTCTCTATATAAGGGTGGCCCCTTCCTTCAGTTTGTGCATCTTGCTTCATTTATTTCTCCACCCGAGTGCTCAAATGTCTAGGCTCCTAGGTGGTGCTCCGGTGAAGTCCCTTCGTCTCCGGCTTTCGTGTTCTCCTCATTCTCTGATTTTCGATGGGTATCCATTTTTTGGCTGCTTGGCCTCCTCCCTTTGTCTTCTTTTTCGCTCCCTAATCTTCTCCATCTTTTTCTTATCTTCTTCTTCATCACCATGAGCGGAGGTGAGGTCAATGCTTCGAATGAGAGTTGGTCGTCTGACAACTCTTCTCGAGATCGGCAGCCATCTCCTTTGGGTGAGGCCGAGTCTAAGGTCTGGTAGGGCTCAGATAATGAGTTATCCATCCTAATCGAGGAGGAATTGGACCTCATCCGATATCAGCATTTCATTCCCCCTAAGTTCAACTTTGGGCCTGCTGGTTCCAATATCCGGGTGACTAGTCTTTTTTAGTCTCAGCTCTTCCTATACGAAGAGACTCAAAGGGTCGGATTGAGACTTACCTATCGACCCCTTCTTTATCAAGCTGATGAGGGCTTATAGCCTCATCCTGACCCAACTAGTCCCGAATTTCTAGTAGGTCCTCGTCGACTTTTTTTCTCTGTCTTCTTTGGGGCATCTATGCCTCGATTTTTCTCTTTCGAAGATGCTTCACTCTGAAAAGGTATCTTCAAGATAGTAGTTGCTGGTACTTTTCTTCTCGAAAAGACTGCTAACTGATCTGAGGTACTCTCTCCTCCATCCACAGTAGAAAGGAAGGTTTTTCTCTATTTCTTCTGAGCAGCCATGGTAGTTCGAAATAGTATGGAGGATGCCCTGGCGAGATTTAAATTGGCTCTCGAGGTTGTCTGGCGATGATTAAGGGGCCTCGAAAAAGCTCATGAAATTTCAATCCAAGATTCCTACCCTTCAGGAGTTGATGTCCGAGGAGACGTTGATCAATGTCAGCCTAAGCCCCACGATCCTCAGGGTAATCTTCTCTTGAATTTTCTCTATTTCTTCACCTCGGTGTTATTTACTAGCCTCGTATTCAATTTTGCAACTCTCTCTATCATAAAGACCGATCTCGTGTTGATCCGTTAGAGGAGAAAGATGAAGAAGAGGTCAGCCACAACATCCGGGGGAGAAACCTCCTAAAGGATGAAGTCAAGGGAGGAATCCTCCTCAGCTCTTACTGTCGAAGCTATCGCCAAGGTCATTGTCGAGGCCTCGGTCCCTGAGGTCTCCCTCGAGGTGCCCGTATCTTAGATGCAGACCTCGGACCTCGATCCCAAGGTTGAGGTTGTATCGCCGATCAGGTCAGCTCCTCCGAAAGGGCTCATCCTTGCCCAAGCCCTTGCTGTTGCAATGCCTCCATGTTGATCATCCCTAGAGGCTTGCGCCTTGGTTGGTCAGATCTGGGCCCATTCGCTCCATCCGAGGAGGGCTGCTTAGCTCCGGTCCACACCTCCGGGACCTACTTACCAAAGTGGTTGGTCGAGGAGTCCGATTCATCTTTGGAGAGCCCCGAGGCAGTGAGGGAGTTGGTTTGAGTCATATAGCTCCGGGCCGACAAGGAAGTCATGTGTTTCCTTAGCTACGCCGAGTTCTTCAGCTGGGCCTTCGCCATGGTCGTTCGGGTAAGTTTCTGACTTATAAATCTTCATTAAGTCACTCACTTCGGCAACTAACCCTCCTTTTTAGCATGCCCTCGAGGTTGGCTACTTTCTTAAGAGGATCATGACACTTTCGAGGATCAACTCGGAGTTTCGGGAGAGGGTAGAGGGTTTCGAGAAGCAAGCCAAGGAGGTTGAGGAGTGGGCCGATCGGGCAGAGGTGAGGACGAAGGCCGCCAAAGACAACATTGAGTCGATGGAGGCTCATAGCTCAGCCGCATGGGCCCATGTCATAATTAAGCAGAGCCACCTATCTATGGCTAGGAAGGCCTTGAAAGTCAATGGGCACAAGGTCATGAAGCCTGCTATGAAGATAGCTCGGGTGGAGTAGAAACCTAATGAGGCCTAGAAGTTCACCAGGTGAGCCGAGAAAAGAGTCGCCGAGGCTCGAAAGCTTGTCGTCCAAGACGAGTAGAAGGCTGCCAAAGCGATCAAGGAATACCGCGCCTCAGCGGAGTTCTGCGAGGAGACCTTGAAGAATGCGACTGATGTCTTTAGGAAGGGCTTCGAAGAATGTCGAGCTCAAGCTCAATGGCTCTTTTCAGGAATGGATTTCTCTGGCCTTGATGACGACGGCGGCGGTGAAGGTGGGGGTGGTGAAGGCAGCAACGATGGTGGAGAAAGCAGCGATTGCGATGAGGGCGAGGTTGGTGGCGACCACCTTGGCGGCGGCGAAGGCAAGGAGTGAAGTCCTGCCTTTTGATCTCATTTGTTCTTTCTTCCTTTTGCTTGGATAACCAAGTTTGATGTACTTTTATTTATGCTTGGCCTCTATTGCGGTAGTTGTAAAGGTTCACAATTTTAATGAAAGTTAAAAATTTTTAAAGTTCTTGGCTTCAGTTTTATCCTCGTTGTTTGCCTTTTGTCTGAGTTTAAGTCGTCACCCTAAGCTTCAACTTTCTCCTGTAGCTTTTTTTGCTCAGCTTCTACCGAGGTCAATGTATGTACTAAAAGATAATAAAAGGAAAAGAATTTTCCAAAGTACTTACTTCAGTCTTTACTTGTGTTGTTCGTTTCTTGATTTAAGTTGGGGTTGTCGAACCAAACCCTTCTCTTTGTGGAGCTTTAGCTTGTCTTAGGCTCCTTGGTCGATCTTCCCAAAGTTCAGCTCTCGAGGAATTTCGCATGAACTCAGCTTAAGGAGATCCCAAGTCGGCCTGGGTATCTCCTTTCATGTCTGGACTATGGTCCCAGAAAAATTTTGAGTGGGCTCGGTCTTAAGGAGGTCCTAAGTCAACCTGGGGTGTCTCTTTTAATCTTTAGAATATGGTCCCAGAGGCATCATTGGACTACGGTACCAAGCGAATTCCGAGTGGGCTTGGTCTTGAGGAGGTCCTAGTTCGGCCCAGGGTGTCTCCTTTAATCTCTGGACTATGGTCATAGAGGCATCTTTGGACTGTAGTCCTAGGAAAATTCTAGGTAGGCTCGGTCTTTAAGAGGTCCTAGGTCGGCCCGAGGTGTCTCCTTTCATCTCTAGATTATGGTCCCAAAGGCATCCCTAGACTATAGTCCCAGAAATTCTGAGTGGGTTCGGTCTTGAGTAAGTCTCAGGTCGGCCTGAGGTGTCTCTATTCATTTCTGGACTATGGTCCCAGAAGCATCTCTAGATCCTAGAGAAATTCTGAGTGGGCTCGGTGTTGAGAAGGTCCCATGTCAGCCTGGGGTGTCTCCTTTTATCCCTGGACTATGGTCCCAAAGGCATCCCTAGACTATGGTCCTAGGAGAATTCCGAGTGGGCCCAATCTTGAGAGGTCCCAGGTCAGCCCGAGGTATCTCCTTTCATCTCTGGATTATGGTCCTAGAGGCATCCCTAGACTATGGCCCTAGGGGAATTTCGAGTGGGATCGATCTTCAGGAGGTCCCAGGTCAGCCCGAGGTCTCTTTTGTCGGTCATCTCTGGAGTTTTCGCTATCAATGGGATCCCAAGCTAGCTCGGTTTAGGAAGGCGGCCTCAGGCATCCCCAGGGTATCTTCTTTATTAGAGCCCAGGCGTCCCTAAGGTGTTCCAAGTCAAGGACATTTGCCATAATTATCCAATTAAGCCTGTAATACAATAGACCTTACTGATAAAAGATGCACTAGTTGTCGAAGTTCCACATCCGTGGGATCGGAGGGGCGTCGAGCTGCTCCAGTCCATACGCTCCTGGTCGTACAACTTTGATTACTCAGCTTGGGCCTTCCTAATTTGGGCTTAACTTTTTGAATTCTCCTGGTTGGGATGCTTCAGTCTTTCTCAAGATGAGGTCGCTAGGTCGGAAGGGCTTGCCTTTGACTCTTGAGTTGTAATACTGAGCTGCTTTTCGCTGCTATGTTGCCATGCAGATCTGAGCTTGCTCTCTAGTTTCTTCCAGTAGGATGAGATTGGCTCAGAGCAGATCCGAATTTGTCTAATGAGAGTCCGATCTCCAATGGGATCACTGCCTCCATTTGGAAAGAAAAGTTGAAGGGCGTCTTCTCGGTAGGGGCTCGAGACATTATTTGGTATGTGCACAAGATACTATAAAGCTCTTCGTCCCATAGCCCTTTTGCCCAATCTAGTCTCACTTTCAGCCCTTACAGGATTATTCGGTTGGTCACTTCAGCCTCTCTGCTGGACTGGGGGTGTGCTACTGAAGTAAACTGGTGGTTGATTCCAAGCTCGATGCAGAACTCTTTGAATGAAGCATTGTCAAACTAACACCAATTATCGGTGATGATTAATTTAGAAAGCCCGACTACTAGTTCGGCTTCCGTCCATTTGGTGAAGTAATCCACCGCTACAAAGAGAAACTTGTACTGCTCGATTGCCAGTGGGAACAGTCCGAAGATGTCAATCCTCTACTACAAGAATGGTCAAGGGGCACTGATCGGCGTCAATAGCACCGCTGGTCTCTGTTAGATGTTTGTGTGGCGTTGACACTGATCGCACCTCTTCATAAAGTTAGCAGCATTCTTTTGTAGGGTCAGCCAGTAGTAACCTGGCCGTAGGATTTTATAGGCCAGAGACCTGCCCCCTAAATGATTGCCATAGATTCTCTCGTGCTCCTCCCAGAGTGCATAGTCTGCCTCGATTAAATAGAGGCATTTGAGGAGTGGCAGCGAGAATGACCTCTAGTATAACTTGTAGTTGAGGAGGTAGTGCGAGTCTTGGTGCTTTACCCTGCAGGCTTTAGCCCGATCTGCAAACACTTTTCCATCCTTCAAAAAGTCGACAAGGGGATCCATCCAGCTCGGCTCAATATCGGTGTTTAGCACAACCTTCGATTGATTAATGCTCGATGTCCTTAGGACTTAGAGGTAGGTGGCTTTAGTTAGCTTGGCAATCTTCGAGGTGGTGAAATTTGAGAACAAGTTGGCCCTTGCATTCTCCATCAGATGGATCTGCTGTATGTCAAACCTACAAAAGGCCAAGGTGATATCCATTATCTTTTGTAGGTATTTAATCATTAAAGGCCTCTGATCCTCGAACTCTCCTAGTACTTGGCCGACCACCAGTTGCAAGTCCCTAAAGACTTTTAGTTGCTAAACTCCGAGCTTCTTGGAGAGCTTGAGCCTATGATGAGTTCTTTATATTCGGCCTCATTATTTGAGCTCGAGAATTCAAACTGTAGAGCGTACTCTGTGACTGCTCTGTTTGGGCTGGTAAGTATGAGCCCAACTCTACTGCCTCCCGGGCCTGATGACCCATCTATGTGTATGATCCACAACTGCTTTGTTGTCTTCATCTTCTTGGGGAGCTCGACAAGATCCTCATAAGGGATGGTGCACTCCACCTGGAAGTCTGCCAATACCTGCACCTTGATAGATGGCCGAGGTTGATACTCTATGTCGAACTCTCGAGCTCCGCCGCCCACTTTGCTAGCCGACCTCCATTTTTAGGCTTGTGGAGAAACTCTCTTTGGTTAGTCGATCAGGATTGGTATCAAATGGACTTGGAAGTATGGCCAGAGCTTTCGAGCTGAGATGAAGGTGTAGACCCTCTTCTGCAATTTGGAGTATATGGTCTTAGCATCGTGCAGAATCTGACTTATGTAGTAGGTCGGGTTTTGGCATCCTCCTTCTTATACTAGAACTGAACTCACACCGGTGGGTACAGGTAGAGCATTTCTCCGACCTGCAGTTTTATGAAGAGAGGCGATAAGTTGAAGTACTTCTTTAGTTGGTCGAAGGCCTACTGACACTCCTTAGTCTATTGAAAGTATTTTCGTTGCTTCAGGGTCTTAAAAAATAAGAAGCAGTGATCCTCCGATCTAGAGACGAACCTTACCAGCACAATGAACCAACTAGTTAGGCATTGAACCTCTTTGACGGTCTTGGGGGGCTGCATGTCTTGCAATGCTCGAATTTTCTCCATATTTGTCTCGATGCCATGCTAAATCACCATGAACCCTAGAAATTTCTCTGAGGTGACTCCGAAGGTGCACTTCATCGGGTTGAGCTTCATCTAGTGCCTTCTAAAGGTTGCAAAAGTCTCCTCCAGGTCGGCAATATGTTGCTATGCTGCTCGATTTTTCATGAGCATGATGTCCACATACACCTCCATGTTGCGGCTGATTTGCTGCTTAAAGATCTTACTGACGAGGTGCTAGTAAGTTATCCTTGCATTCTTTAAGCCAAAGGGCACTACTTTGTAGTAGTATAGGCCTTTGTCAGTAAGAAAAACCCTCTTCTCCTTATCCTCTTCATCAAGTTGAGGTCACATCTATGAACTAATCTATCCTTGAGAGAAGAAAGCTATCTTTTGAGAAGGGTTTGTTCAGGTCGGTGTAGTCGATACAGACTCGTTACTTTTTATTAGCTTTTCTGACCAGCACAACATGGCCAACTAGTCAGGGTAGCTAACCTAGTGAACAAAGCCGACCTCTAGAAGCTTGTCAATTTCTTGGTTTATGATTTGCTGCCTTTCTGCAACGAAGTTCCTTTTCTTCTGTTGCATAGGTCAATGAGTCGGGTACATGAGTTCATGAGTCATCACCTTGGGGCATATGCCTAGAATGTCACTAGCCGACAAAGTGAAGATGTCCACATTGGTGTAGAGAAAGTTGATCACTTTAGCTCAGTTTTCTTCACTTAGATCGGAGCCAATCTAGATAGTCCGATCGAGCTCATCTTCTTACAAGGGGATCCACACCAGCTCTTCAGTCGGTTCTTCTCGTTGCACCTTCAACTTGTCCCTTGTCTCTAGCCTCTTAATCGGTAAGGTTTCTACCGACTTTTTCTTTTAAGGGTGGCTATGTAGCACTGGCGAATTACCATCCGATCACCTCGAATTTCTTCCACTCTGCACCTTGTGGGAAATCGCATGAGCAAGTGGTGGATATATAGCAAAGGTCAGAAAGCGTTTAGACTAGGTCGGCCCAAAATTGCATTGTAGGCTGAGGGGACTCAAACTATAAGAAAGTCTAGCCTCAAAGTGTTACTTCAAAGTTCTTGTCCTGCAGTGACTGGTAGATTGATCACCCCTTCTATGAAAACTGAGTCTTTCGAGAAACCGACCAAAGAAGTGTTAACTCTCTGAAGTTGCTCAGCAAGCAGTCTCATTCTTTGAAAAGTATCGTAAAATAATATGTTGACCGAGCTTCCATTATCAATAAGTATTCTCTTAACATCGTATTTTGTGATAATAAAAGAAATAACTACAACGTCATAATGAGGGGTCTGGACTCCCTCAGGGTTGGTGTCGGAGAAAGTGATGACATCTTCCATGCACTGTTTCTTTGGGGTTGCCTCGATCTCTTGAGGAGCTTGCCTGCCTAAGGTGCCCAGGACCTCGGCGGGCCACCAAAGATGGTGTTGATGACCCTAGCAGTTAGGTGGTTGTCGATCGGCTTCGAGGGCGGTAGACCAGAGGTCGAAGCGGGCGCTCCTCGGTCCTGTTGAAAGCATACATACGGGTCTAGCCTCCCGCATCAGATAAGTGCCTCGATTTCATCTTTGAGCTAGATGCACTCCTCAGTGTCATGATCGTTATCCTGGTGGAAGCGGCAATACTTTTTTGGTCTCGCTTGGCTGTCAGGGTCCTCATAGGATGCGGAGGGCGGAGATAACCTTGACCCTCAATCTCCATAAGGATCTAAGTCTTCAGGGTGGAGAGCAGAGTGTACTTTCTGAAGTTCCAAAGAGGGTTTGTGGGTCATTGTGTGCATCTTTCGCGCCGAGGTGAAACACTTTTTAGCTCTCTCCGCTCCTCACGGCCCCTCTTGCCTCCTCGAGGTGGTCTCCTGCTAGCATACTTGTGGTGGGAGGCCACGACCTCCTCTGGATTGGCATAATTCTCTACCCGTGCCAGCATCTCGGTGAAGTCGGTGGGAAGTGCTTCTCTAAGGAGAATAGGAAGCGCGATGACTATAGGCCTCTCTTCATCATCGACATTGTGATCGACTGATCTAGATTGCAGACCTCCAACATCGCCGTATTGAAGTAGCTGATATAGTCCCTAAGGGACTCTTTCTTCTTCTACTTGATGCCGAGCAGCGCATCCGAGCTACAACGCCATCTTCGGTTGGAGACGAAGTGCGTTGTGAAGAGACGAGCGAGCTGCTCGAAAGAGTGGATAGATTCGGGCCAAAGCCCGAAGAACCAAAATCAAGCTGCCTTGCACGGGGTTGCAGGGAAGGCCTTGCGAAGCACTACATCGATGGCTTTGTGCAGCATCATAAGAGCCTTGAAGGTCTCAAGATGATCTAGAGGATCAGAGGTGTCATCATATAGTTTTACTTGAGGCATCTTGAACCAAGGTGGGATCGGTTCTGTCATGATCTGCTTGGTGAAGGGGGGCTCTGAGGAGAAGTTGAGGTTGTTGTTCGCCTTCAGAATCTGTCCTCTGAGGTTCTGAATCAATCAGCGCCCGCACTTGTTGAATGAGAAAGTTGAATTTCTCCTTGCCCATAGGCAATGTAGGTTGCTCCAGTGGAGCATGTTTCGGACTTTGTAACGACCCTCGGAAAGTTGGAGCGCAGCATTGCAAACCGTGCGATGTGCCGCAAGCTTCTTTTGACCTCATGCTAATTATCACTCTCTTCGATTGAAGATGATGTAGATGGGGGTGGACCCTTTCTCTAACGTCAATCTATTGCTGTTGAATCCAAACCGAGATCGGAGTGCAGCTCAGATGACCCTGAGGTCAGTTGAGACGAGCTGAGCTAATTAGTTGAGGTGTCAAGCACGGGTCTCCTCTGGGGATGGCCTGCAAGAAGTCCGCTTGTCGGAGAATTTTCGGCGGAGGACCCTTCGATGTCTAAGTTAGAATAGAGAGACCATAGTTTGGAAGGAAGAAATTTCAACAGAGTGTAGTTCTCTGTGAGGAATGAATATCGTGTAGTACATGTTACCATGTACTTGAGGTCCTCTGAGCTGCCCATTTATATAAGGGAACCTGTTTTGTCGCTACCTGGGCTGACGTGGCGTGCACTAATGGCTAGATAACGATTGGTTGTACGGCTACGGCTCAAGAGTCAGACTGCATGGATAGCATGCAGTGCTAGTCGGGCACAGACTATGGTGCTACCAAGATTGTGGGTTGCCAAAG
>JAOXJJ010000648.1:761668-778766 GCA_025769935.1 Phoenix roebelenii | reverse complement strand
GAGTCAGACTGCATGGATAGCATGCAGTGCTAGTCGGGCACAGACTATGGTGCTACCAAGATTGTGGGTTGCCAAAGTTGTCGGTTGTTAGGACTGTCAGTCCTTGTTGGCACGTGTCAATGGGCTCCTTAGTTAGAGGCAAAGTCATTTACCTCGACTGGTCAGCCCTCGGCTAGGGCCGAAGTTGTCCGAGGTTGCCTTATGCTGAGGTCATAGAGTGGTCGGTCTTGTCCGAGATCGGCTTATGCCAAGGTCATGGAGTGACCGGTCTTATTCGAGGTCGAGTGTCCAATATTTTTTCCATGAGTAAGAGTTAACACCTGATCATGCTTAGCCTCACAAAGGAGTACGATGTCATCACAATGGTGTTGACCATTCATTCCTTCAGAGCCACCAGGAGGATCGATGCAATTGCTTAAGTTTTGCTACCGAGCCTTGTTAAGGAGTGCTTGTTAAGGAGTGCAGTAAGCAAATTAAAGATAGAATAAACAGCAACGGAGACAAAGGGATCTCCCTGCCTGAGTCCTCTCTCTCCCTGATGGACCATTGATGAGAACAGCTACTCTGGTTGTTGTCAATATTGCATTTACCCATTCAATCCATTGCAGGGGGGATCCTCTTTTTTTCATTACAAGAAGAATAAATTTTCATCTCAGCTTGTCATAATCCTTCTCAAAGTCAAACTTGTACCTAATTTTTCGATCTTTTTTTCCATTGCAATGATGATGAATCTCATGTGCACAAAGAAAATTGTAGGTTTGAAGCCTGTTATGAAGCCTGTTTGCGCCTTATCAATCAATTTATTCATCATAGATTGTGCTTGAAATTGCTTACAATCATTGCAAATAGAGTGCAAACAATAATGAATAATAGAGCAACTTTATTATATTACGTATGGAGACATACTTATGTTAACGAAGTACCGAAGAAAAAAAAGAAAAATCCTATCTCCTGCTCCTTTAAGTTTCCGCAACATTAAGGACTTCAATTAGGGTAGAGAAAGACGGATCTCTTCTTTTCTCTCTGATCAGATTGCTAAAATGCTGTTAATAAATGTTCCCACTTTTTGCCTATATCAGTTATAAGATTAGCAGTGATTTCTTTCAGAAAACACCTATTATAAGTTCTCTTTCTTCAATAAGATACATGCAATGTTTTCTCTCAAAAAATACAGGATACATGCAATGAGTGTTTAATTATCTCATAGAGCATATTCACTTTTATAAATAATTCTTTCAACAAATAAATATCTCTATATTTCTTCTCCCAGAAGGAAACATATGTGTTGCTTCATTGCTTTCCATTCTTAATAGACTGCTTGGTAGCGTGACGGCTTGCAAACATCTCTCAACAAAATACAAAATAGGAGGTGGGTGGGGGGAGTCAAATGAGTAAAATACAAACCATAGATAGTCTCATAACCATAACTTGTCATTTCCTAGCATAGGCTAAACGGAACCAGAAAATTACCGAACTAATAGAAATCGGCGAGCTCGCCTCTAAGCAACCTATGATGACATTCAACATGAAACAGATGTGATAGGGACAGTGAGAAATGTGATTCACACATTGCATTTGGTGCAATTAACATCGGCAGCCATGATTGGGAAGGCAAGAACAATGTGACAAAGGATTATTATACCAAACTTGACTCCCACTTGCAGTTGATTAGTCACCACACCACCATCAAGTTTGGTGAATGCACAAAAAACACAAAGGCAAGGCATATAGAAAAGGAGGTTGGTTGGTCCATCCTTTTCAAAGCATTTGTTTTTTGCCTTTAAGTTAAATGCGGCCCCACCTAAAGATTTAGATGACTATTAACCAAAGAAATCATAATTAACACACTTCAAAGTAGGAATTTGTTCTTCTTTCCAATCATGTGGAAACAAGATATGGAACTGCAGGAAAGGAAAGGAACAGTGCCTCTTGGCTTGACGTCAATGAATAAAGAGAATTTGCTGCTAGCTGGACTCAAAATTTGTGGCCAACTAACATATATATTCTAGTGTCATGATGCTAGCTTAGACCGGGACGTCGACCAACTTATGGGATCTTTTGTGTAACACCTCTTGTTCTACTTAAGCTGAGCATGAAGGCTAGTAGGTGGCTAAGGAATTGTTTGTTTATAAATTGGACCAATCCAGCAATTCGCAAGGGAAAGCTCACTAGAGCCAAAAATAGGGCAAAGAACAGAAGATCCTTCCTTATCTATGGAATACATGAGGATTCAAATGCTAATTTGAGTCATAAGCTATCAGCCAGATGTTTGTGGAACAAGGGACAATGATCAAGAAAGAATTGAAATTCTGGGTTCCATTAAGAGCCAAGCCAGAATGCCGGCACAGAGGCAAGGGAACATGCTAAAGCTAAAGCATAAAAGCCAAAAGGAGCAGAGAACTGAAAGTAAAAGCTGGTTCCCAAGTGGATACATAGTTGAATCATTCTCACCATTTTAAGAATGAATCTTTCTCTAGAGAAGGCTTGACAGGAATTTGGAAGGTTATTTCTTGAATAGATTTAGGTATGATGTAATTGTAAGCAAACCTAACCTATAATTTCCTTTGTCTAATCTTAAACAGCTGTCAATCTTAAAGAAGATTTTCATCTTGGTAGAGACCTTGATTTATGCTTGTATTGAGCACCAAAATCTTGGACTTATATTATCTCGACTGATACATCCTATATATCTACGAGATATCGGCAAATATAAAATCTATTAAATACAAAATAATGAATAGATTTCAATGATTAAATATAAAAATTAATATCTTAAGATAGTAATTTATCTTGATTTTAACTAAAACTGCAGATATTCTGATCTCAAGAAAATTAATTATTGGCCGATATAAACCTAGATCTTGTTCATCTTGATATTGGCCAGCCGCCACTACTAATTTTTTTCCTCTATCATGGCCATTCTGGATGTGCACCTTAGCTGGCATTGACCACTCTATACCAGGTACAAGTCCTTATTTGTTGAACAGGTTTATTGGGTTTATTTCCTAGGCTGAATGGGCCACAAGAATTGAATGGACATGTATGCATCACATATAGAGTTTATTTTATAACTCTCTTTATTAATATGTTGTCATTGTTGTATCTATTAGATTAATTCTTGTTGATAAAAATAAGAAGAAAACATTTTTTTGGAGTATATAATAATTTTCTGTACAAAATAAGGTGACCATCTTGAGGGTTACTGATGAATTAGTTAGTGCAAAGTCAATGTAGGTCTGTATCATCTTTGGTTGGGCTGGGCTTGAGGTTAATTCAGCAGGTTTTGTCATGACCTTGAGACAGCATGATCAAGATTTAATAGACAATCAAACTAACAATGGCCCCATCCATGACTGGCTCATCAATAACACCTTTTTGTTTTGTCACTGGGGTGTAATTGAACCGAGTTTGATCGAGTTTGCATTTGATCATCATTGGTGTCAAATGAGTTATCAGCCTAAACTCCAAAATCAAGCTAGATTTATTTATCATTAGTTCAAGGTTAATTTCGAATCAAGCTGAACATGAGGCTACTTGATTAGTCAGATAATCCTAAGTCAAGCTGAAACTAGCCCAAGATTAAATCAATGATATACGAAATACAGGATATATAACTTAAATATTATCAAGGTTTATTGTGCAAAGCTTAATTGAGATGGGTCGATTTTTGGCTCGGCTTGATTTTAATTTCGAGCTTGTTTTGTTTTAGTTATCCCAAGTAGTACTAGGCAGTAATGCTTGATTCAAGGCTAGCTTGAGGTGAGCCAACCTTAACTTGCCGCGACCCGTTTGATCTAGAATCGATCCTAGTGATTCAGGCAATATTTGCCCAAACTGATGCCCTCTTGCACCACCAAAGGTTTGGTTTAGTATGTATCTATGCTGGATTCATTATGTCATACCTTCTTTAAGTAATTTCTTTGCAATATCAATGGCACATATATAGTGTATCTTCATTTGGTCAAGTGTATTGTTGTAGGGACCATTTAGCTACTTTTCCCTCAAAATAACCCTTCAAAACTAAGGCTATATGTGATGACAATTAAGTGAGCACCAATTTTGAAGTCTATAGTAATCTAAAGGTAGCCATCAATGCAAGTAGAAATGCAAAAGATTCTCACTTAGCCTTCATTCACAACCAACAAAGGCATAAGATTGAGTTTTGATTTGAATTAAATCAATCTACAAGAGAAAGATCTTATCCAGTTTTATCTAAGAGCTTAAGGGCATATTTGAAAAAAAAAATTATTCCAATTTCTGGCAGGTAGATATTGGACTTTTCTACGTCCCACATGAGTCTTTTTCTTCTCTATAAAATGTGGAAATCTAATTCTAATTGAAAAATTACTTTTCCATCTCTCTTTTTTAAAAACTCTAATAAAAAAATAAGACTTTTCTTCATTTTTCCATTGAGAATCAAACGGGTTGTTAATATTTGGGACATGTAGTTTCCGTTTGGGTCACTTCACATAAAAATATCATATACCAGTGACTAACAACTAACATCCAATGAACCGGATTAGCATTGACTATCACAACCTCTAACAACCATTTCTAGGCTAGTAATGACATATGGTCTAGGTTTTTGACAAGGATCTAAGTGCTATAACACGGGATATAGCAGCCAGTGGCCAGCATGGCACATGCCGCAATCAAAATTTAAAAACACCAAGAACCTTTGTTTTAATATAAAAATATTACAAACAAAATTAATGGATGTTCTGCCAACTCATTCTAGGTAACAATATTGGCGTGCCTTGGTTTATCCTGTTGGCACAAACAAGCACAGGCCGGCATTTGAAACCTTGCTTACAGAATTTAGCAATTTTTTTAACCCTTTATATAAAAATAAATTTTTAAGAAGAATTATTAAGGGCTTTACTAATTAAACTAGACAATATTGAAATAATAGTTTCATGGCCACATCCAGAACTGTAAGTTGAAACAATGGTCCAATATATTAAGGATCAAGCATCCATAAGTTGCATTTATCAACTAGTTTCTTGAAAATTGACACAATTATGAAATACAATAGGTAAAATATACTTTTGATTTAAAGAGGAGAGAGAGAGACTGGCCACCCACCCACCTGTTTATAAGTAATAAGGAGAAGAAAGAGTGCACATGAGGAGGATTGCTGAGTCTTGACAATGATCTGTCAGCTGTGAGCTTCCAAAGAGGCCTATCAGCAACTCTTGATGGCCTGAAAAAGAGAGGAGAATACGCATCAGTTGATTACATTCATCATTAGCTTCGCTGTCAATGGGTGAGAAAGGTTACAATGCCAACTTAAACCATTAGGGTAAAGCACATGGCAATACAGACTGGGGAAGAGATACAGAAGTGAGTAGGAACCAATCCATGCGACGGGCCAAAATCTGATCTGATCACACCATCTCCTAGATCAAATGCATGAAAATATATTTTGACATAGCTTACAACATTGCACTTGATCAATTCTTCAAACATTTTGGTAAAAGATTTTATAACCCACTGAAAGGAATTCTTGGCTTTCAACTTCTAATAGATGCTAAAAATAACCAAATATGCTGAGAAGTATATTCCTATATTCACTCATGGAGCACAATATGAGGGTCTCTAAAGGCCACAATGAAAAGCAGATCTATCTTAGTCTAACAAATAACAACCTTGTTACTCTTACAATGAGCAGAAAATTTTCTAACAAGGTTCACTGTCATGATACCAAATCCTATACCGGTACCATTCTATTACGGTGTCGGTACATAAGGTACGAAGACCGGTTCAGCATATTAAAGTTGGTACACTTTCTGTACCATATACTGATTTGGTACCGATAGGATATAGTCGGTATGCACTGGTATTAACCAATATGAAAACCTTGATTATAACTCAGTGCTAGGATTAAACTCAAAGCTACAGAACTTATATAGATGCACATGGATATTAAACATGATGAATGCAGTAACTTTCTTTGCCCAAAAGTAGGAAAACTAAGAAGAAAAGAAAGAAGTGAAACAACTTGATTATCCACAGACAGCCAATTTTATGGAAAAAAGGGGCCAGGTTGCTCAGTGAATCAACAGATCACGTATATTGAACAAGATTCAATTTGAATAGTGCAATCTTGTTAGAGAGCAACTAAACAATATCCAGACAACAGTACAACAGGCTTTCAGGTACAGAACCTTGCTTTATATTTCTCAAGTCACTCTCTTCTCCGACTCTTATGGTGATGCTTGGATCTCTTCTCCTTCCTTTTTGTTTTCCTTGACTTTTTCTCCTCTGATCTCTTCTTCTCTTTGGGATGGTGTTTCTTTGCGATACATGAATCATCAGTCTTAACCTTTATATCAGAATCATCTTTAAGCAGCTCATAAGATCTTAGAACAGAAGGCTTTTCTGGACCAAGAACCCGGCGCTCCCATTCTTCTTTCACCCGCACATCAGGATTCAACAAGGGCTGTCCATCATGATCTAAAGATGTTGATGAGAGATATGGACCAGGTTCATCCATCCTTGAACCTATGGCACCTCTGCCTCGCTTGGCCCTGGCATGCAACACAAAGGAGTTCTTGTCCATGAGGAACATCAGAGAAAGCAATAAAAGCACCCATCCTGTGCTCAACACACAAATTACTCGTGAAGTGCAACCACAAAGTGGCACTTTACTCTTAATGAAGCTGAATATATATAAAATCAATAGACTATAAAAACCAAAGGACTGTCTAAAAGGAGATTACAAACATAGTTTACATGTTAAATGACATGCCAGAAAATTGCAATTGCTTTGATGTTCGGCAAGTTCATAGTTAATGCAATACTCAGTTCGATGACAAAATAACAAGATGATCAGCCATTGCTTACCTTGAGTGAAGAAACTCTTCAATTTCAGCATCCCTTAGACCATCATCATCATCAAAGTTGCGATCCTCAGGACCCCGTTTGCTCGATGAAGAAGAAACAGCAGGATCTCTATTGGCTTGTTTGTGCCTTGAACTAGAACTTGATTTTATCAAATTAGTGTGCTGTTTGTCAGCCCTCAATGTGCTTTCATCTTTTGTGCCACTCTTCAGCTTAGCCTCCAACTCCAGTTCCTTTTCTCGAGCACGCCACATTTCACCAACCTCGACAGTTCGATTTGCTGAAGAATAATCAACATTTAAATAATATTAGCCAACTAGTCAGACATAAACATCCAACACACTGGAGAAAAACTAGGACTCTGTAAATGATGAAAGAATTAAACAAGCAAAATTAGATTGATAAGATGCAAAGAATATTGCTTTCAGTAAAATTTTGGCTATTTCTTAGAGAAGCTGCTAATAAACAAGTGACATATTGACCTTAAACAGAAATTTGAAAATTTGCAGTTTCACCACCAGTGCAGACCACTGTCTACCAGACAACCTTGGGATCGCAGCCACTGGTAAGTTGCAAGCAGAAATGATCCTCTGCTGCCTTTGTCCTAACAAGAATATCTATTTTAAGTGACAATGATACAGTTTTCAGACTTTAGCTGCGGAACATTACTTGGTCGCAAAATCACTTGAACAGCACATCACCTATGTGTTTAAATCCTTGTGGCGTGCTGCCCCCGGTCTTTGATTTAAAGTGCCACTTTTTGCAGAAGCTCAGATAAGATGATCAGAAGAAATAGGTTATAATCTGAAATTTACCAGGTTGCTTTTGGACAAAATTACAAAAGAGGGACTGGGTGCACTTACCTGAGTCAATTCACTAAGCAGACACCAAATCCGATCTCCAAAGGCACCAGAAAGTAATTAATGTTAGTCTTGGCACATACGTTACATGGTTGTTTTTTGAAATATAATGTCTAGATAAATCTTTTGTACTGAGGATGGCATCTTGCGATTCTAATCATCTTAAGCGTGAAACATGCTCCATATTTTGACCCTAATAACCATCCCAAGGAGTGTAAAAGGCATTCGATTCAATAAGAACAGCTAACTTCAATTTACCAAATACCATTTTCTGATATTCAAGCAGGCGAATTTCGGATTAGATTCAACAATTCTACCTTAGATTGCATCAGCCACCAAAGAAGACTTATCTACTGGTTCTACAGATCTTATTATCTGATTCACCTGCTTTGAGTTTTATAATGCACATCTGCTGTTATGGCTACCGCCTGACTTTTGAGCCATATACAATAGTCTGACAGCACCTACTATGCATCTTTACCCCACTTTTAACTTCATACTACTAAGGTTTATTTGAGCGTTTATGAACCATATAGCACCCATTACAATACTCATTTGACGGTTTTGTATTCTGTTTTAGTTAATGGTATCCAATTTAGGTCTTCTTTTCATGTCCATTCTTTAATATCTTAATCATTTCCCTTACATGTTTGTTTAGGTTGTTTCATCTTATTGTTTAAGCCACTTTTTCCAAATGCAGTTCATGTAGCTGCAAATGGACCCACACATGCAGATGTTGTCCCACAATCACAATGTATTGCACGAATGCAATCCCTGTATGCAGCGAAGCACCATAGCAGGTAGTCAGGCACCCACACAAGGCCTAAGTGGCCTGCATCAGTGGTCCATGCCTCATCTCTCTCTCTCTCTCTCTCATTCACTCATATACACACACTCCACTCGCCCCACTTTATTTACTAAGGGGTAGATTTTTTGCTACATTAACCTAATAGAAATTAGAGAATAGTACATACAGTTTCTTTCAATGGAGATATTAAAATAGGCTCCCAAATAAGTGTGCAAATGTATACTCAAGTTTCCTTATTTTTTCTTTTAATGTTCACTTGTTTATATATAATTTCTCACTCGTTGTTATCTATTTATCTTTATCAAGTTTATTTTCTAACTTTTATAAATACTAACTGTATATGCACTCACAAACAGCATTTGTGCTATTTGAAAGACCTAGCTGCCAAGCCCACTTTCTAAACACTGGTTCAGGGATTGTTGAGCTGTTATGAAGATTTTTGCTCTGTTATAAATTCAAGCTCTACTTGGAAGTCTTCAAATTTCATAAAAGCCTTTTTAGGATTTGAGGTGCTCGACACTAGGTTACTCTGCCTTTATCACTAGCCTTCACCACCATTGTTACCTTAGCTATTAAATGTTTAGTCAGTCTTGTTTACCCTGCATGGCTATATAAACAATTTACTGGAGCATTTTCCTTGTCATAAGGCCATACTTCCCTAATACACATGCAATAAATAGTATAAAGGGAATGCCCATGAGGATTAAAATTGATTTCCAAAGCAAAGAATAGGAAACAACCAATAAAAACATGAGAGAAAATTGACAAAAGTGCCTGTGAAACGATAAGATCTTGGTGAAACCAGTGAGAAAGAAGTTCGCAATGGATTTACTACAAGTTGCATTAGAAATTTTCCAAGTTTTAGCACCCTGTTGTTTCCTCTGACAGTCTCAACCACCTCCCATTCTAGAAAAGCTAAACTCAGGTCCCATTTTGCATTGCTTTTAGAGGGCCAAAAAGCCGTTCTTGGAGAGACAAAGACTCTTTTGGGATATTTTTAGGTGTTTGGTAAAAATTTGGAAACATCTTTCTCCTTCCTCCAAAAGCTGAAAAAAAATCTACTAGGGAAAAGCTCCAATTTGGAGGTTTTGGGCAACAACACTATTGGAGACATGTCGGGAAGCTGCTTTCTTGGGAGGGGAAGACAAAAGCTCACCCAAGAGACCTGAATTTGAGTCCTAACAATGAAATTCTTTAAAAAACTAAATTAAAATATTTTTTATTGCCATAATTGTGATTAATGATTTTAAGTTTCAACCTTATCTATTATCATGATTTAACATAACAAGCATAAGTGTCATCTAGCAATCAAGATATGCTTAAATTCTTGGTTCACATGCATGTCGACATGTAAGTCCTAAGACATAATGGCATATAGCCATGTTAGCATAAATCTCGAGTAAATCTCTGATGCTCTCCACCTACATGAATTTTGGCATAAATTTCTTATTTGCTAGCTCATATATCATCATTGACCAATTTCCTCGGACTTTGTATACATCATGCAAGAATTTTAGACTAGAGGCCAACAAGATCTCATAGTCACCTTCCTATCTTATTGCATGGATTATACCATCTCCATGTTCTAGTTCCAGATCTAGAACATACTTCTCTGCTTACCTTTACTTCAATCTAATAAGTTATCCAATTTTCAAATTGTATCTAGTTTGCATAGATGTCCTAGAATTTATTCCTTAACCCTTGACACTCATCAATCGACATGGGCTACAAATATTCCCATTAATTCTAGAACCATTGTTTTATAGCATGCTCTTTCAGAAGACTCACTTGTCATGCATCTTAAGGAGGTAATTTGTTTCCATCTAATTATCCTTCCAGTGCATTTTCACACTAAGATTAAAATGAATGAAGATTCTTATGTATGCCAATGGTGTATAGGTTTTGAACCATCATTCGTACTTTCCTGTAAGGTCGTTAAGGTCTTATGTGCTGATCTGAAGCAAGGATACAGATACTACATACAAATACAACATGATATAGATACTTCAATAAGAAAAATATTGGAAAGTAGGATACATGGATGGAATATGGTAATATAAAAACACAACATACTCCATGCTGAATGCAGTAACGTAGACATTCATAAACTTTATCATATCACCATTTAATTTATAGACAACATAACCTAACTCCATACAATAAGACTGACATCATGAAATCTAAAATAACCACCCATCATTAGAAGGAAGGTCTACATTCAACGAAAGAAAAGAAAGCCCTCGCTTCATCCATGAAGGCATTCGGAAGGTATTCTGGCATACCAGGGAATTCTCAAAGGCCTCCTTATATATTTAAGAAGTCTGATATATAAGATAAATATCTGATACATATCCTAACAAATATCATATAGAGATGCAACATGCAATATTAAATATCCATGCTTTCCACTTCCTCTCATTTTAAAATTTTGTAACCAAAATCTTCCACCTAGGGAGCAGCCACATGCTGTAGAAACTCTTCAAAATCTTGCTCCTGTTTCCCATGATCTTCCACAATCAAAATCTTCCTGTATGAAATTTAGGAACCCCACTTCCGTCTTTTGCATCCAAACCTACTCTCCAACCTACTCTTAGGGTCTGTTTGGATGACTGCACTGAAAATCCAATTGGATTCATGGATCAGGCCGGCACAATCAGCAAAATTATGAGATTACAGACTGGGCTAAGCCTATATTCATAAGTACCCAAGAATAGCTTTGGAGTGGGCTGGCTTGAATTAAAGACTAGCAGGCTTTTTTTTTCTTCCTAAGAAATTCGAGCCGGCCCACTTCAAAGCTATTCCAAAATACTTATGAATATAAGCCTAACCCAACATATAATCCCATGATTTTGTTGCTTGTGCTGGCCCAATCCATGAATCAATAGGATTTTCAACTCAGCCATCCAAATAGACCCATAGTTTCGAAACTAAGATATAAAGGAAAACATCTCATGAAGTCTACTAAGTTTCTTCCCTGAAGATGCCTTGTGTCAATATGCATAATCAAAATGCACATTAGCAGAATGGAAATGTCAAGACAAAATAACTAAGAACATGCTGGGCTTGTTTGGATGTGCTGGTAAGCTATCCCAAGAATATACCAAAGAAGTTAGCATGGGAGAGAGTAAAGAATTTTTCTAATGAAGGAAACTTTAGCCTCTGCAATCCCCAGAAAAGGGGATACTGGAAATCACTTCTAAGAAAACTCCAGTATCCTTCTTTTTTATAAATTCTATGATCCAAAATCTCCTGATGCATCGAGTTTTTTCTGCTATTGTTGCCTAATTCTCCTCTACCTTCACTATCTCTCTCTTAAGATTTGATGGGAGGAGGAACTTATCACTGGAATAGTTTATGGGGGCACTGAAACAGGTCCTTCATCTATTGCAAGGACTATCAACTTTCGCCATTGCATACTCAAATCTATTCCAAGGACTATTTCCTTAAAAATCTATATTCTGGGCTTCAAACAGAAGCATAGGATATTTGAAAATACATATCTTCCTTGATAAATCTCTGAACATGACATGCACTTTCCGTGTTTCTCAAGACATCACCTTATCTCACTCCTACCCCTCTAGCCCTCCCATTATTCTTAATTATTAAGAGCCTAACCTTTCTCTATCCTTCTTTTCCCAGTGAAGCATAGCCTTCCCCTAAAACACATGCTTCTTCATTGTGCTATGATTACTCAAGTTTACAATAGCTACTGCAGTGCTGATGTGTCCATGGATATGATATCTATTGGTCTTTTTTCTCAAATTAACAACCTACCATCCATTTAACTCTTCATGATCGCCATCTGCTAGAAAGGCATTTAATAAACTTTCCTAACAATTACAAACAAATAAACTGACTGTGCATTCTCAAAGAAATCTATTTGCACCAAGAGGCATCAATCATACCAAAAAATTCTCAATGTTTCTAGAAGGTAAGACATAATGGCTGAAGAAATTACTATTCCATCCTCCAACAAACCAAGAAATAGGATATTGATCCTCTTCAAGCAAATATGATGCAGTCAAGGACAATGGACCCATTAAAGAGGGCCTTACTGCAAACATCTATTGTTCAAAGAAAAGACCACCAAGATCTGGTTGCCCCTTTTATTTGATTCCAAGTGATCTAAATTCCAGCCCATTTAGTTAGCTTCTTTCCTAACTTTCGATCTGATCTTTAGGGGTCCTTTTAGGGTTAATTTTGTTTCTCCAACATCAACAGACTTTAGATTTACTTGGCAGGCCTATTTCGAGGGTGTAATGAACATCTAAAAACACTAGCACAGGGCACCCAATAATGGTTATTTAGTCTCATATTTGTAGCATGATTGGACTCAAATTTGAGAAAACACAAGTGACCAGTAAGCCCTAACTAAAAAACAATAAGAACAAGCTGTTGGTCCCTATAATGGGCGTCCTAAGAGGATTCAGCTAGGGCAGCCAGTTGGTTTAATCCTTGAAATGCCTTCAATTTATTTCTAAATTAGTGTAGAACTTGTGACATGATAAGCCTATTAAAGGGGTCTTATAGCTGACCATTCTGTAGCCAGACTGAAGTTCAAATGAGAATGTAAGATGACTGTGGTTTATCAACGACATTTTTGTAATTTGTTGTAAAAAATGCCTTTCTTACTGAGGATTTACATAAGTGAATAAGTAGATCCGTCAGCATGTTTATCATCTTTAATGAACTACATACGATCTCAATAAGGTCCATGTGCTAGGTTTAAGTAGTCCAATCAAGGAGTTTAACCAACTGTTTCGTCAGAACTAAGACCAGGCTGTAATCATTTGCAACACTCTACGACCTAGGACATTGATCTCAATGGTAATAGAAAATGGACAGCAGCATATGTTGATAGAAAGTAATTAAACAAGTGAGTGTAATTGAAACATTCAATGAACAAATTGCTCACACTTAATTTTTGATGAGTGCTTTCCTTCATCATCATATGCAACTTATAATAGAATTTAATGAAATCAATGGCTTATTGAAGAAAACAAGCTTAACGAAGAAACAGGACCATTTCAGTAAACAGGAAAGAATCAACAAAAGCAAACTATGCTTATCTTATCCATGGAATGTTGCAAATATAGATGCTGGCAAATTGGATTTGTTTAACATGGAGAAAGACAATTTCACTGTTTCTAAAAATAAAAATCTAAGAAAAACTGTTAGCTGATATCTTGCTTTCCCTTGCCTCTGCCAGGAGTGGAAAGGCTAAACATAGAGAAAAAATGGGGCCCAATGATTTCTTTTCCCAATCACCTAGTAGTCCTATACCGCTGCCCCATGTATATATCAGCACAAGAAAGAAAGCTAGTTGCAAAGTTTATCATAGACTGCTTGGTTATCATACAGAGATTGTCTTATTACTCAATATATAATGAGTCTTGATGAATGCACAACCCTTCTAGAGAAAGGAATTCATGCAATGACAGTAGTGTGATCAGTGTTTCATGTGCATTTTCCAATTTGCCTTTCAGAATGTGAAAACCTCTACCTTCAAGCAGTGAGAACTACTTGAAAAGTGCTGTTGTATTAGTCTGCTGGATAAAAACAAACTAGTAATAGGTTACTCCAGGTTTTTTCATTGTATATGCCTGTTATTATTCATGTACATAGGGAGTGGTCTACAAGCACACATGTCTGAAGGTTCAATTAGAAAATTGATGTGTGCCCAACATACAGTCAATAAGTAGGTACAACAAGCTGTCTTGTTTTGTTTCCGTAGAGGATTTGTTATCAATCCTAGTTTGAGCAGAAATTGTCATAAATAAGCTATTTAGAATATGACAGGATCCGATCAAAAGTCTTTCCAGCTGATGGTAAAATTAAGTATTAAGCTCAAGAATCAGGATTGCTTTTAAGAGAGTCCTCTAAAATGTTAATGTGTGAGGGCTGCTGAGATGAAAGAAGTTATAGTAGCATATCTATCAAGAAAATAGAAATTAATTTAACCTTGTGAAAAGCCTTAGTTGCTAAAATTAACTCCCCTCGTCAAGTCTTTTTCTTAATAGAAACGTGTGACTTGCATTAAATTCTAGTTACCTTTCAGAACACTCTAAACCCTTATCATTGAAAAGTTATTTTTTATTCAAAAAGGTGGTAGCGAACCTGTATAAGGTTCGCTGCAACTTTCCATCATATAACTTTGATTTACAGCTAACAGGAACCAGTCTAGATCCAACCTGAGTTGGACAACTCTCTAAAGAACTGAATCAAGAGACAAGAATACACTTTCTCCATATCAAACACGAACTGAAAATTCTAGTCAAGATTTGGCTGAGAGAGAACTACCTTCAGTGGGTCAAATTAAAAGAACCTACTGCATACATATGACCAATCAGGTTAGAGAGACCATCCAACCCAGTTTTATTTAAATCCCATTATGATGATGATGATGATCGTAATAAAAATAATAATAATAACAACAACAGCAGCAAAAATACAGTAATACTGTAACAATAATTTCCAAATAAAACTAACCTTGTTGCACTCCTAGAACTGTGGCAGTGAGAAACCGTGAATTTGGACGACTCCTTACATTAGGCTGGTGGAGATAAACTTGAACACCTTCTTTGTCAGCTTGCAAGCGCAATCTCCTTGCCTCTTCCATCAGTAATGCAGCAAGGCGGTTCTCTGTCTCCAGATCCATTGATTGTGTGGTCTGTGATCCACTGAGAGATGACTGAGATTATATTTACAATTCCAATTAGATAATACAAAGGATAAATGTTGCGAGAAAAGTGCAGTTGAAAGTAATAATTCTGTCAAAATGAACAATGATCACCAGTGAAAATTATAGTCAATCTAAGATTTCATTTTCATGATCTTTCTTTTGTCCATTAGAGCATCTTACAAAACATTTCCAATGCCTCTCATTAGGCGCAACATCCACTGATATCGTGACCTATTATGACCATCAATATTGCAATATACTTGCTTTACAAAATGAACCACCCTAGTTACAAGCAAAACCTCAAGACACTACAGGACACATGATATTTTCAAAACTGAAATTCCCGTAGAAACATGTGATGAAAAATTAGTATAAACAGATACATTCTCATTAGATTTGACATTGTATCAGCCATCCAAATATCTAAAGGTGGAATTCAAAAAGGCTGAACGAAATAATACTTATGTTATGGCGTATACAGTATGCTGAAAAATGGAGCTAACATAGAACTGTATTGATTTTGCTGATTCATTATAAAGGATAGGACTTTTGGGGCTTCAAGGTTACCTATCTCGAGATAATCCACGCAAACATGATTTTTGGGGGGGAGGGAGGTGGACTAACTCAGAACATGAACTCTATCAGATAATTGATTTGTTCATGAACTACTCTGTCATAATCACAACAAGCTATTTGCAATTAATAAATCATATTTCTAACATATCAGATAAATTTTAAAAAGAATTCCAATTCCTTTATGATTTGATTCAGTTTAGAAGCCATTGCCACACCCAAAGAAACAACCGACAGGCATCAATTTTCTTCGAAAGAATCAAAAACAAGAAACTCCATGGAGCACCCCCAACAAATCCAATATTAAAATTAATTCATCCAAAAGAAAGGAACTGAAATCCCTAGAAATCGAAATTCAGAACTGACCTAAAATTCGAGACCAAGAGGAGAGTAACGACGCGCCTCGCCTGCCTCCTCGACTTTCTAGCGATCCCGAACGAAGAGTCGATGAGAGAGAAGAGACGCGGCGGAGATGGTAGGGCCGGCGGAACAACTTCCTTCGAGAGCCCTGGAGGAATAAAAATTCTCTTAATCGATCGGATCCAATGGGTAACCCTCCACAGAACGCCACGTCATCAAATACACGAATCTTAAAGTGAAAACTAGCGTTAACGCAGCCGGTTGTTCCACCTGGTTTCTCCGACGGAGCGCTCAGGGATCGACGCCGGCGTGCAGAGCTCAGGACTCGAACTTACGCTACGGTCCGTTTGAGAGTTTTGGGGAGAAAAAAAAAAAAGAAAAATTTTAATGAGGAAAAAAAAGAAAAAAAAATAGAATACATTTTTTTTCTCCTCATATTTGAATGTTTTAAGAGAAAAAAGAAAATATTTTTGTTTATGTTGTTTAAAAGTTTGGAGAGAAAAAAAAGAAATATATCTTTTTAACACTTTTACTAAATACTCTTATTATGAAAGGAGCATGCTTATGAATAAATGTGCAATACTGTAAAACACACCTTCTGTTGCTGGAAATTGGACCCGAAGGTGACCGTGATCCATTTTTCCCCCAATATCTTCCGAATTATATTCGAAATTGAATGATATTATCTAGAAGACTTGCATTGATGGTAAATACAAGGCACATTCATTCAATATTTTCCTAAAAAAGAGAAAGAGTTCTGCCAATGATCGTATGTGCCTGTATGCAGTCCATCAGCTCGGATAAGCTGCATTTCCAGAACTTTTTATCAATAGCATAAGGTAACATTTGCTTCTTCCCTCTTAACTGCTGATGTATGGATAAGCGGTTTTTTAAAACTGTTGCTGGAAACGGGACCCGGGGGCGATCACTCGGCGGAGGAGGAGGAGCTCCGGTGCGGGTAGGCGAGCGGCG
>JAOXJJ010000648.1:728312-746488 GCA_025769935.1 Phoenix roebelenii | reverse complement strand
GGACGCCGTTCGCCGACGGACCGCCACCTGCCATCTCACGCCGGAGCTCCTCCTTCTCAGCCGAGCGGTCACCCCCGAGTCCAATTTCTAGCAACAGAAAGTACTGGTAAGAACTAATCTAACTCAACCTACCTTGCAAATATTCTTAGGTGACAGCATATATAATCTAGTTCTGACGAGCTTGTGTTTTCTTTCTTTTACTTTTTATTTTCTTAGGAGCTTTTCGAGTGAATCAAGACGATGATCATTGCCACTACCTTGGCCCATGCATCAATAAGGAGGACTGTCGTAGAATGCGTGGTGCAGTTGCCCATTCGTCGGCAATATGTGTGCCTGACCCATTCCCTCCGAAACAGCCGGATGCACCACAGGGAACCCGCTGCTGCTGCATCATTGATTCATCTAGGCTTGAAGTTTTAGGTCAGTGAGGGGTGAGCGCTGCCAACTAGCACAGCGACCTTCTCTTTTGTTTTGTCTAAGTTGTAATAAGACACATGGTCTTAGTCGTATATGGTTCGTAATCTAGTCACCATACGATCGCCAGTTGTCATAAATTTAAAGTTCATCAACTCAATAAATAATTTTACTAACTTCTCTTGTCTCAAATATATCAGAACTCATCATCTTAGTCAGAATCTATCATACAAATAAATATTGCAAATATTGAAATTATAGCTATTATTCTATTGATCCACTACTAGTGCATTTTCTAAAATGCTCTCGGAAAACATACTGATGAACACAATAGATTCCGAAAAACCGATGGCAGAGCTATTCAACATTTAATCACATTATTAAAATTTTGAGTACTGATATATTATTTATTATTAATTATTATTTAGTAATTCAGTATTATTATTTGTCATTTATTATTTAAGATATGACTATAATGTTGATATGTACGCCGTCAAAACTCATGATTTTAGTTGGATATATTTGCTAGTATTCATACATCAATTTAAACTAAGGCGGCAAATGGGTCGGGTTGACCTGTGACCCAATCCGACCCGACCTGCTTAGACCTGAACCGAGCCGTGTTAAAGGATCTATGGGACTGGATCGAGTTCAAAGATTGAACCCATTTCATTTTTTCGGTCGGATTTGGGTTTACCAAATTTGGACCCGACCTGACCCAACCCAATATCCATTTGATTTTCGGAAGAATTTTGGGTTTCCAACCCTACAACCCTACCCAACCCGACTCGAATTTGGAAAATCCGTTAGGCCCATATGCTGTAGGGGTCTATGACCCGTCCGCGCGACTTGTCCACGCACCGCGACCCATCCGTGAATCGTGACCCGCTTGCTCTTAGTCTCTGTTAGGACTCTCTCTTAGTCTCTCTCAAATTGCAAATATGAAAGACTGAAATCCCTCATTCATTCGCTATCATCCATCTCTCTCTCTAGTTAGGGCTCTCTCTCCCATCAGCAGTCGACCATCGCGACCGTGACTACTCCTCCCTTTCCCCAGACGTGACATTTCCTCCCAGACCATTGGCCATCGGCCGTCCGTGAGAATAACCATGACTATTCTTCCCAAACCCTAGTCATAGTTCCCATTGCAATCGATCTCTACCTTAGTTCGTGTAGCAAATCGGTCTCTTCGGCGTCGTCCGGTGACTTCAGTGTGTTCGTCCTTACTCTCGAGGTATCCCCCTCCTCTAAAACTCTAGAACTACATCTTGCCCTACGTCTCCTCCATCCTTCCTTCTTCCTCCTTAGATAATGCAATACCATTCCCATGAAAGAAGGACAATACATTATGATGCCTTGTATGAAGGACATCATGCTTCTTAATATTATAAGGATTTCTTGGAGAAACCCTTGGAAGAAAGGGATGTTTGAATATCTGTGTGGTTCATCATATATTCCTGGGTGATAAGGATAGGGGGGATGGAGAGAAGATCTTTAATGTGCTTCAGGTCATATGCTTATGTCGGCATTTCACAACCCTCCCCTCCTACCTCCTCCCTCAAACCATCTTGCAAGTTTAGTCTCTTTCCCGCGTCTTTTGGTGAACCTTATTTGTTGTGGTTATGAATGGTGATGACCAGACCATCTTTTCTTAGAAAATAAAAAGGAACTTGAATTAATATTGAATTATTCATTTATATATGTTGGAATTACAAGTGGTGGTATTGATTACTTTAATGATTATTATGAATGCTAAAGTGTTTGACTGATACATTCACCAGTATTTTGTTTTGGAGGAGGCGATTAGGAGATTCTTTGTTTGGATACTAATCATTGTATTAGTCTGTTATTCAGAACATCTGGGCTTGATTGTAGATATTTTTCCTTGAAAACTGGCCTTCATTTGGTGTTCATTTTTAAGCATTAAGACTTGTTCTTTGATGAATCTATAGAAGTCTACAACTAATTTGTCTTCAGTTTTGAACACGTACGAGGAATACTAGATCCCTTTCAATAAGCCAGTGGCCATGCTATTCTAGATTTTCATGTGTTCTCTTTGCCTTCTTAGTTCTCTATGTGTATCACATTACTTATCCCTTCTTCCCTTTGTTTGGCAAACTGCATTGAAACACAAATTCAGTTTCAAATGCGGTTTCTTTCTATATTACAGAGCAACATTATTTGAACAGTATCTATTCCATACGCTTCTACAACCACCTCCGTATCCTTTCATTGTGAAGCGGTTTTTCCAAAGCACTAAGCCAGTAAGTATTGTTGTGGTTTCTTTCTAAAATTTCTGGAGACTTGAATCTATTTATCTCTCAACCTTCATGTGAAACTAAAATTTGTTTTGCTATTATTTAATTTAGCACTTTAAGTAATGGACAAACATTTGTAATAAAGATCTACACTTGTTAACATTTTTTGTTGTGTTTCTATTGTATTTAGTTGCATTTCATGCTTATATATTTTTATTGAATTCTATGCAAAATAGGTTAATGTCTATGATGGGTAGCAATGAAAATACAGGTGAAATTTCAAGTGTATTTGATTGTAAAAGTTCTCAAGCTATGGAGCCCTTTAATAAAGATAGCTCCAAAGTGAGCAAAAAAAGGTCGAAGATATGGAATCATTATAGTGAGGTAGAAAACCAAAAAGACAAGGTTAAATACAATTATTGTCATTTTATTTTTTTAGCCGAACCAAAAAATAGGACGAGTCATCCTCACAAACATACAAAGAACTATAAGTCAAAAAAAAGTCTTAATAGGAGGCAGAAATAGTTAATCGATAATGTGACTTCAAAAGATGGTGTTGCATTGAATGAGTTGACTCTCTATTCAACTGATCAAGAAAGAAGTCGTGAGGACTTTCCAAGAATGATAATTTTATAAGAGTTTCCATTTACAATAATTGAACATCTAGCTTTTTGGATGTTTCTTAGAAATCTTAGATCTGCATTTCATGTTGTTTCCAAGGACAACATTGGCTTCTAATTGCTTTAAAGCATATGGAAAGAAAAAAAAGGAAGACTTGGGGTAAACAATGGAAGAATCAGCTTAATATCTGATATGTGGACAACAAATCAGACATTGGGATACATATGTCTCACTGCACATTATATCACTATTGACTGAAAATCTAAAAACCATATTATCAATTTTAAGATGGTTCTTTCACCACATATGGGCCTAGTCATTAGTGATTCTATAGCTAGCTGCATTTTATCTTGGAATATTGAGAGAAAGTTGGGTTCAATCATTCTTGATAATTTGTCAGCAAATACAATTATTGCTATGAAATTTCAAAGATAATTTAGAAGAGATCTACTTTTGGATAGTAAGTTCTTTCCTGTGCGCTGTTGTGCACATATTCTTAATTTCATTATGTAGGATGGGTTGAAGGTAGTGGAGGGTGCTATTCATAGGATCCACAAGGCTATTAAATATATAAAATCATCTCAAGAAATGTTGGAAATGGTTATGAAAATTGTAAAATAATTAAAGATGAATGGTAAGAAATGGATATACATATATCTACTTACTTGTTGGAATTCTACGTATCTCATGTTAGATGATGCTATACAATTCAAGAAATGTGTTTATGCAACTTGAGGCTAGGGATCCTAATTTTGAAGGTGCGCCAACTGAGGAAGATTGGTCTCATGACATCATTATTTGTAACTTTTTTAAAGATTTTCCATCATATAACTGTTTTTTTTTTCACAAACAAAATATCCCACTACAAATTTATATTCTGTGAAATTTGGAGAATACAGATGCTCTTGATTCAAGAATCTAGGAGTTCAAATATAGTTGTGATAATGATGGCCTTAAAGATGCAAAAAAAACTTGGCAAGTATTAGAAGGAATGCTCTCACATTCTTGCCGTAGGGGTTGTTGTTCTTGATCCAAGATATAAGAAGAAGCTTATTAAGTATTGCTTTCAGAAAATCTATGGTAATGGTGATCGTGCTTTATTTGAGATCAAGAAAGTACATGATATTCTTCAAAATTTTTGTGATGGTTATACAATTTTATATGGTGCAAATGTCTCTCATGTTCAATTGAAGGAGATGGTGTCTAAATCTCAAGGTTGAGGAGATGAGACGCTTTTTATACAAGACTATAAAGAATTTATCCAAGAAGAAGAAGTTTCCCAACCATCCAAGTCAGAATGGAAAACCTATTTGGAAGAGAAGATATTTTATAATCTCTATTTTGGATGCCTGCATTAAAAGATAAGTCAATAATACTAATAAAAATGACTTGCAATGTACTTTTTTGAGTAGGTTCATCCATTAGGGGATCAAAATTTTGAAATTTTAGAGTATTGGAGATTCATTGAATCAAAATATCCAATATTGTCTAAGATGGTCCATGATATCTTGTCAGTTCCTGTTTCTGCCGTTGCATCTGAGTCTGCCTTCAGCACTACTAGCAGGATTTTGGATGATTTTTGTAGTAGCCTATCCCCGAATATGGTTGAGGCATTGATATGCACACAATTGGCTTCGAGACATCTTGCCTCATCCTGTAGGTTCAATTTCTAGAACATTCATAAACTTCATCATGTACAAATGCTTTAAAACTTTTTAATTTTTAATTTCATTTTTTTTTTATAGATGGCCCACCTCCTCATACAAAGTACAAGGTTGAAAAGGAATTTTTTGCAGCTATATTCTATCCAGTCCAGGCAGCATTGTGGTGCGGCTTTGCGAATTTTGGAACTTTTAATATTTGCAATATATGCTTGATTATTTTGATCATCTAAGGACCTTATTGTTATATGCTTATTTAGGGACTGATTTATTAGTTACTACGTATGCGGAGAAAATGAAATTAGACATCTTCTTCCTTCCAAGAAAGGCTTGTCACACACACATACATGCATTCTTGTATGTCCTTATGTATGTGTGAAAGAATCAAGAATATTGTTTCTATTATTCCGTCTGTCTAAAAAATAATATAATGTACTAATTGCATATGAGAGGAACATGTTGTATTAGCTCAATCCATCTTGTTGGTTGATCCCGACCGAACTACTTACCACTATCAGAAAGTCATTGATTAGGATGATGATGCAATAGATGGATCTATCTTCCTTTACATGTTAACTTAATGAACAAGATGTTGATTTTGTTGAAATAAATGAGAGATAGATACAATTTTATAAGACAGTTTCTCTTAAATAATGTTCATATATGTTATTCTGAACTACTATTTAAGAGTTGTTCTAATATAGAGTTGATATTCTAGAAATTTCAGACACTTTCAGCTGCTGATCTGCATGACCTAGAAATCTCAGCTCTGATAGCATCAAAACTGAGGGAGTTTCATGATCTCGATGTGCCTGCTCTGAAACATGCACTCCTCTGGGACAAAGGTACAATATAGTTGCTTTCTGTACATTGCATTATAGCCTAAAGGAAACAGTTGGGCAAGTCAGCCACTGTTTCTGTTCCCCATCAGAAATTGGCTTAAAGCAAACAGAAGTCTCTGCTCTGCTGAAGAAGCTGAAGAATTTTGCTTGGATACTTTAGAAGAATTGATATAAATTAATCTCTGCATCAATTTTCAAGTCATGCTCAGGGTAGGATGTTAAACCAATTTTTTTGGTATAACAAATTTAATAAGCTCTAGCCAAGTATATACGAGATCCCATCAAGCTCAACAAACTGAAATGCATGGCATCTTTATATTTATAACCTTAGGTTAAAATCCAACAAGCATTTTTATTTGGGTTTTTTTTCATGAATGTTCTTCAAAATATCGAATTTTGCATGAATACCTTCCTAAATTGATATTTGCATGTATACCCTTATAAAACACTTGTTTGGCTATTCTACCTTTTTTTTATCCTTATTTTGCATATGTGCCTGCACCATCTAATGCCGTTAAAAAATTAACGGTTTCAAATTGAAATGACTAAAATACCCTTAATATGTAGATGTGCAAAAAAAAAATTTATAAAACGATCGCGATAGGGGACACAAAAAATAATTTCAAAATTTTATTTTATTTTTAATTAAAATAAATACAGTTTTTATTAACGGTGTTAGAAGAACTGTCATATTAGGAACATTTGTGCAAAAATAGTGTTTTATGAGAGTATATAAATAAATATAAATTTAAAGAGGATATTCATGTGAATTTGAATTTTTAGAAGTGAATTCATGCAAAAAAAAAAAAAATGTTTTTGTTTATAAATAAAAGTTATACCATGTACTAAATCTAGCCATTTTGACGGATCTAGTGCCCAATAGATATAGCATTTTGCTCACATGCTCTTAATCGAATACAAGAATTAAACAAAAATTTAAAGGCATCTATAATTCTATAATTTTGCCCATTCTTTTGAATAGGGAAAGTAAAGCCAAAAAAAAAAGAAAATCAAAAACTGAGGCAAAAGAAAACCTATCTTCCACATCACAAACCCACTACTGTCCCTTTCTCCTCCCAGTCCCCACGTCATCACGCCAACGCAACTCCTCCCCAGTCCCCACACGCCCTTCTTCCGCTTCCTCCTGTGTCTTCTTTCACAACTTTTCCACCACTTGGCACTGCCTCCTCCCCCACCCCCTTTCCGCCCCCTCTCCTTTCTATAACTCCCCTTCCCCTCCTCTCCTTCTCTTCGTATCTTCTTCGCAACTAAGAAACCATCCACCCACCGACCCACAAGGGGAGAAGACAAAACATATATAAGAATAAAGATGACCGACCACAGGAAGGGCATCAGGTACCGCTACATGCCCGCCGTCCACCCCTTCCGCCTCCTCTGCACCATCCTCCTCACCTTCTTCCTCCTCGCCGGCGTCATCGCCCTCATCGTCTACCTCGTCTACCGTCCCTCGAAGCCCCATTTCTCCGTCGCCGGCGCCACCGTCTTCCAGCTCTCCAACTCCTCCACCCAGCCCAACGTCCTCTCCACCGGCATGCAGTTCACCCTCGTCAGCCGCAACCCGAGCGAGCGCTCCTCCATCCTCTATGACCACCTCTCCGCCTACGTCTCCTACCGCAACCAGCCCATCACTCCGCCTGCCAACCTACCCCCGCTCTTCCAGGACCGTGACAGCTCCATCGCCATGTCCCCGGTTCTCGGCGGCGACTTCGTACCCGTCTCAGGGGACGTCGCCTCCGGCCTGCTCACCGACCAGGCCTACGGCGTCGTCAACCTGCGCGTCGTGCTGACGGGAAGGCTCAGGTACAAGTCAGGACCGTTCTGGAGCGGCTGGTACAACTTGTACGTGCGCTGCGACATGCTCGTCGGAGTTCGCAAGGGGGTCACTGGTCCGGTGCCACTGCTCGGCGAGCCCCAGTGCGATGTCGATACTTAGATATATATATATATATATACACATACATACATATATATCTTCCTCTTGTAATTGCCAGCTACCTCCCTCTGGTGCAATTAATCCAGCTTCCGGTCTTCAATGTGAAAATGTACGTCTTCTATTTTTCTTTCTTTCTTTTCCTTTTCTTTTCTTTGCTGTTAAATAAAGGAACATAAATGGAGATGGAGAGTAAATTGAGTAATGTATGTGTGTGCGTGTGTGTGTAAGTTATGACGAAGTTAGATAATAAAGAGACGAAGGGATCTTCTCCGGTTGTTGGGAAGGGCAGGAATGCTTTGCGATTTTGGTGCTTCCTCTCTTGTTCTTTTTATGTTTAAGTTCTAGCAATAAATAATGTGAAGGGAGATTCAAATTTGGATTCATGTTGGTTTTCATGATGAAGTTGGTCTACATTTCACTAGTAACTTTTATTGTTTCGAGAAAATTTATAATTTGTTTAATTTCCTGACAAAATGCTAGAGATGGGCATCTGCTGCAATGCTTTTTTCTCCTCCCCAGCAGTACTGTTTGGATGACAATGGGAAGAGAGTTGTACTCCTTGTCTCCTTTCCTCCAAAAGAAGGTCTAAAGAGAATGTTTTAACTTTCTTCTGGCCGTCTTTATTGGTGAGAACTTTTTTAAGTGCCATCGTCAGATAAAATTTGCTTCTTTCCCGAATGATTGTGCCTAGTGGCTGATGCATGATGCTGTTGGGAAGAATATAAAATTCTCACACCCGGCCAGTAGCTCTTCTACTCGGGCAAGGGGGAGGTGATTAGATTCATACAAAACTGAAAGTGCGAGATGGCACTGAAATATTTCCTTTCGAAAAGAGAGAGAGATGTAGCACTGAATGCCATGTATGTTGCCTTTGCAGTCCTCCCATGCACACAGACGGCCAGATCTCAGAGGAGGGATCTGTCTCTCTTGTTTTGATAAGATCGAGTGCAATAAACTCTGGTGGAGGTGCATACGGATGAGGACACACCGCTTTAGTCTAATAGCCCTAACACGTAGCATTCTAATGACAACCCCACATGGAACTCTTTTGAAATTTGGATGAGTTGGAGACAAAAGAACGGTCCGTTTCGGCAGGAGCGGCCTAATGTATTTGGGAGCCTAAGGCCATTTTGTCTTTGAGACCTTCTCTGTAGTGGGCCGGCTTAAGAAAAAATTATTGGGAGCTTTTTTCTTTCCATTTTATCTTTGAGGCATTTCCTACGGTGGGCCTTCTTTAGGCCGGAGCGTTAGGCGACCACCTCAGTTGCCTAAGGGTTGGGCTGGTCCTGCGTTTCGGCTTACGTTAGGTTTCTGAGGAGTGCCGAGGAGTGCTGCTGTACTCCATGTAGTTGGAAATGGAGTTGGGTTTCTGTGTAGTCTAGGCGAGTGCGCACATTATTTTTCATCCTTTAGGTTGGATTCAGACCTAAACCCAAGCCCGGCCCGACCTGACCTCAGCAAATAAAAATGAACTTTTGAACCAGATTTAGGGTTATAATGCAGATTAATCATGATAAAATTCCTTCCTTTCCCTCAGCTTGGATTTGCTTTCTAGGTTTTTATTCTCGCCAATTGGTCCATGTAGGTGAGGATGGTTGGGAGGAGGAGGAGGACATGGCTAGCCCATTTCCAAACCCTAACTCCATATTCTGCATGCAGGTTGTGATAGGAAGAGAAGGATAGCTTATCCCTCGTTGAAAAATGTAACGCTATGGTGCCAATTATAGTATCCAATAAATGCTTGATCCCATATAATAAAAGTGAATTGGTCCTGTTCGTGAATATATATATATATATAATGTGAAATTAATATATAAAGTAACAATCCGCTACTGAGATATGGTGATGGAACTTTTCTCCTCTTTACCAAAGCATTTTCTCATTCATCTTCTTTTTTACAACAATATTGTTACGTTAATATGTAAAAGGGGCTGCATAAAAGTGTAGTGAATTGAAATATTAGTTTGTATGTATCTGAAGATCTGCCCCCCAATTTTAAATGCTGGGATTAAGGCACTTATAAGGGTGACATCTGCTATGTATACCGTAACACAAAATCCATACCATATGTTAATTCATACCAAGCATTTGATTATTCTTATAATGTATCAATCATATATTTGAAAGGTTAGTATATGTATATTTGTAGCCATACATACACAAGAGTTGAATAATATGAAATTTACATTAAATTATTATGATAGGATGTTTAGTGCAATGAAGCCTCTTATTAAGAGGAGTCTTGCGAACCGAGAGTAGAAAAATAAATTATAATGGTCTCCCACTAGCTACAGGACTTGAAAAAGAGTTAAAACGATAACTAATGTACCAAATAGGTAGAGAAAAGAAAAAAAATAAACTAAAAATTGAAAGGGGCTGGTGATTTAGCCACACAAAAAAAAAAGTGGAACACTCCAGAGGGGTGAAGCCCCAACTCCCTCCACTTAGAGACTTGCATTATAACAATAGAAATAAAATGAGAGATATATAGTCTATCATCTGAATCGGTAATCTCTGAAATAAGAAATCTTGAGGTAGAAGGATCATTGGACCTACTATTGACATATTTGCCTACTACGGATAAATCTGGATGAGATTTGGAAACAGAAGAATTCAATTGCAAACCAAAACTTCAAACGCTACAAAAAAAAAAAAAAATTATCTTTTTCGGCACTTTTAGAGCATGTACCGACGTCTATAAGCTTCGGTAATTTTCGCACCGATGCTTTCAAAAGCATCGGTAATACTTATTCTTACGACACTTTAAAGCGTCGTTAGAGCTATTTTTTTAAAAAAAATTATTTAAAAAGCCTAATTAACTTTTCTGAGGGCGAAAAAAAAGTCCGGATTAATGGTCTTTTTTACAAATGTCCGATGATTATTTTACAAATTACAAATCTTGTTTCCATCTCCTTCGCATTCGTATTTTTGTTTCTTTTTTTCTTCTATTCCATCCACCATCATCACAACCACAATAAAAAAAATAAAAAAAATAAAAAAAAATTAATTACAAAAGGAAGAAGCTGAATACTATCTCAGAAGCAAATTTAATGATGTTTTTTTTGTACAAAAGAAAGAAAAGAATCTGAAGGTCGGAGTCGGAGTGGAGGGCATCAAGGCACGGAATCTGAAGCCCCCGACACCGGAAAGACCGCAACCACGTCCAAGGATGTCCCAGACGGATAATCAGACGGCGAGGCGTCGTCGACAGTCTTGGGGACGTAGATGCAAAGGTTCAAGCCGAGAGCGAGCTTGGCTTTCCTCCATCTGCTTCCCATTTTTGCTGAGACGGAACCGAGAGGCCTCGTGTTAGGGTTCGAAGATCTCTTAGGCAGACTAGCTTTGCTTCATTTTAGAATCTCCAACAAGATTTCAACGAATTGGAGCAAAGGTTTCGAGATAGGAGGTAAGAAAAGGCAGAGATTTCGAGGGGGGAGGGGGAGGGCAGGGAATCGATCGACGGCAGATTCGAAATAAAGAAGAAGTTGGGGGAAGAAGAGACAGCAGTGATTTTTCGAGAGGCGGAGGAGCACCGGGGCTGCTGCGCGCCGCTTAAAAGTATCGTCTTAAGTTAGTGTTTAAAATATTTAAAAAAAAAATAGTGTTAAGTAGAAGGTTTAATAAGTAGGATTCCGACGATGCTTTAAGTGCCGTCTCCTCTTTTTTCTCTTTGGCCTTCGACGATGCTTCTAAGCATCGTCTTATAAATTTGGTTTCAATAATGCTAACTAGTATCGTTTTAGTTTTATCCCCGCTGACGCTACCCAGAAGCATCCACAAATTTTGGCGCGCTCACAAAATTGCGGATGCTTTTTTCTTACGTCGGCATATAAGAGTCGGAATATCCTATTTTTGTTGTAGTGAAATGCCATAACTTCTAATTTAGAAGTAATTTAGCAATGCAATAAATGATGAAGTTATTATATGAATCAAGATCTAATTTTTGTTCTAAATTTAAGAAGTTTTTAAGAATTTTATAATATTTTCCATTTTGGAAAATTTGATACCAATTAGGCGAAGAATCTAAATGGAGTATAAAAGGGATAAACCTCACAAGGGCAACCGTTGATCATTCTCCAAGAATTCGGAGCGAACTACACCAGAACAAGGCGATAAATCGCCAAAAGCTTGTTCATAAATTCGTGAAGAGGGAACCTTAGCCTGGCTCAGAGCATCTCCACATACGTTCTGATCTGACCTCGATGAGGATCGATGACTCGAGCTCCAGCCCCTGGGAGCTCAAAAGTGAACTTGCACGGGAAGAAGAATCAGGCCCGAACCAAACCCAGCTCCTCTTCGGTCAAACTCGAGCCAATCCCGCTCGGACCATGGTCCAGATAGAGCTCGGCCTCCTCCGCATCCAAAGAAGCCTAAGCTTGGGATGGACCTGTGCTAGGCTCAAGAACTCTTGTAGGTGAGCCCATTGCATCCAACATCAAGGACTTCACATGAGCTCACGAAAAACCAAAGAAAGAGAAATAACTCTTCGAGCGATCGAGAAGGAAGAAGACACCTACCCAAGATTTCACTGGAGAAGACAACTAGAAAAAGAGGACCGCCAGAAACCGAAAATGAAGGAGAAAAATCCGCTGCAAAACTCGCTAGGAAGCACCAAGAATGCTCAAAGAAAAGCTCGAAGGCGATGATGATGGCGGCCAAGAAAAAGAAGAGCGAGAGCGATGGAGGTCAAATAAGAGCCCTAGAGCCTCCTCAAGGCCTTATATACCCGACCTTAATGGCTCTGATCGACCTACCCGGGCGGCCGAGCGGCCAAATCATGCCACATGGCGAATCCAGAAGCTTCCTTAGCAAATCTTCCCAAATTGCAGCGTTAAAGGCCGGTCATCATTATGGCCACTTCGGGGGACGGAGTATTGATGATTGGCCCCTCGTTCCATCAGGTAATGCTTCGAAAAGGAGCGCACAGGCAACATATTGAAGAGCTCCCTCAACCATTATCGCTTGGAATGACCTGGTAGCTGAAACCACCCAAGCTCGGCTTGAAAAGCTCGGCCTGAAGCCATTAGCTCCAATAATACCAAAGGTGCACCCTACTCGGCATACAACATTTCACGAGCACTTGTCTGTAGCATAGGATGATCGACAACTCGGAAGGAATTGTGATATGGTATCGAACATAATAGTTCTCAAAGCATGAAGAGTGGAGAATGGTTAGTGTCGATCACTGGAACTATTAAAGAGAGTGAAGGTCAGGCATGGATTGTTGTAGCCACCAAATGCAGATGGTTACTAGATTATTTACAATGTGATTTATAAATAGAGAAGTGTAACTCTGGAGGAAGATCTTTGGCTAATCAAACACCTGCTGTTGATCTTTATCTTTATTGTTATCTTTACTTTGTTTTTGCATTTATCTTTAATTTTCTTACTTTATTCTAGTTTTTTTGTTGTTATTAGTGGAGACCTATACCCTTGGCTATAACCTCTCTATTTATCCTGAGCAGACAGTATCTCGGCAGTAAAAGTTCTTGAAACTCAAGGCATCATGATAAACGCTACTAACCCTTTCACCTTCTTTTCTTTGTGGTTCTTGACACTAGCGGAACGATCTGGCCAGGGATGCACACATTATTCCACTCCATGGAGAATCCAACATTAACAATAGTAGAAAGCCAGTTTACTTGTCTATGTCATTATCAACTTTTCTTATAAATATAAATTATTGTGTATTATTTTTGTAAAATATCTTGTATCAAAACATAATCTAGACTTAACCTACATTCACTCAAAATGGATTGGATTTGGTTTGGGTTATATTTGACTGACATGACTTCAATAACTAGGTGAATCTTAAATAACTTTGTATCGACCAAATCTTATCTAGCCCAGCTAGTAAATGAAAATCAGATCAAACTCTAAGCATACATGACTCAATTCCAACGCATATAAGTTTGCATGGCCTAGTCTTCCAAAAAATATGAAAGAATCAAGAAGGGTGCATGTTACATGCTAAGTGACTATATTTGAATAGCAAGAGCATATTTTTTTAAAAAAATAAAAACTGTTTCTTCTTTAATTGGCATAATTATATAGTTTTTTTACTGTATGAACCATGAAGCTACATGTCTTTGGTGAAAGCCTCATGTTGAACACATGGCTTTGCTCAAACTTTAAGCCACCATGAGATTCAACGCATATAATGGTAAGCTAATATTGAAAATGTCTTCCAACCTATTCACAAGATTTTTTTTTTTTGGTACAATGGCGGTTCACACCCTACAGGTATGGACACGACTAAAAAAATCAAACAAACAATAAGGTAGAAAAAGAAACCAGCAATCTATTACCTTCCATCTACATAAAACCACCAGAGCGGTGAGCCGTATAGGAGGCAACCCAATCAGCTGCTTCATTCGCTTCTCTGTAGGAATGTGTGGCCTGATGGGCATTACACACCTGCAGTAGTCTATGAATATCGAGAAGCAGTGGCCTATCCTCCTCCGCACGTCCTCGTCCCCAGATCCAGTTGATCACCGTAGCCGAGTCGTCTTCGAGAATAAGCCGATCTGCACCCAAAGTCTGATGGGCAAAAGAGATGCCCTTTTAAGCCGCTCTGAGCTCAACAAACACGAAGCATCGAAGATCCGTTGACCGTTTGCCGCTACTAATCTAGACTCATGATCTCCGATGACAAAACTTTCACCAAAGTTTTAAAAAATAATTTAACCTTCAAAAATCCAACCCTCTGGAGCGCATCGACCGGTGGAACGATGCAGGATGCGGGTCAAAGCACCTAGTGGAAGTCATAACCGTGTATACTTCGTTTTAGTTCGATGTATCGAGAAAAAAAAAATCCATGACGCAACCAATACGATATTTTGACCCAGCAAAGGAAAGCTGGAAGCCTTTCTCCGTCCTTCGTCGACGTCCTCGTAATTCCCGAACTACCCTTCTTCTCCCCTTCTCTTTCTCGGAAAACTCTGGCTCAATGGCGAATTCTTGATGGCATATTCATCATCGAAAAAAATAATCCACTGTTGACTTCTGAATCGTGTTTGAATGGCTCTCGATCTTTCTTCTCTATTAGTACTTTATTACATATAAAAGCTCGATCGCTCCGCGGGAGAATTGGGGTAGGGTTTCGCAGGTGAGCTTGTTCTTTCTCCTTCGCGTCCTTTTGATTTGAAAAAAAACTTTGGATACATGCCTGCATTACATCGCAATCATTTTATCTTTTTATAAACTCTTGAAAGAAAACCTAGATTTTTTTTTTTTTTTTTTGCTTTTTAGGTGATCCTCAGCTTTTCTGAATTAATTTTGATTTCAATTTCTCGGCATTTTTTTTTTTAAAGTGGAAACGTGTTTTAATTCCTTTTATTTCATATGAATTAATCTTATGAATATTTGATTGCTTTGGTATCCCTCCAAAATTTTCCATTGAATGGCTGAACCCATGATGGAAACAAGCATAAAAGGACAAGTTTTTTCGGTTTTTCGGATCGGAAATAGTAAGGAAATCCAGTTGATAATCATGTCTTTATCATACGTTGATCAGTCCCTGATTCAGTTGTGTTATCTACTTTTTGTGGCATAGAAACTTGCGCGCACAGTGGAAGATAAAATATTTTTGAGGTACGAGGGTATAAATGGCGTCGGCTCTTATGAACGTGACTGCATCGGCACTTAATTGGGTGTCGCTGTCATTTGATGCTCCTCTTGCCCGGGCAGTTGTTTTTGGGTTTCCTGTTGATGGTGGGTACTCCATTTCCTGTTGTAATGTGTGAAACTAGATCTTTAAATTGTGAGTGAGGTTATTTTTTGTTCAGAGCTAGTCGTTTCTTGTGAATTGAGAATGTTTGTTATCCTTGTGGTTCAAGGGCATCTGGTTGTTGAAGGGCTACTCATTGCTGTCATACTATTCCAGCTCTCCAGGAAGAGTTACAAGCCGCCAAAGAAGCCGCTAACTGAGAAGGTTGGTTGATAATTGGTGATCGATGAAATTGATGGCAGTGGAACTTTATAATCTTTCGAAATTTGTCTTTAATAGCAAATATAAGTTTTATACTTGGGACTTTCTTCTGTATATTCTATTTTCTTTAAATTTTTTCCCATTTTAACATGAAATTTATATGTCTTATATGGACACGAGCAAACAATGCTGTTAGCTAATTGATTTGCAGGCTTAAGATTATATTGCTGACTTGGATTCAAGTACTGAGTAGGCATCCAATAACAATTTCTTTAATTGATTTCATATTTAGGTCCATTTTTTGGTCCATATATTCAGGTCCGTAAGTCAAGATCAATCAAAATTCAAGATGGCTAGTTATTTTATGACTATGCAAGTCTGCCAATTTGTGGTTAGTTATGCGGCATTACATGTGCAGATATTTTTGGTTTAACTTTGACTGTAGCTAATGCAACGTCTGATTAATTTTATTCTATTCTTTGTAATAATCAAGTTTGGTAAATCAAGCCCACCATGAAATTTTACAATAACTGAGAGCTCGAAGAAGCAGAATGCTGTTTTTTCATTCAACTAGCATTTGGCACATGCAATTGCATACAAAGCTTTGAGTTTGGATGCAGAAATGTTTTATAAATTGTTTTGGTAAGTTTATACATTGTTTCTTCTATTAGATTCACACTCAACATATTTGTGTCTTTTTAGATGGTGTGTAAGAGAGAGACAGAAAAAAGAGAGGACAGTTCATAGAATGGCCTTTACCAATTCATACTAATCGACTACTCACTTGATGAAAAATGCATTGAATATCTATGCCTGCTTGGTTCTTATATCTAATTTCTTGTTTTAGAGTCTTAACTTAATAACCTTGACCTGGTGTGCCCAAGCTTATTAGTCATATTTGATTAGTGGTATTGCAAATGTTTGGTAAACATGCCGTCCATCATTTATGGAGCTGAAAACAAAAACTTTAGGTCCCATTTGGAATTGCTTCTCCTCTTTTCTGCTTTTTTTTTTCAAAGACCCACGAAGAAAGATGAACTAGACTGAAGAACATGTGAAGAAACCCTTTTACTTTTTCAAATTTTTTGTGAAATATTAGAGCTTTTGGAAACAAAATTTGCTCTTTTCATAAAGAATGAAACAAAACCAAGGGGTATAAGAAATTTTGTTCAAATGCTATCTTCATCACTACTTTGTTGAAACAAAACACAAAAATACCAATGATGCCAAACAGAGCCTTAAGTATGAGGATTCTATCATAATGCAAATGTACAATGAGTGCACATGCTCCAGTTGATACTTGCAACATATTCCAATAAGAATAATATTGCTAGTCATTCAGGTTTATTCTGTAGTTCTGTACCTAATCTGATTAAATGCAAGTCTTGGTGCTTCAAACTGACCTCTAAATAAAAAATGCCTGGCTGTACCAACAGAGGCAGTTGGATTCAGTTAAAAGACTGTCAAACCCTAATCCTGTCTTTATATACTCCGTTTGCACGCAGTGATTTCTTCCTTAATTACACAATTTTGAAGTATTACTTATTGCTTTTAACTTGTCTCATTTCATATATATTCTCATCTCTAGTCATAATTGGATTTTGGTATTAGTTAAAGCATCGATGTCATCATTTTAGTTTTCAATATTCTTGGAATATATTTGGCATATTAAGGACATTGCTGCATGTTCTTTTCACTTTGAACATGATAATCCTACTAAGAATTTTGAATAACTTGTGTGGCTTGACTGCAGGAAATCGATGAACTTTGTGAAGAGTGGATCCCAGAATCTCTCTATCCACCTATCACTGAAGAGATGTTAGCTCAACCGCCTATCTTAGAAAGGTGAATATCCTTAATAAGAATTTACCTTTGTATGTCAATAGCACAGTCTTTTTTTGGAGGGTTGGTCCATTCTCTGAACAATGTTCAAGTTCTCTTTAATTAGAGTTTGGAAATTATTAATACTGATTCTTATCTGATTTAGTGATTTCTGTCAGTCTACGCTCCAAACATGTTTCCTAATCTTCATGTTGTGGAAAAATAAATAAAACAACTATTAGTTTATTGACTGATAGTAGGATTTCCTGTCATAAGAGAAGCAGCTTCTCTATCATCCTCTTCTCATAGATCATTGATTTACTTTTTCCTTGCAAAAGATCACTAAATTTTGCTCCCTAGTTTGTATATCTCTATGGTTTGGGGAAATTAATTCTCGCAAAGATTAAATCAATAGGTCATATGCGACATTATGTAACTTTACACTTGCTCAAATATAACCTGTTGCTATTTTAGGCACTATCATCTTAACCTTAATCATGCATCATCCTTTTTTATTTTTTCTTTTTTTCTTCTATGTGTGTGTGTGTGTGTGTGTGTTCTTTGCAGTAGAGGATCTAGTAGTTTGCTGCCAAATGGTGTGACATTTTTCTTACATATGAGTAGACAAGAAGATATATAGTCTATGTTCTTGATGCTTATAACTTTTGATACTTT
>JAOXJJ010000648.1:716514-728001 GCA_025769935.1 Phoenix roebelenii | reverse complement strand
GATTCTGTTTGAACCTATAAGATGTTGAAATAATGTTAAGCTACTTGTAAGATGATTGAGCAACTTATGAAATGGGGGAGGATACAAGTTGAACCCTTAGAAATTTTGGTTCATAACAAGCGTGCAGGAGGAAGAGGTGAAGTTGGCTGTAAATTGGGAGTTCTTATTGGCAATGGGCAGCTTGTAAGCAGCCTTCCAATTTCATTTGTTTCCCTTGGCATTTTACATTTGGATCTGAGTTTGTCCTGGGGTTAACATTAGCATATGGTGCTGAGGACTGATTTCTGGGCCTCAGGACAAGCGCGTTAAGGTAGATAGGCTTGCACTTAAGGAGCTAGTAGAATTGCTCTATAAACTCCTATCTTGAGAGTTAACTCTTAGAAGTCCAAGATAACCTGTAAAATCTGCTCCCTTTTGTTGTCTCTCGATATGTATTTCTCTTGAAATAAAATAATTAAATTTACTTTTGCCTTTTAGGTAGGTTAAAAGAAAATCGGTGATCACAATTTATGCCTTTGTTTATGAGGCAACAACATAGAGTATTAGATGAATGCATTTATCTAATCTGTTTTTGGTTTCCTTTTTTATTTGGCTGCTTATGCTTCCTCAGCTGTTTTCATGTCATATGGAATTGCATAACTATAGCACTTTGATATGGAGATGATAAGCAGAAACAAATATAAGACCTGTGTTACAAGGATGACCCTTTCCTGTTTGGTACTCTGCTTTTCTGTAATTTCTCTTTAGAAATCATTTTGAGTTTTTCAGCATCATGACAATGCATTACACTATTTGTTCATGAGGTGATGTGTTTGTCCAGTGCGGCAGAGACCCATACTGTAATTGATGGACAAGAAGTCGTAAACTTTGCATCAGCAAATTATCTTGGTTTGATAGGGCATGAAAAGATAATTGTGAGTATTTTCATTTTCCCATCTTATTTTCTACGTTACAATTTATGCATTTTGTTAAAATGGACATGATGTTAAAGACAAGGTGTCCTCAGGATTCCTGTGTTAGTTCATTGAAGAAATATGGTGTTGGTTCTTGTGGTCCTCGTGGTTTCTATGGGACAATTGGTAAAACTTCTTTTCTGTCACCAGTTATATTATGTCAGACCTTGTTTTGAAAAGAAATTGCATACTAACAAGTTCCTAACTTCTGTATACTAATTTGCTAATTTGTAGATGTCCACCTTGATTGCGAGACCAGAATTGCAAAGTTCTTGGGAACCCCAGATTCAATCCTCTACTCTTATGGAATTTCAACGATTTTCAGTGTTATTCCAGCCTTTTGTAAGAAGGGAGATATTATTGTTGCGTGAGTGTGCCTTTTCTTGCTCTCTTAAATACAAACTCATCTTTTTTTTTTCTCCTACTGCCTGAAGTATCTGATGAGGAATGCTGTAGAACTGAATTATATAGGTGATTAGACACTATATGATTCTCTTGTAAATCTCATTATATGACTTTTAATTGCCATGTGCTATAACTTATTCATTGTTCTTCAAGCTAGCTATTCATCTTGAGCTTTGCTTTTTTAATGATTGTTGAATATTTAAATGTATCACTTATCAATAAAACCACTTTCATTACTAGTGAGGCATTTGCTTTTTGGAATATTATCAGCATGAGAGAGTTATAGATGCGCAAATCCATGAGAATCTCTGCTAATTCATGCATAAATTAGCTTTTATGCATATTGCGACTGGAAGATTAAATATTTGTGGTACTTAGTCTCTTGCCTATACCTTTAGAGTAGCGTAACTTATTTGGCTTGGCTTTTTTGAAGTAGTTGAATGTTCCCGTGTACTTAGCTAACATGTCTTGCCATCTTCCATACAATACGATCCATAGAGTTTGAGAAGGCACCAGTGATGTCGAAGAGTTGGGGGGGGGGGGGGGGGAGGGAGAGAGGAATCGAACTCTCTTGAGTCTTGAATGTCGAACAGTTCGAAATTTCGACCGGTGGGGAGGGCTTTATAACTAAACTGACCTGATCAGCTGAACTATCCTAGGCCGGCGTTAATGCAGTTCGATATGAGCCGAACCATCCGATTTGGTTCAGTTTGGCATTCCCTGGAATGATGTGTAGAACTGGTGCCAAGTTCCAAAAGCGATGTTTGGAATGAGTCCTAGTAGGCCAACTGATTGGTAGGAATATCTACCTTATTAGTTTTAAAATTTAAATTTTTGAGGCCAGAGAATATAATAGGTCATGGATCCCATATAGGGTATCGCCTCCTGTAAAGGTTTATACAGGTCATTGATATTTGTTTATCAAATTTTAGTTGCTTTTGTGATTGAAGTGTTGGACTTTTCTCTTTGCATATATTAGATATTCTTAATCACAGATTAACATACATTAAATGCTGGTATTTTTTTTCCAGCGATGAAGGTGTCAATTGGGCAGTTCAAAATGGCCTCTACCTATCAAGAAGTACTGTTGTTTATTTCAAACACAACGATATGACATCACTGGAAAGCACTTTGGAGAAAATCACTAGACAGAATTACAAGCGGGCAGAAAAGATGCGACGCTACATTGTGGTGGAAGCTGTATATCAGGTTATTGATGACTACATGAATTGTTTTCGTAGATTTATGTATCTTTTAGTTTTTTCCTAAATAAACTAATAATACCATCTTAGTTGCATGGAACTTGTCAAACTTCAGAATTCAAATAGTTTAGTTGATGTTAATTTCTTTCTCAAAAAAAAATCTTCTTTAGCTTGAATACATTGGAAGTTACAACAAGTTCGAGCATGGATGATACAAGATTGTGAAATATGCTAGCTATATTGATACCAATAAAGAATAACCAGAAAAGATATATGTAGAAACGTTCTAGTTTGGGTTAGCACCTGCTCTTTATAATGTAACCCCCCTTTATGCCTAGACACTTGCTGGGCTTTCTAATGCTCGAGTTTATATTTAGTAATACAATGATATTTGCATGAACTTGAAATCATGTTCAACTATTATAACGCTTCTTTGCATCTATGGCCCATTTGAAAATCGATTAATCAACATTATATTAATGTACGACAGTACTTTCTCGAAATGTCTTTCAGGTTTATCCCTTTCTGTCATTTTCAACTATTCATACTTTGCAGCTTCATATTAAAATTCATTTTTTCCATGATTGCTTCCTTCAGTTTTCTTTTTGAAAAATTGTTGAACTTTTTCTTGATTTGAAGGCTTGTTATAATTCTGGACTGGCAAATAGTTTCTCTGTATTACTGACTGAGTTCAAGTATGTTATACAAAAGGAACAATTTAAGATGAATTTTACTGGCATATACTTTCTTGTATAAAAAAAATATATATAATTCAATAGCTTATCTGCTTAAATATGTGTATGAAGTTGCAGTACTTATTCTGAAATTACTGAATTATAATCCTAAAATGTATAAGCACTAGTAATCTGTTTTTGCAGATTTGCCATTTATATTGAATGATGTGGCCTTATATCAAGTTTCATATCATGTGGATGATGAGCTGCTATATGTTCAATATAGTTCTATCTAGTGTCATAAGGCCATCATTGGACCATGCTCATTGTTTTGGATTGCTAGGTCAAGCCAAAATCTTTCCTTTTTGTTATCACTTTATTAATTTGTGCTATTTTATTTCTTTGAAATCATTGGCCATTTCGTCATTGGGGCCTCCTTAGATTTTTATTGAACAATCAAATGCCAACTCAATTAGTTTAAGATCTCTGTTAGTACTGCATTGTGTCCATTTATCCCCTTGTTCTTCCTAGTTTTACCTCATAATCTTTCTTACTTCAACCCTAATACACTTGTATGCTTGGGCCTTCTTAATTTTCTTTATTGTGAATCATATAGAACTGTAGTCCTTACTGCATTTTGTAAAATCTTTCCTTATCTCACAAGTCACAAGCATATTATTTTTTATACTTGTCTCGGACTCTATTAGGTATATCTGTACCTATCTTTTTCTTTTCAAGATTACACATGATCACAATATAAGCTTTAGTCATTGATTTTGATTAGGGTTCTAGAGTTATTTTCTTTTTAACTGAAGACACATCCATATAGTCTGTTTTAATTCAACTTATTCTAATATCTAAATTGATATATGGAGATTACTTGAGATACTTGTTTGAATATTAACAAAAATAGTTACATAGGCGCATGTATCAATATTTTATCATTAATATTAATGATAAAGTGCTAATATTTATGATCACATAATTATCAATGATAATGTTATATGGTTTAATATATTAAATTACCAAGGACTATCATCTATACCATCCATAACTGTGGAGATCTATGGACTGATAGCACATAGAGATAATAAAAATGAATTCAAAATGGGAAACACTATTAATTAATAATAAACTCTTTAGGCCATGGATTGCTCAAACCCCTGGTCTGCTTGGACTCTGGTCACCTAGGCATTCAGTCATGTACTTGGCTATAACTAAATACCTGCCTGCTTTCCAGGTGTCTTTGGCATAGCCAAGGATGCAAAGCCTTCCTAAGATGTCTGTACATGACTAAATTCATACTGAAAAAGAAGCTTTTGCAATTGTTAGCTATTCCATTTGCTCTTTGGATCCAATTTTGTTTAACTTGAAGGAAAGGGTGCGAATCAGTTTTAGCATGGTCATTGTACTCGCTCTAGCCTGCATGTTAGACCAACTTGTACTTTTACTAAAGTCTGAGATGTTTATATATCAAAAAGTTGACTGTGCTTCTGATTGAATGCAGAATTCTGGTCAAGTAGCTCCACTGGATGAGATTATCAGATTGAAAGAGAAACACCGCTTTCGAGTTATATTGGATGAGAGCAATTCATTTGGTGTGCTGGGAAACTCTGGCCGAGGCCTTGCCGAGCACTATGGGGTTCCAGTAGGTCTTGAAATCCTTCATTGGACTGGTCTCTCTCTCTCTAACAATTTCTTTAGCATTGCTTGATCTGTTGCATTACTGCAGATTGAAAAGATTGATATAATAACTGCTGGTATGGGGAATGCCTTGGCAACTGATGGAGGTTTTTGCACCGGAAGTGTTAGAGTTGTTGATCACCAAGTATATAATTAGCTTATGTTTTTGAATTTTTACTGAAATAATATATTTTAGTATACAGGTTTTGTGCTCATTGTGTTTAAAATAATGACTGAACTGCTATTGATTGGTGATTTTTATCCTTTCAGCGTCTGAGTAGCTCTGGCTATGTCTTTTCTGCATCATTGCCTCCCTATCTTGCTACTGCTGCAATTGGTGCAGTCAATTACTTAGAAGAGAATCCAACCATCCTTGCATTACTGAGGAACAATATTGCTTCATTACGAAAAGGTGTGTATTGAAAAAGTTAGCAAACACATAAGATAGACTTTACCGTATCTTGCAAGATCTAGTAAAATGTAGTAGCTAGTCTAGAATTGTTCAGTAGATGTCTTATGAATGATTTATCTCATACGATGCATCTCTGGAATAGTCAAAAAATATATTTCTTATTTTTGAATTCTTGGACACAATGTGAATAGCTTTCCAATCTTTGGTGTCAATAACTCAGTTCTGTAATATCAAAAACTTTGTCGGTTAATTGATTCTGGTGTTTTTCTTTTTCAAGTGCCAACTGTAAACAAAAAAGTTCAATCCAGATAAGCTAGATGTTTGAGAGAACTATCTAATTTTCTTGAGTGTAAGGTATCATTTCTTTTCTGCGAAGTGTAAGGTATCGTTTCTAATTTACAAAGCTGAAATAATGAACCTGTAAATGGATGTAGCATGGAACTTCACTTGTTTAGCCAAATTTGAGGACTATATGGGGAAGTATTATTATTAAAAAAATAGTGTGTAATAGAGTTGCCTAGACTATGTATTAAGCGTGCACATAAATCATCGTTTGCAATGTTTACTTCTTGGCTTCCACAATACGGGCACAAGCCACAATGTGTTGCACAAAATTTTGAAACGACTCAGAAATATGCCATCATTCACTCTGTAGTTTAGTTCTTAGCCATGAGGCATATAAATATAGCCTTCCTTCAGTCAATGAGTATAGATTGACCATCCATCCTAACATGTGAGAGTATGTCTTACTCTGTTGCAAACACATTATCAAGTAATTTCTCACAGTTATACATGTAATATGCTCCTGATGTCTCATACACTAGTCTTTACCATGGTCATTTTCTGATATTAGTATATTTTATATGTTTAAGCCCATAGTGATATTTAAGTCTCTCTCTCCTTTGTTTGCTGTTCTAAGGGTGATATCATAGTTAATGATCTTTTGCATATGTATCATCCATGCCTTTTTGCTGAATATGTTGGAAATGGTCCTGGATATCTAACTCTGGTCTTGTTATTGTAGTGCAATAGAAATTGGATTACGCACATGTTATGATTTTATTCTTAAACATCTATACGATTAATGTAGTTGGAACCTGCTTTCGTGACTTGACTGATCCAAGACCAAATTTTATCATATTGATGGATTTTATTTTATTTTTATTGGGCAAATGCAGGTTTGTCAGATGTGCCAGGGTTGACCATGGCAAGCAGTCCCCTTTCTCCTTTTGTCTTTTTAAAACTAAAGAAATCTACAGGTTCCCCAAAGAATGACTTGCAGCTTCTTGATAAAATTGTTGATAGGGTAAGTAGATGGTGAGCTGACTCTACTCATAAGATAAAACTGGGATCATCATTGTGTGATCAGGCTGTTCATTTCAAAAATAATGTAATTGATGTTCCTTGCTGTTTAGGTCCTGAAGGAGGATTCAATTTTCATTGTGACCACGAAGAGGTCCGCCCTGGACAAGTGCCCCTTGCCTGTAGGCATCAGATTGTTTGTTTCTGCAGGCCATTCTGAGTCTGACCTGTCGAAAGCATCCGAGTCACTGAAGAGGGTTGCGGCGTCAGTACTATCTGAGCTCATTTGAGGAAGTTTTTCGGCTAGTGAGGAAATGGAAGTAACACAAAATATCAAGGGCTAGAATAGCTTTTGTTAAATCAATAATCAAGTTTTTATTGGCCTCGGCATGTATACAAGTCTAATCTCCGATGGCTTGATGGAAAGAGTAGTTGTAGAAGATAGTGCTGCATGCTTTTCCAATACATTCATGGATCAACTCTAAGTCTCACTCTTGGTCAATATTTTGACCAGCTGTATTGGCGTGGGAACGTGTTTACTGTTGGATATTGTTCGGCGTCACTTTCATATTTTCTATTTTTCAAAAATAAAAAAAATATTTTTATTTTTCTTTCTAATTTATAAAAATATAAATACTTTTGGTATGGTCGTTTACTTTTAAAAAATAAACATATCAAGGGTCATGGGCACAATGGTAGTTGTAGTGAAGATGGTGATAATATTGGTAGTAGATATGATTGTGGTGTTGCAAAAATGATAAAGATGGTAGTGGTGGTGTGCTTGAGGTGAGGTAGTGGTCATGACAAGCTAGGGCGCCAACAATTCGATGGAGGTGATAGCTATGGCGGTGGTGTGATAGAGGCAATGATGGTAATGATAGTGACCACGATGGTAATAGCGATGGAAGTACTAGTGATGTGGAGGAGAGAGTGGTGATGATAGTAATGATAGTGGTGGTGGTGGAGGGGATGATGGGGGTGGAAGTAGTAGTGATAATGATAGCAGTGGAAACAATGGTAGCGGCGGCAGCGGTAGTAAAAATCATCAGTTTTTTTTGTTTTGGAAAATATTAAAATGATAAGCTACGTTTATTTTTTCTATAAATAATGAAAGAAATTTTAAAAAATAGAAAAAGTAGTAACAATAAAAATATTTTTTGTCTTGATTTGTATAATTTTATTTTAAAAATAAAAAATATGAAATAAAAGCAATGCTAAACAAACTCGAGATGTTTGCTTTTGAAATCAAAGAGATGCTTGTGCTGGTGGTAAGCATTAGGAACTTACTATAAGCGACTCTCAAAAGTTGTAGGTTGTGAAGATAATATTTTGAGATTGCTAAACTTATGGTGCCTACACAAGATGGATAATCATGATGAGTGGTGAAAGGATGATAATTTGCACATCACTACGCACATAAAGTGGGAAAATGGAAAATAAAAAAGATTTATTATAGCTTTAGCACAAATGATTTTTATAAGATATGTGCATTCCTAATGATGATTTTTCAAGAGGTCCTAGATTAACGTGTCCTTTAATATTTTGCTAGAGTATTAAGGAGCAGATTGAGAATCGATCAACAAGCTGAAATATTCAACTAGTAGGTTGAAGTTATCCTCAACCAGCCAGCCAAATACTCAGCCAACAGACCCAAGTTGTACTCAACCAGTAGATTGAAGTTGTATTGATTTAGCAGGATAAGATACATGGCTAGCAAGTCGAGCACTACTAGAAGGATGCCAACCTGAAACCACGTATCAGAAAGGCAAATTGATACACCATGAGTGCAAGCTAATACATCGAGTATAGGCTGATATACCATGAGGTGCAAGCTGATACACCAAGTATGTAGGCTGAAGCTAGGGATGGCAACACCTCAGCTATGGGTCGATAGGCCAATATCTATATCCAACCGTATTCGCCTCGAGGTGGGATAGTGCAGGGCAGATAGAGTTAGATGGGGAGGGTGAGACGAATTGGATCGGGCAAGGCTGGTGCAAACTAAATATAAAAAAAGAATATAAAAATAAATTTGGGTACTTCACATAATATTAAACAAAATAAGGGTCGAAGATATAGAACATAACAAACTAAATTTTTAATAATAATAGATACATAATAACAAAAATATTGTTTTATAAAAAGTCAAATGTTCCTTAAACTAAGAAAAGTAATCAACTGAAAAATGAATAATTAAGTATTTTGACATGTAACCTTTCACATGTTCCATGTTCCTCATAATTGGAGCGACTAGGGCAAAGAGTAGGAAGGAAATTTGTGAAAGATTATATATACGTGGGTCGGGTTCAAAGTAGGTTCTACCATTACCCACACCCACCCTATATATGCTACAAGTTAGGAAAAACCCACCCCATTAGGGTTAGATCGGGTCGGATACCCAATGGGGTGGAGTAAATTGCTACTCCTAGCTGAAACATTAGAGTGCAGACCAAGTGACTAGTGTATAGACCAAGAGGCCAAGAACTATTGGCCTAAGACGAGACCTTGAACATAGTAGAATTCAAGGAGATAGCTAGCTAATAATCACCACTACCTAAAACATAGAGGAAAAATAGCACTACTCAGTATATAGAAGTAGTGAAAGTGAGGTAATTATCATGCATAATAATAATAATCTACGTGGCGCAAACTAGCAAAAACAAACATCAAAACTAAGTAGTAATATCTATTTTACCACTATCCAAAATATAGGAGTGGTAATATTATCCAAAATTATAAGAGTAATGGATGGAAGATAGCCATCATACATGAAAATAGTCACTCACGCGACACAAATTAGCAAGGACAAGTATCAAAATTAAGTAGTAATACCTAGCACAACAATTATTGGGAACTACGTATAGGTATCAAACTGCAATCCTCCAAAGAGGCCCTTTGGCCATCAACGAATTAATTTCCAATTTCTTTATCAATATATCTTTAAGTTATCTCTAGTACTTTTATTTTGCAGTTCATAATTCGTAGCTCCTAGTTACTGCTCTTTTCCTAGAAAAGGCGGTAACCTCATTGTATGGTTTGATGCGAATAATACCATTGAATAAAAATCTTTTGTTTTAGTGTATTCACTGATGATTGTAGCTAGATGACTTGGGTTCTTTTCGGAAGGAAATCTAAGTATTTTATGCGTTTTGGAAGCTAAAAATTTGGGGAGAATGGAAATGGCTATTTGTTCAAAAATCTTCAAAGCAATAGTGGAGTAAAATTTCTTTTTAATGATTTTGAATTCGTTTTGAAACTAATAGCATTTGCAAGCAACTGACAACTAGCTATGCACCTCAAGAAAATGATATAGTAGAGAGAAAAATAGGAGTTTGGTGGAGATGGCAAAAACCAAGTGATAATACAAGTAACTTTCTAACATGGAAGTAGGAAAGTTTGCGAGACAAAAGGAATAAAAAGTGTTTTGGCATTTAGGAAATGTTTCTTTGATTAAGCTTGACCGCTTAACAAAGTCCAATATAGTGTTATACAACCTACCACAAAATTTTGACTTCTCGACATACAAAGGATGCATACTGTTGGAAAACTGTTGTAATATTACTATACTTTATGAAAACAGATGCGTAATACCTAAATTTGATCGATAGTATCTGAAAAAGAAGATGCATTCGATAAACTTAGTGCATTGCAGACATATGTGATAAAAAAGGTTTGATAATTAATGCAAGAAGTTAAAAATTAACAGTAAATAAGTTCTTTGAGAATAATAATCAATGAACATATCTCTTGTTTGATAAAATCTGCCTGAATAGGTGACATCAATGAAACTATAATTTGAAACACTAATACTCATATTTGGATGGGAAAAGAAGGGAGAAGTTACACATGAAGGATAAAAGGAAAGAAAATTATGCTTCATATAGCACCTAGTATAAGGAAAAACAAAATCAATTAACTTAGATAACTAATAGAGCTGGTGATGCAAAAAACGTGGACAAAATTATTTACTTCCTGCAAGGGAAACAGAAAATGCTGAAGCTTTTGAGTTACAGTAATGCTGGAAAAGCTCATGTCTTTCAGGATAAAAATGGCCAGGCCATTAGGATTCCTCTATTTACTGGAAGAGAGATTACAAAATTGCACAATATCATGACCTAAGGATAAGAAGAGAAGATGCAGATGCTAAACGCAATGGCTTGAGTAATCTTTGCTTCATGACCAAGATGCGAGTTAATGAAAACCTTTGTTACTGAATAAAATACAAACATCAGCAGGCCTTTTGATTAATTTGTTGCTGCAAGGAGAACATCCTCCAAGCTCCCAATTCTAGCAGGAAATAAATTAGATATTTCACTTTTATCTGCTGCAAAAGTTACATCTGATTAATCGGCAGGCTATCGGATTAACAGGCCTGAATATTAGTACTGTTTTATATACTTTCTGAAAAGTTAAAGAAATCTTCCCAATTGCTGAATCATGAATTTCAGCATTAAATGTAAGATTTAGAAACAATCAGGATGGGAGTGGACTTTAAGTAGCAAATGTGTTGTTCCTTGCCTGTTATAGATGTTTTTCCTTCAAGCAGATCACGCAGCGCTTCAGCAAACTTCTTGCAGCAGCAATACCTGCAATTAATTTTCACATACTAAAATTCTCATGCTAGATCATTCCGTGGCCATGATAAGGGGGGAAATAGATTATTCCTGCAATATTTACCAAATAAAACTAATGATTTTGCAAAAAATTAAGAAAAAATTGTAGGGGAAAAAGAATGATCAATCACTACAAGAAAATGAGGTTTTGCCGACTCTTCCCCGCCGACGCTAACAAAAAGCGTCGGCCAATTTCCACACGGCGCCAAAATAGGACGACGCTTTTATGTAGTGTCGGGTAAA
>JAOXJJ010000648.1:692418-704803 GCA_025769935.1 Phoenix roebelenii | reverse complement strand
CAGAAAAAAGCGAAAAGGCCAGCTTTACCAGTTTTGAAATTACAATATGCTGGGATGACTTGTTTAGTCTAGAGTACAAATACTAGGATGAGATGCTGAAATGCATAGTCTCTCTCTCTCTCTCTCTCTCTCTCTCTCTATATATATATATATATATATAGATAAAGAAAAAACAGAACCTCACAGCTGTATGTACAGTAGCAAACTAATAGTTTCAATGAAATATGTTTGGAACCACATGTATATCGTCTTTAATATACAAAAACATCAAATAGGAAAATTAAGTGTTATTTCCAAAATCTGAATTGTATGTTGGAATAACATTCCTTTTCTTTTCCATTATGGTTCAACAAACGTTCTTTGTCTATATCCAGAAATCCAAAGGCAATTACATTGTCAAGCTGCTAGAATAAGCTATTAGTATATTTAATGGCACCATATATATATATATATATATATATATATGGTCAAGGACAAAAATAAAACGATAGGAAATATTATTATGCCCCGACCTAATAACCTGAGCCATGTGACAGATAGCTACACATCCATAGCATTTAATCCCACGAGACATGCAAGGCCTACCTTTTTTTCATATTAATATATCATCCCAAGACTAAGGTAGTGGTATTAAGCAGCAATTAAAATTCGAACATAATTAAGCAAAAAGAAGTTTTACGATCTCAAATAATAAGAAAAGTTCATACAAATACTTAATTAAAATATTTTAGTTCAAATGGGCTAACAACTAATTAACTAAGTCCTAAATCCTTTCTGCCGAGCCTTCAGTCCCACCTATTCCTATGCATCTGAAAAAAAAATAAAAAGAAAAAAAAAAGAAAAGAAATAGTGAGGTTTACAGGCTTAGTAAGTTATCAATATTTTTAGATGGATCAAACATAATATGCAGCTTTTCCAAATATGAACAATCTGACAATTTCAAGGTATAGAATGCATTAGATAAGCATTATCAACATATATTTTTTTTCTTCAAAATATGCCATACTTTTGGTCAATGATGATTCCAAGTTATTATCTATAAGTTATAAACTCACTCGCAGCCTTTGGAGATTACGGCCAAGATCAGCACCATCTAGACTCCGAGGCTTAGACTCGAATCATAGCCAGACTAGATAGTTTTTATAATATCCATATCAAACCAATTTTCACGTACCTAAAGTATGCATACTCATTTCAATAGTAATACTATCATGCCCTCAACCCGACATCACAAGCCAAGGTCATGTCAACCACTGCATATTCATAGATAACACTTTCCATAAGCATGCAAAGCATCTCAACATGATTTTATAAACAAGCAATAGAATAAATTTAAATAATTGTCATTCAAACTTTAATTTAAATAGCTAAATCAAAATTAAATATCTTACAAACCAATACTATTCTAAAGTCTTATATCAACATTAATAAAAACCTAATCTAAATAAAGATGACAAAATTCTATCTCTAATTGCTCTCCCAAAATGAATCCTCGGATCAAGCTAATTCTCTAAATCTGTAAAAATAGTAGAATATAGAATAATGAGCAAAACAGTCTAGTAAGCAATGAACAACTTCAGATAGATACATCAAGCAATAAAATAAATAATAATAATATATTAAAAATAAGAATGCAAAGTACATCAATTCATAACCAAAGTTAAACACTATCAATTCATTTCAAAATTTAATTCCATTCATAAATCAATTTCTTTCGAAACATCAATTTTATCTGCATAACCATGAACTGTGATTATATTTATCTCTTATGGCTAGGCCAGAATATAATAAGCTCAATAACAATCAAAGTACCAACATATAACTTTCATGGGCAGGGTATCAATATGCCAACGTATAACCGTCACTAGTAGGGTATTAATGTACTAACGCATAACTTCTACTGGTAGGATATCGATATACTAGCATATAATCCCATTGGTATAGTATCGATATACCAGCGCATAACCTCTACTGATAGGATATCGATATATAGTCAGGCTGCAAAAATATCTCGAATCAAAACTTTATTTCCATTGAATCAGTTTCATATTCCAAATCAAAAAGTACATAAAACCACCTGGTATCAAAATCAATCAATCATAATCCATAATAAAATCAATACCTTTGATCATGGATTAATTAATATTCTATAATAAGATATATTCAACAAATAAATACTATGCTTCAAATTCATAAATCAAAAATAATACGACTCAAAATTCAATGACATAAATATTATAAAATTTGCTGATAAATTTAGAAAAAAGGATGACATTACTTTTCTTGCAAGTGAAACCAATATATAGATTCAATTACTTTTGAAAATCTCTCTTAGAGCCTAATATCCAAAAGTTATATTTTTATCAAAAGTTTGCCATGATTATTTTTAAGATTAAAACTCCTAAATTCTAACACCCTTTTAAGGCTGGCCAATTGGGAGTTCGCAACACCTCGGTCGACTTGATCAAGATGAATTTATCTTATCATGGTTGAAGTAGAGTATAGATGGTTCGGTAGAAAACAAGGTACCAAATCTAACAATGTCCGGCAAGGGCCAACGTAGAGACCGGCATATCGCCCCGCGGCAAAAGGTCAACTCGATCAATTAACTTCATTGAATCAGAATCACGTAAGATATAAGGACTCTATAAAGATCGCCAAGGACTAGATCCTAAAATTCTCGACAAAGGCTCGGGTGGTGCCAATCTCGACTAACAAGATTTCAAAGCCCCTTAATTGAGGTCAACTCAGGATCAAAACAAAAAGGTTCGAGACCCTCCACTGGGCACATAAAAACATAGAGAGAGAGAGAGAGAGAGAGAGAGAATAAGAAATAGGATTTTTCTTCATTTTTTTCTTTCTTATTCTTTTCTTCTTGAAAAACAGAGGAGCTTTGCCGCCCCTCTCTAGAACATAGGAAGCTAGTTGTGGTTGTGATTGTCAGTTGGAGGACCAACGGTCGGGCCACCATGAACGATAGCCAGTGACAGCCAACAACTAGTGGCGATAGGCGTCTGGAAAAATTGAAGAAACAGTGCAAAAATAGTGGATTTAAACCTCGACCTTGATCTGAGCTTAGGTCCTCTCACTAGCGGCTGGTGCTCCGATGACGACCATGGGCTAATGCAAGGGACCGGCTAGACTCTTCAGCAACAACATCGGTGGCAAGGATGGTCTAAAAAAGAATAAGAGAAAGGAAAATAGTGTTCTTGGCTCGATTTCCGGCAATTCCTCGACGGAATCCAACTGGTAGTGGCTCAATAGAGAAGGCTAGAGAAGAAAATAGATAGGGTTGGGGTGCTTCATACTTCGTCTCTAATGAGGTTTTGCAACCAGCATAGTGATGTCTTTCGGAAGAAGAAGAAGAGAAGGAAGTGAACTGGGTGGCAGTTTCCAACGGTGGAGGCTTAAGACTAATGGTAAGGCTCATGAAGGGGGAGTGGGGGTCCTTAAATAGTTGGTGGAAGCTAGGTTTTCTAGCCGCCTTCAGAGATCGGGATGGAGGAGTCTGTCAACTCCAACAAGTAAAGCAGGGCTTTGCCCTCTTTTTTTTCTATTTTGGGCCCATTAGGCTGTTTTGGGCCGGTGAAGTGGTCTAGGCCCAGCCCTCAAATGGCTGTTGATCGACCTGGTACGGTCGACCAACAAAGGAAAGAGATGAAATCAGGGGAAAATTGGTTATCCGGTCTATAGGGCGCCTAGAAAGGCAAGAAAGGGGAGGAAAAATTCGTGCGGATGGGAAAGGAAAAGGAAAGAGAAAAGGAAGAAGAAAAAGAAGAAGAAACGAAGAAGATGGAGGAGGAGAAAGGAGGGGGGCCTATGATGGTGCTGGTGGCTTGGCCATGTGTGGTGATGGGTCAGCAACCGGTTGGCAGCGGCCGATGACGGCGGCGGCGGCCAACGGAAGTAGTCAAATAGGTGGAACAGGATCTCCAATCCACGGCAGCTCGAGATCGAGTTTGCTCCTCAAAGCCCCTCGTGGAGAGGGTGAGATAAGGGAGAGGGAGGCCAAGGTACTGTGGCTTGCAATAGAAAAACAGAGCAAGGGGGCAAAGCAAGCGGCAGCACCCTAAGCTACCTCGGTGGCGGTCTTCTCAGCTAAAGGGTGTGGGAGAGGGTGGGGGGGCTTACAGGGGTGACAGAGACGGTGGAGCTTGAGCAAAGGTGGCAGATTCTAATTTCTGGCAAGAAAAAAGACATGGAACAGGGAGGCAAGGGAGTCAGAAAAAAAGGGCTTCTGGACTGCAGCGGTCGGCAAGAAGGCTCTGCAGCCACCGAAGAGGAGCAAAAGATCATCATCACGATCCTCCGTTTCAATCCCATTTTTTTCAAAAAACAAATTAAAAAAAAAAAAATCAACAGAAGTCCGCAACTTGCCAACTTCAGTTCAAAACTGATCCAACTGGACCGATTCTCCCAAACATAATTCTTTGCACCATCATCCCCCTCTACATGACCTTCAAAATCAAAGGGGGCAAAAATTAGTAATTAACCTCATCAAACCAGGAGATACATGTGAAACTCAATAGAAGCTATTCTAAGTGCAAAAGTGCAAGGTAATGCCATACATAATAATGCTTGCTCAAATGATACCATACGCCATTTTGAGGTCCTCATTCAGATGACTTCAATATGATTCATCAGGGATGCTCGCTGAAATGCTTACTCAACAATACCATTTATCATTTTCTAGGAACTCCAGCTCCTCACTCCGCTAGTGTCTGCTTGCTCCAATTATCATAAGTTATAGTTACATGTAAGGATTGTTTTCATCATTGTTCATTCCACATAAATGTATCATGGAGAGGACCTTGGTACCTTATTTGGCTTCCACCATTATGCTTAATATTAGTATCCCCATATCGCATTTTAAAACCTCTTCTTAAGTATGTCCAAAGAGCTAAGAACATAAGCTTCAAGAAGAAAACAACAACAAAAGGGTAAGACAATTTGGAAGAGAAATTGCCCTCAATATCTAAGCTGCCAAAGTCCAAGAAACATTTATCCTTTTTAGAGAAAAAAAGAGAGATAACTGGAGATGCAAGATGTAAAGAAAACCTCACCACACATCAAACGCTGCCATCATCATCCACCCAGTTCCAGAAATGCCTCCGAACAAAGACCGCCTTCTCCCGGGCCTCGACGGCTTCCCCCGTCTCTTCCGTCGAGAATTCGCCCTCCTGCGGCAGCCCCTCTACCTCGGCCTCCACCGAGTGCAGCACATACCGCGCCGGCAGGCCCGGGTACGACGCCGACGCCCTCTCCTCCACCTTTATCTCATAAGACCCCGGCAAAATTTTCACCGCCTCTTTCCCAAGCTCCTCCATGACGGCCCGGGCGGCAGCGTCCTCGATGGATTCCCCGGGGCGCATCTTCTCCGACAACGGGCGGCGGCGGCGCCTGATGGTGCCGTCGGAGAGGAGCTGGTGGGATTCGATGAGGAGGGCGCCGCGGGGGTTACGGACACGGACGGTGGCGACGTGGACGGCGCGGAGGGCGAGGGAAGAGGATCCCTCCTCGTCCGAGGGGAAGAGGGAGGTCTCGCCGTGGGAGATCTCGAGCCAGAGGTTGTGGAGGGTCTTGGTGCCGGGGGCGACGCCCCACGAAGCGAGGGCGTCGGAGGGGAGGCGGGGCTTGAGCCATTCGGAGAGAGAATCCGGCGACGAGAAGGCGAGGGGGGCGGCGGGGCGGCGCATCGCAGAGGTTTCGAGGCAGCGGCTGCGGCGGCGGCGGCGGAAGCGAAGAAGTGGGTGGAGGAGATGAGGGGGTTCGAGGAGGAACAGGAAGGAGAGGGCAGCGGCGGCAGCGGCGGCGGCGGCGGCAGCGGAGTAGAATATGAGATTTGGGGGAGGAGGAGGGAAGGAAGTCGTGATGGCGGTGGTAGGGCTAGGAGGTGGGGGCATGAGGCTGCTGCTTGACGGCCTTTCTATTTGGGGGGACGGAGCACTGCCATCGCCCAAAGCATTATTTTCTTTTATGCGGTCGAGCCTACAGAGCAGTTGGCGGGGTTGATCTTGACCCCGAGAGAGAGGTTAATAGGCTAGTATGGTTGCTGATGGAACCGTCATAGTTGCGAGCTAGAGATCTTCACGCTCTGATCAATAGGGAGCCAGCTCGATAGATTGAGGATGGTTGGATATGGAGACTACGGATTCATCCCCATATGGCGCTCTTCATCTTAAAGGTGGCTTGGGGCTGCCTTCTAATCAGGAGCTTGTTAGCTTGATGTGGCATGAGGGTATCCCAGTGTTGTGAGGAATGTGCAAATATGGAGGAGACCACCAAGCATGTCTTCTGCAGTGCCCTAGAGCTCGAGAGATTGGGAGGAGGTCATCGATCCCACTACCCGACTCGGCGGTATCGGTGTAGGACCTGATTCATTTGCTGAGGGACTCATGCGGAGTCATAGATCTGCTGAAGCAGGAATTTTTATGGCATACTTGTCTTACTGCATTTGGTTGGACATGAATGCCGACCTGTTTGAGGAGAGGAGGTCGCTCCCGTGGATGATGGTGGATAGAGCGACGTTTTATACATGTGAGGGAGGTCACTGCGGTTGCCGCTGTGTTTACTTCTGGGATGGCTAGGGACATCTGGGGCATTCTCATGCTGGTTTAGCGCTCTGATTCACCCTTATTTTTTGGGTACCTCCACTTCTTGGTTATCTCAAAGTAAACTTCGACGACAGTAGGTCAGTGGATGGTGTGACTGGAGGGGTTGGATTTGTGATCAGAGACCACCGTGGTAGGATGATAGCAGTAGGAGGGCAGTGCACTCCAGGACTTACAGTGGTTGGGCCAGAGCTGCGGGCAACCTGGGAGGGTATATCCTATGCGAGGCAGGTACTTGGTGTCGAGCGAGTGTACCTCGAGGGAAACTTATCTGTGGTGATCGATTAGATCCAAGGGGCGGATCAGTATGGCGATGATCATCCCCTTATTCGGGAGACTCGCAGGATGGCTCAGTTGATGGGTGACTTTCATGCAGTACATGTATTCAGGAAGGCAAACCGGGCAGCAGACCGAGTCGCCTCTGTTGTCGCCCAGCATTCCGGGGATTTTCTTTGGACATCCGTATCAGACGCTCCTCCTCCTTTGTATTTTTTTACTTTTCTGTGATCTGGCATATTGTACTCACGATAGAGCTATATAAAATGAGTAGCCACTTTTACGAAGAAAAAAAACTTAATTAATTAGGATTTGAGTTGCTTTGAAAGTTGTGCAATATTCCTTTGGGTTCCGCACAACCTAAAGGAAACCGTCTTTTATTCCTGCTGTCATAAGATTAGTTCAATTACATAATCCATGTGTTTGCATCTGCTTTGGGATGAGATTATCTGGTAGAGGTTTATCACACGCTCAACTCCTACTTCCACCTAATTGGTGTTTCTATGCTATTGAGATGCAAGGATTAAAGGGTGGTATTTTTTCCATGTAGCAACGAGAAAATGTGAAAATTGATGCTTTTAATAGTTATTCGCAGCAAATAATTTTCGTTACTACAAAGCCAAGGAAAGCACAATGGATTCCATTGGCCGTTTGTTGGACAGAGGTGAATTCTATATCTATTATTGATCAAGGATTGCCTACATTAATTGCTGGAGATTTTAATTGTGTTGATGATTCTTCTGAAAAGATGGGCGGTAAGCCTTTCACTAATAAGATCGATGTCAGGAAATTTTATTCTTTTACCTCCCCTAATGCCTTATTTGATCTTTGTTATTTGGGCGTACATTTTACTTTGTGTAATAATCATAGTGGTCAAGCATAGGTATGGGAGAGAATTGATAGGACTTTTGCTACTATTAGCAAGACTCAGAATTTTCCTGATTACTAGGTGCACTATCTTTTTTGCATTACTTCTAATCATTGATCTATTCTTTGCAATAACCCAGCCCTTTAAGCCAGATGGGACGTTAGGCCTGTTCCACTTGACCGGTCCATAAAGATGAATCAACCTGAAACCTAAAGGGTAATTGTCCACTTGTGATCCTATACATAGCACCCAATATTTAAATGGAAGATATATTCACCTCTTACCAATTCAAGTTTTAAATTCAGAATTCAAATTTCAGATGCTTGCTTAACCATAATTTGCTTTGTTTGTATTAATGCCCTTACCTCAGTTTTTGCCATCCTCTATTACTTGCAGTATTCTAATGTTGCGGCCATATCCATTGATCCATATAATTGCATGGCATCTGGTGTGTCATAACATCTAGGCAAGATCTTGGTTGCTTTTTAAAAGGAAATACACTACTCTCCCACCTGAGGCTACTTCATACGCAAAATGGAAAAGCTAGTGAAACCATATGGGCTCGTTTGGTTCGCGGGAAAAGAAGGGGGAAAGTGTGGTCAACGGGAAAGTAATGAGATGCCTCTTGTTTGATTGGAGTTTTCAAAGAAGAGAGACGGAAAAGTTGTATTCCAATGGAAATATGATTCCCACATTTCATGGGAATCACTCAATTTTTATTTTTTTTCCAGAAAGACCCTTCAGCATTAAAGAAGCATTAAAGAGGCATTAAAGACTTAATTTTTATTAAGGGCATAGTAGGAATTATACATAACTTTCCTAAGAAAGTGGATGGCCAACCAAACATAAGCACTTTGGAAATTTGTCACTTTTCAATAGTCAACCAAACATGCCAAAAGTATTTTCCTAGGCATCCTCTTCCTAGGAATTTGTTTCTTAGGAATCGTATTCCTAGGAGGAAAAATGCTTTCCGTGAACCAAACGAGCCCTATATGTATCTAGGGTCTACCTTCTAAATTGAGTTTCTCCATTGTTAGGGTTGAAACCAAATCAGATATGGATTGGATACCAATTATCCATATTTATTTTATTTGATAAAAATAGGTACAAATTTATATCTATATTTATTTTAAAAGAATACAGATACAAATTAGATACTGAAAATATGGATATAAATATGGATATAAGTTGAATAATTAAACTTTATAAATATAGAATCAAAGATATTACTAAATGGATGCTAAATCAAGCGAATAGCAAGTTAATGTGGTTATATATTTTCATTAAAAGTTCACAAATGCTATATAAAATTAAATAGAGCTGCAAATAGAATCAAACATTCGGATACGAATTGGATAGTTATTTATCTATTTCCATATCCATTTTTTTTATGGATATGGATACGAATATGGATATGGGTCGGATGCTCAAATTTTTTTATCTATATCTGAATAGATTCGAATATAAAAATGGATTTAGATAGATACTATCCTATCTACTTTCACCCCTATCCATTATCCAACGCAAATAAAATAGTAACCTTTGGCATATTTGGAGAAGTTTCTAAAATAAAACATGGGTATTAATAACATAGATTGTCACGCCCCCGATCTGAGATCGTGAGCCGGGGGTTGCAGCAACCGCTGCATATGCACAGAAAACTCTCCCCACAAGTATGCAAGGCATCTCAACATGATATCACAAATATGTAGCGGAACAATTTGACTAATAATATGCAAACTTTATTTCTTTAACTAACTCAAACTACAACGTCTCACAATTCCAACATTAGTCTAAAGTAATACATTAGTTTAAATAAAATCTAATCTAAGATAACTTGTGCTACAGTTCTTCTAACCGCTCTTACATATTAAAAACCAAGTAGGCTAGTTCTCTGAATATATAAAAAAAATAAAAAATCATATAATAAGCTAAACAACTCAGTAAGTAATGAACACTTTAGTTAGATAAATCAAGCAATCAAATAGATAATACTATGCAAAAAATAAGCATATATGCAGTACTAATATAAAAATCAAATCTTTCTCAAAATATTAAAATTATGTTCATAAATTCAAATTCTTTCAAATATTTAATTTATTTTATCGATCCTAAGCTATGACCACATTTTTTCTATGGCAAGATCATAACACCGACTAATCTTCTTACGGTGAGCCGTGCATCATCTTACAGCAAAGTCTTTCAGGACCGCTAGTCTGCTAGCAGTTTGTCACTAATTATTTTAGACACGACCTCCAGGACAAATCACGTGTCAACGTATTAGCCCCCATTGGCGGGATTCTCAATATAACCAGGTCGAAATTCAACTAGTTTCAGATTTTATATTTCAATTCTAAAATAATGTGGTGTCAAAAATCAATCAATCATATCTATAATAACATCATATATCGTCATAATATTTCAAAATAATATTTTCCGTAAATTCATTCATCATGAATAATACCACTCAAAAGCTATGAATATAATAATTTTATAATTGCTGATAAATTTAGGAAAAGTAAAATATTACTTACAATAAATTCAATTTTTAAAAATCCAAATATCGTTCATAAATTTATTTTTTCAAATCATCAAATTTAACTCAACTGCCAAAAACTATGACCATATCTTTCTATGGCAGGGATCATAACACTGACTAATATTTTTGCAATGAGCTGTACATCATCTTGCAACAAAATTTTTTCAAGACTGTTGGTCTGTTGGCGGGATGTCACTAATCATCTTGGACATGATTTTCAGGACAAATTATGTACCAACATATTAGCCCCCATCGGCGGGGTTCTCAATATAGTCCAACTGCAAGTCCAAATTTATTTCGATTCAAAACTTGTTTTCTCAAAATATGTTCAATATTCCAAATCGAGAAATCCGATATCGAAATCAATCAAACATAATCCATATCCAAACTAATACATTCAATCAAGAATCAAACAATATTCTAGAAAAAGGCATATAATACCATACATCAAATTTATAAATAAAGAATGATTCACTAAAAAAAATACTTATAATTTGCCAATAAATCTAGAAAAATATTATATTACTTATCTTATAAATGCAATACAACTAATAGATCCAATTAATTCCAAAAATCCTTCTTAGAGCCTAATATTCCAAAATTATACTTTTTATTAGAATTTCATCATATTTTTATAAAAATAAAAATTCTATGTTCCAACATCCTCATAAGGCTGACCAAGCGAGAATGCTCGACACTTCGATCGGTCTAATCAAAGTAAAATTCATCAAATCATTCTCGGACTAGGGCACAGACAATTTAACAAAAATCAGGGGTGATCAAATCTAACAATATTTGGCAGAAGCTAAAGTGGATTTGACATGTCGCCTCACGACCCTAGATCAAGACCCTTCATCAAGGTCAATTCAAAATCACTATGAAGAATTCCTATTGGATTCAACTTTTTTAGAGAGAGAGTAGAGAGAGAAAGTCCAGTAGAGAGAGAAAATATGGAGAAGAGAGAGAATCTTAGTCCAAGTTCAATTAGGGGTTTAGGTTTGGTTGTCAATGGCATGGTCAACCTAAATCAATTTAACATGTTTGGCTATGAATCAAAAGAAAGAAACTTTGTAGAGAGAGATAATAGAAAGAATAATAGAGAGAGAAAGTTGGAAAATAGAGAGAAAAGAGGGAAAAAGAAAGTTTCTCTCTCTAACCAAGAAAGAGGAAGGAAGAGAATGGCTACATGTAATGCCTGGGCTCAGAGACCAATAGCCGGCCAATAGACGGCCGGTGGTCGGCATCGACCAGCGCCCGACATGGACCGACTGCCGGCGACGACTAGCGGCCGGCAACATCAAAAGCAAAAATTAGGGGTTCCGACCCCTTGAACTATGAAGCCAACGCATCTTGGTGGCCAAAGCTCCAACCACATCTTCCAGCCACCTTGAGGATTCAAGGTAAGCCTCCAACGACAAGCAACGGCGATGGAGGCAGTTGGAATCAGAAGAAAACAGGGTCGATTCTCGAAAATAGGAAAAGTAGAGCATCCCCTTTTTGCCCGAAATCTAGCGATCATCGGCCGACATCGAGGCTCCACAAAATCTGAAAAAAAGAGAGGGTGGCTCAAGGGGGACTAGGTCTTTACCTAGTTCCTGGTGACGGTTGGCCATGGCAACGACGTGGACACGATCAACGGCCACGAAAGAAATCAAAGAGGAATTCGTCCGATGAAGTGGAAGAGGGATGAGGGGAGAGGAGCTCTAAATAGAGCTTGGCCGTGACCGGCCGTGACCTGCCGTGACCGGAATCCGAGCTTGGCCATGATCGGAATCCAATTTGGAGGCGGATTCCGTTCGACCATCTTGGGGAGGAAGAAGACTCCTATCGGGAGTCCTCTTCTCTCCAGGCACGTGCGCGTTATATGCCATTTTTTTTTTTTGGGGGGGGGGAGTGACTAGCCAATCAAGTGGACCGGACCTAATTTGCTGGTGATGACCCAAAGATTGATTTAAAGATTAATTTTGATGATCACAAAACTTTGAAGTATAATTACTAATGCTTGAGTTGCAAAAAGAAAGATAACTTGTTTTGAAGGCCTCAGAAGCTCTCAAGAAAAGTTGGAAGAAAGCTTCACTTCATTGACCCAAG